>CM050416.1:40709747-40714747 GCA_027564155.1 Gymnocypris eckloni scoliostomus
ATAATAAATAAAATAAAACAGATACAATAGAGCTAGCCAGTGTTAGAGCCTTTTATTTTGCTTTTGATAGAATACAAAAAGATTAGAAAAGTTAGTGTTCGTTAGAAAACAAGCAGTAAATGAATAGAGTGCAAGTCTAAAAAAGCAGAAAAGAACTGAACTTGGAAGAAAGAGTTAAATAGAGTAAAGCAGAATTCAAGAGTGTAGAATAGAGTTGCACAGAGCAGAACAACTGAATGGGGTTGAGAACTAGAGTTGAGTCTAGAATTAAGTAGAACAGTAATGTGTGTGTGTGTCTGTGTCTGTGTGTGTGTGTGTGTGTGTATGTGTAAATGTGTGTGTGTGTGTTGTGTGTGTGTTGTGTGTGTTCTGTGTGTGTGTGTGTGTGTGTGTGTGTGTGTGTGAGTGTTCGTGTGTGTATATATGTGTGTGTGTGTGAGTGTTCGTGTGTGTGTGTGTGTGTGTGTGTGTGTGTGTGTGTCTGTGTCTGTGTCTGTGTGTGTGTGTGTGTTCGTGTGTGTGTGTGTGTGTGTGTGTGTGGGCATGTTGTGGTTTATGAGGACACAAATTTGTATAATGACATGGGTATGACATAGGTATTACAAGGAGAAGGTGATTTATGAGGACATTTTCAGTGTCCCCATGATTTAAAATGCTTATAAATCATACAGAGTGAGTTTTTTGGGGGAAAGTAGAAATGCACCGTCTCCTGTGAGGGGTAAGTTTAGGTGTAGGGTAGGTGTAGGGCAATAGCACATACAGTTTGTACAGTATAAAAACCATTACGCCTATGGAGAGTCCCCGTAAACCAAGTAGAACAGCTGAATCCAGTAAAAGAAATAAGGTCAGAAAGAGTTGAATAGAGTTGAGTACCGTATTGTGTGGTGAAATGAATGCAGCGCTCCACGATCACGGGGATGTCGGCCTCCGTCAGCTGCTGCTGACTCAGTGTGTCTCCAGAACTCCCAGCAGCCCTCTGGATAGCTGCCGCCCAGCCCTGGAAATCCAGCTTTCTCTCGCCCTCGATGTACAGCGTCCTGCGGGAGACGTCCAGTTAGTCAGCAGCCACCCGCTGTCACACACATGAGACTTAACCGGGTTAACCTCGACCTGCTCACCTGCCTCGCTCCACCAGAACCAGAACGTCATTCTCCGGCTGGATCGCTGCGCACACACACGCACATGCACACACGCACACACACGCACATCACACGCACACACGCACACACACACACACACGCACACACACACACGCACGCACGCACACACACACACACACAGTTAAGAGTCAACACTCCGCATCACAAACTTCACAGCAGGGTGACCCTAGTAAAAGTGATATAGTGATATATTCACTAGGGCAGTAATGAACTCTTCCATTAAATGCCAATATCCGGCTGCTGTAGTTGATTTCTATTGATTTTCATTTTTTTATATTCATAACCTTATTGAATGCATCGGTGTTGTTAATGTCAAATACATCTTAATTACCAGTGACTAATTTAAACTGCTCTGATTGGCCCCTGCATGCATCACTCAACAGAAGAGTGATTGTTATGAACACTGCACACTAAGCAGTGTCTGAAAAGATAACGGTGGTGTGAAGCATCAGCAACACTTCATATTTCATTTAAACTAGTTTCTTTGAGCAAAGGCATTTTTCTCTGGTATCTTGAATTTAGGGGACACTTTTGCTGATTTTGTAGTTTTTATTGCATTTCTGTTGTTTTGGAGGGATTTTTTTGTCTATTTTTGTAGCATTTTTGATGGTTTTGGTGTCATGTAGATTTTGGTGTCATTTTTGCAGATTTTTGTCTATTTAGTTTGCATTTTTGTTGATTTGATGCCATTTTGGCTGATTTTTGTGGCATTTTTTGTTGATTTTGTTGGTATTTTGTTGGCATTTTTGTTTTGATTGCATTTCTGTTGGTTTTGGTGTCATTTTGTTGTAATTGGTTCTGATTTTGAGTCAATCTGGTTGATTTTGAGTCATATTTGCTGATTTGGTGGCATTTTTGTCAGTTTTGGTAGCATTTTGTTGATTTTTTTTCTTTAGGTATTTATGGGGGTTTTGGAGGGTTGTTTTGTCGATTTTGTTGGCATTTGTGTTGTTTTCGTTGATTGTGGTGTTATTTTTGTTGATTGGTGGCACTTGTTGAATTTGATGGTATTTTTGTTGTTTTGATTTCATTTCTTCGATTTTTTTTGTGATTTGTGTCTATTTTGGTTGCATTTTAGTTGATTTTGGTGTTATTTTTCGGTGTTTGGTGGCACTTTTGTCTTTTTTTGAGTGATGTTGTTGTTGTAATTTTGATTTTCGTATGGTGTGGGGTAATTTTGTCTATTTTGTTGGCATTTTTGTTGTTTTGGAGTGATATGTGTCTATTTTGGTTGTTTTTTTTGTTGATTTTGGTGTAGTTTTGATGTAATTGTTGTTGATTTGGTGTTATTGTTGTTGATTTTAGAGGTATTTATGGTGGTTTTGAGTGCTTTTTGTCTATTTTGGTTGCTTTTTGTTGATTTTGGTGTAGTTTTGATGTCATTTTTGTTGATTTGGTGTAATTTTAGAGGTATTTATGGTGGTTTTGGGGTGATTTTTGTCTATTTTGTTAGCATTTCTGTTGTTTTGGAGTGATTTTTGTCTATTTTGGTTGCTTTTTGTTGATTTTGGTGTAGTTTTGGTGTCATTTTTGATGGTTTTGGTGGCATTTTGTTGGTTTTGATGGCATTTGTTGTGACTCACAGAGCTCCAGGAGCTTCTGCAGGTCGATGGTCTCGTCTGCGGTGTGCTCCTCCAGCCGGATGTGCAGACTGGACCCCACCAGACAGAACCAGCCCAATCTCAGCATCTCCCGGTTCAGTCTGTCTTTATAACGCAGCTGGCCGATGCGCTCAAAGTCCTTCAGTAACAGATCCTCCGCGCCCGCGGGAATGAACGACTGGAACACAGACAGACGACATGAAAATGAGACACTGTCCAAACCAGACAAGACCGTTCAGAACAGGTGTGATGTCACCTTTGCGATGGATTTGACCCACTCGCGCATGGCCTCGGGATTATCGGTGCCGAACAGATACAAGCGCTCGGCGTCCGAGTACAGCTCAAACGTGTGATCGTACCTAAAGAAAGAGACGTGGATATTATCAGGCCCTGCAGAAGAGCAAGGTGACAGTCCTTAAACACACACAGTGGGCCAGATTACCCATGAGTCTCAGCAGGGTTGACAGCCAGACAGACGATCTCCTTCATCTTCAGTCCTCCGTTCGGCGTAGCGTTTTTATCACTTTCATAGTAGCTAAAATTCCCGTCATTCAGCACACACCAGCGCCGGCTGAACTCTAACGGACACAGACAGAATCAAATCAAAGTAAATTAGTCTGAAAACATTATTTCAGAAAATCTATTCACTGATTGGCTCACCTTCTTTTCCCTTCTTCTCTGTGATTGGTCGAGCCACGGAGGCGGTCTTAAATAGAAACCCATTATGCGTGACGGAGGGCGGGGCCATGTAGTGCACCCGGTCTATGGCGACCTTCACCTCTGACCTCGGGACTTCTGTAGGTCAAAAGGTCAAGCGTGAGTAAGCGGTCGAATACCAGCGATTAGGTATCGTTCGAAATTGATTAATTTTGATTCCAATAAGATAAAAAAATACATTTAGATGTCAAATATATTTAGTATTTGTATTTATAGAGCACTTTTCAGGCTACACGGTAACTCCAAAGTGCTTTTAAATCACTAATAATTAATATAAAAAACTGAAATGATTAAAACAAGACAACAACAATGATAAATAACCCAGTAAAAAGTTAAAATGCCAAAAAAACTGATGTGACTTTAAGCAGCACTTGAAGGTACTTCACATAAGGGATGATTTAACCCCGAAAGCTAGGTTGTTGCATAATCTTGGGCCCGCGACAGCAAAAGCGCGTCACCCTTAGATTTAACACGCACTCTTGGAAATGTTAACAGTCATTTACTTGAGGAGCTCAGCGTTAATCATGTGGTTTAACAATGGAAATGCACGCGTCTTGTTGAAAACCCTTGGAAGCGTTCTCGATACACCTGGTACGGCTCTCCGAGGCACACACCTGTGTTGCGGTTCTGCGTGAGGAACTCCAGCTGCAGGTTCTGTCCGTGGTGTTGGGCCAGAGCGATCGGGGAGGGCAGCTCGGGGTCGCCGGTGTCACAGCTTACATCTGCGCCGCAGAACACCAGCGCCAGCGTCTCGTACACATCGCTCGACTGAACGTTAATGCACAGCGCCTGCGGAGAGAGAGAGAGAGGTGTCTACACCGGATCATGTGTGTGTGTGTGTGTGTGTGTGTGGTGTTCGGTCAGTCCTCTGCACAATCGGACTCTGCTCGTCTCACCAGAGGAGAACCACACGTTTAACACTAGCTGCTCTGACACAATCTGCATTGTAAGAAGCGCTTGATAAATAACGGTGACTCGGTGAAACACAAACCTGGTCACAAAATGAAATCAGCACATTTGAAACTAGGGCTGCGAGATTTGAAAAAATTAAATACTGTACAGATTTTAGAGTATTTTAATATTTCTTTTAAATTATAAATATATTAATGCTATAATATTTGTATGAATATTGTTATAATTATTAAATTATTTAATAAACATGCACATATATATACTTATATTAGTTTCAATAATGACTATAACAATAATAGTATTAAAATTAATAATATTACATAATATTAATATGGTTGTTTGATTACATTGTTGTTTTTTATAATAAAAATATTAAAAGTACTTAAAAATAACTGAATATTTGGTTGGTGGACAACTAGTTGGTCATCCTGACCAATCCTTAAAGAGAGACTGTGTTGTGATTGTGTGAAAGAGTGTTTGGACAGCTGAAAATCAACCTCCGTAATCACAGCAGGACACACACACACACACACACACACACACACACACACACACACACACACACACACACACACACACACACACACACACACACACACTCCCACATCAC
>CM050416.1:40719747-40722247 GCA_027564155.1 Gymnocypris eckloni scoliostomus
ACACACACACACACACACACACACACACACACACACACACACTCTCTCTCTCTCACACACACTCTCACACACACACACACACACACACACACATCAGTGTTCATCTCAGACAATGCTGATGATACTAGATAAAGTCCCACCACACTAACCGTACATCCCACATTAACTGGTTGATAATATCAGGACATCAAACACTCATACATATCACAAATTCCCTTGTGTCACAACACACACACACACACACACACACACACACACACACACACACACACACACACACACACACATATACACACACACAGAGAGACACAAACACACACACACACACACACACACACACACACACACACACACACAGAGAGAGAGAGACAAAACACACTCACACATGCCACAATAAACAAACTCACAGACTGAAAACTCTCCACATTACTAACAAATCATCCAAACGACTGGCCTCATCAACTAATGCTGATGTTTATAGCTCACATTATGACAATGCATCTAATTATTATTCAGTCATGTAAAGCATGAAGATATTTCTATGTGGGCGGAGCTACAAAACGGTATTCTGAAAAAGTAAACTGAATGGAATTGAAACATGCAACATTCTAAAGTAGCAGCATACTGCGACATTATTTCTGAATTATAATAATCAATGCATCAGTTAATACAGCGCTGTACTGGAGAGCAGTCAGTGGATCTCCTCAATAGTGTGCACTACGTACATCTCAGTCGTGGTCAATGAAAAGGGGTTTAACAATGTCTGGACTGAAAATATCTTCTGTACAAAATAATACATGTTGAGAAAACTCTGGAAAGCACGTGTTGTGAAATTAAGACACGGGAGCTTAAGACAAGACAGACAGAAGTCATCATACTTCCCAAGCTCACTGATTACATTAAGAATTGATGATAATTTTAAAGATATGTTATGTTTAAATATGCACGTTGAATAAAGCCAGGCTCGAAACTCTTGATTAGAGAATTTTGTATTTCTCTTCTAATCACTTCTCTTTCTATCAAACTAATTATTGAAAATAAAAATACATTTGATTTTAGGAATGAAGTGTATAAATCTGTGTGAGTGATATATGAACGAAGCCCTCAGTACAAGGGGAATAAAAATAGATGTTTTCTTTGCACTAGTCTGAAACAACATGTTATAAAAATAATCCAAACATTGAGAAATGCATGAAAACGCACTCAGTAGTGTCTCGCTTTAAACCCACTGAATGGAGTTTAATTCTGTCTTTCACAGTTTTGATTTCATTCACAGATAATTCAATGTGGTTTATATCTCGACTACAGTCTATATGTGTCCCTGGAGCACAGACGCAGTCATAAGCAGCACAGCTGTATCAACAATACACTGTATGGCTCAAAACTATACACTTTCTTTTATGCCAAAAATCATTAAGATCATATAAGTTTCAGGATTTGTGATTTAAAAGAATCCAGGTGAGCTCATTTGTAGGGCCGCACAATTTGATGACATAATAATAATAAAAAACAACAATAATAATAATAATTACTATTATGATAACTAATTAAAAATCTAAAAAATACTAAATAGAATAATAATATTAATTTAAATAATTCAATGTAATAAAAAATTGGCATTTAATTAGAAGTATTTAATTAAATATTAATAATAATATAGATAATAATAATAAGTATTGCTATTATAGCAATAATAATAAAATAAAACTTACTAAATAAAAATAAAATAAATCAATATTAATTGCAATATTTTAACCTAATGCATAAATAGAGTATTTAATTGATAATAATAATAATCAAATTATTTGAATATAATAATAATAATAAAAAATCATTAGTATATTAAGTATATGATCATGTACATTTCCTACCGTAAATATATCAAAACTTAATTTTTGATTATTAATATGCATTGCTATGAATTAATTTGAACAACTTTAAAGATGATTTTCTCAATATTTAGATTTTTTTGCATCCTCAGATTCCAGATTTACTAATATTGTCCAAACCATACATCGATGGAAATATGATTTACTCAGCTTATTCAGATGATGCATGAACCTGGTTTGTGCTCCGGGGTCACGTGTAATAACACATGCTGGACTCTAGTGCTGTGTGTCTGTGCGGACTCACGTTATTGAGTTCTCTCTGGTTGCCGAACAGCGGGTGATATCGGCGGTATTTGCCCTCGCGGTATTTCGCGGTGATGAAGCGGCGGCGCTCCTCGCTGCTGCTGTTCAGGGTCAAGGCCTCGCTGGGCGGGACGTTCGCCGCCCAAAACTGATTGGCTCGTTCGTTTCCTAGAGCGAGGAAGAGCTGGGACACGAGGAGAGGACTGATGAAGACGTCAGGAGCCACAGAACAATCACATAAACAAACACACACCTGGATGAGGTCTTCCGTCCACACCTTCTTGTCCATTTTGAGACTGCGCACTTTAGATATGCTCGGACCGAGACCGCGGTGCTCTCCTGTCACAGACAAACACAGACAGCTGCAG
>CM050416.1:40729747-40744747 GCA_027564155.1 Gymnocypris eckloni scoliostomus
TGTGATTGGCAGGTAGATGCTGTTCTGAGAGCTGGAGATCGAATCGAAATCTTCAATCCATGAACTACGTCTGAGAGAGAGAGAGAGAGAGAGAGAGAGAGAGAGAGAGAGAGAGAGAGCGAGAGAGAGAGAGAGAGAGAGAGAGAGAGAGAGAGAGAGAGAGAGAGAGAGCGAGAGAGAGAGCGAGAGAGAGCGAGAGAGAGAGAGAGAGAGAGAGAGAGAGAGCGAGAGAGAGAGAGCGAGAGAGAGCGAGAGAGAGAGAGCGAGAGAGAGAGAGAGAGAGAGAGAGAGAGAGCGAGAGAGAGAGAGCGAGAGAGAGAGAGAGAGAGAGATGAGATCAGCACGAGAGGGAAGTGTTGCATTATCACATTGCAACACAACATGAATTTCTCGTATTGCCAAATCAATGTCAAGGAACTAGATGTAACTGTATAATAATAACTCCGGAATGTACACGTTTGCAGCAGACTCACTTGACGGATACAGACTCGTAACAGTTGGTGTCATCGTCCAGAAGCTCGTCGTCGCTGCACAAGCTGCTGTAACGGGGTTTCCTCGCCTTGGGAACCATCAAGGACATCTATTGGAGGAAGCAGCTGTCAATCATACAGCGTCTGTCGCTATTGGACAATTCAGGGAATAAAACAGCACCTTGCTGGCCATGTCTATGAGTTTAGCGTCTCTTCTGGGCTCGCGCTCGTCATATTCATCTGAACTTTCATCTGAATCCAACTCTACACAGAAGAGAACAGAATGAGTGACACCGGAAGAGATGTAGAGACAGATATATTTCAATGCAACATGTCTATATCCCACAATGCAATGTGCCTGACTCGACCTTCCAAATGCTGTGTGATGGATGAACTGGAAAAAATCTGACTCAAAAACATTTGTGACCCTGAACCACAAAACTAGGGTGTTGTTTTTTTTTTTATTGAGACTCACACATGCACGCACGCACGCATACGTGCACACTCTCACACACGCATGCACACAGACACACACACTCACACAGACACACACAGACACACACACACACACACAGAGACACAGAGACACAGAGACACAGAGACACAGACACAGACACACACTTTCACACACTCACGCACACACACACAGACACAGACACAGACACAGACTCGCAGACACGCACACACACACACACACACACCAGGGCTCTAGAGTGCGACCAATGTGGTCGCACGTGTGACCTAATTTCTCAACGGTGCGACTAAAAAAAATCTGAGGGCGCACCTGTGCGACCAGCCGTTCGAGAAAAAGAAAAAAAAGTCTCTGCGACTCTGAGTCTCCCTGTGCTTCAACAACACACACACATTAGGCTCATATCGTGGTCTAAACCAATCAGAGATAGTGAAGGGCGGACCCCAAACTTTTGTCTATGATGCATTTTTGCTATTCCCCAATCAGAAGCGCGATCGCTCACGTGGAGGAGTTTCAGCACGCGCAACATGAAAGCCCTGTTTATGATAGAAGAGAGAAATAACCATTAAAACAATAATCGTATGCAAGTCTGGAAGATGTTGATGCTAGAGAGAGTGTGGCCAGTGGGTTTAGCCGAGGCCAAAGATCAAGAAGGACAAACTACAGGAGATGGCCATCCGAGGTGCATGTGACTGCAATGGAGGATAGTCCTTAAGACATCGAGCCATGAGATGTTCAGTTTGATATTAGATTTTATTTTATTTCATTTATCCTTGAGATGTTTTAACTTTAAGCACTTTAAGCACCAACACTTTTTCAGTAAGTTACCTTTCTTGCAGAATTGTGCTTCAAATAAAGAACGTTATGTTGAGCAGATTGTTAGTTAATTGTTTAGTAGTCAATATTGCCTATATGAAAATTTGGGTGCACCTAAGAAAAAAAAGTTAGGCGTGCAACCAGTGCAAAAAGATAGTCTAGAGCCCTGCACACACGCACACACGCACGCACTCACACACAGACACACCCTTTCACACACTCACACTCTCACACTATACACAGAGATACACCCAAACACATTACTTAGCTATCTAAATGGGGACATTACATTTACTTCTATTGTTTCTATAGATTTTATAAGCGATCGCTGATGTGTTCCACTCTAGCAGGCATTTAGCTACATCCTTCTTATTAATTACATTTATGCATTTAGCAGAAGCTTTTATCCAAAGTGACTTATATTCAGGCTATACATTTCTTTATCAGTATGTGTGTTCTCTGTGAATTGAACCCATGACCTTTGCGCTGCTAACGCAATGCTCTACCACTGAGCCACACACCACACAGTTAGTGCTACACCGCTTGAATGATGGTCATCTCTGTCAGAGAAAAGGATGGTTGAGTCCTCACGTGTTACCCTGTCCATCTGCTCTCACTTATACCCAGTGTGTCCAGAGTATATCTGTCCATGTCTTTGATAACCTGTGCGGTTCAGGACGTCTCATACATCACCTCTCTCTCAAGCGTCTGACTTCCCTAGAAGAGCTTTCATAATGTCACTTGTGTGACTAGGGTTATGACGAAGAGGATTAAGATAAGATAGCTTTTATAAACTAATCAAACCTACCCTAAACCTACCTACCTCATTTTTACAATGTTTAAGTTCAAGTTGTTTTTATACCAGTTTTACAAACGAGGACATCCCCAAAGAGAGATCGTTGAAGATTTTGTTAGGTTAACTCACTTTTGAGTACAAATTAGGTAGTAGGTACACACACACACACACACACACAGAGAATCAGATACACACATACTAACACATGCATACACAATCACGTGCGGCACATAGAATCGCACACACACACACACACACACACACACACACACACACACACACACACACACACAGAGAGAGAATCACACACACACATCACACACACACAGAGTCTCACACACACACACACACACACACACACACACACAGTCTCACACACACACACACACACACACACACACACACACACACACACACACACACACACACATTCACACAGATACACACACACACACACACACACACAAAACACATTCACACACGCATGCACTCTCACATACACACAAACACACACACTTTCACAGTCAGACACACTTTCACACACTCTCACACTATACACCCAAACACATTACTTAGCTATCTAAATGGGGACATTACATATACTTCTATTGTTTCTATTCTATTCTATTTCTATTGTGTGATATGCACACACACTTCTAACTCACGTACACACACAGCTGTAAAGGTGTGTCAACGGGCATCCAGGTGAGACACAGGGCCCAGACCAATCTAAAGCATCCAAACAGACTCAACGGTAAAGTGCCCAAAGCAACACAGCTCAGAAGCGTGGCTCCGTGTATCATCAGCCTAAGAGCTACTACAGATCATTACAAGCTGGTCTGACGAGATCTGCGCTGCAGCGGAGGCGGTTCACAGAGAAACTCAAACGAAGACGATGCCAAGAACAACGGAGGAATGCAATTCTGGTTCCGATTCCACTTAATCATTCCAGTTCCTCAATGACTGCACCCAGACGTCAGAGGAAGAAACCAAGGGTGTGGTTTAGGACACAATGACGAGGACGTTCTAGGGTATTCTGGGTGGTTGCAGGCAGTTGCTAAGGTGTTGTGAGTGGTTGCTAGGGTGTTGCGAGGCAGCATCAGTACATGACCCAAACAAACAGAACCCATCTTTGTCACTGCGCCTCATAAACTCATATGAGGTGTTTAATACAGACTGAGCGCGACCGCAGCGGTGAACAAACCACTAACAGCATTAATGCATGAGAACGAGTAAAAGTAACCATATCTCACCAGAACATGACTTTGGCAGAAGTTTAGAATATTACTGGAGTAAAAGTTTTAAAGCATGTGATATTTATTTTACTTAAGTATGAAAAGTTTTGCAATATTGAATGTACTTTAAAGATACTTAACAAGTGATTTGTTTAACATTTACTTCATGTGTGATGCACTTGGAATATCATTTTCTTTAACTAGAGGGTTAATAAAGAAAACGTTTAGTGAATCATGTTGTAGTTAAATAAATTAGTAGTTAAAGCTGACTAGTCAAAAATCGTTGAAAAAAGAGATGTAAATGTTTTGCCTTGTATTATGGATTGGTGGTTTAATGTTAGTTTAGTAATGCTAGATTAACAGTTGACGAGGTTAAAGTCATCTTACGCAGTGTTGGGGAAAGTTACTTTTAAAAGTAATGCGTTACAATATTGCGTTACTCCATAAAAAAAGTTACTGATTGTGTTACTAAATTACTTTTTATGGAAAGTAAGGCATTACGTTTTTTTGTCTGTATTTTTGTCACCTGGGCTAGGCTTGCTTATTTATTTTTAATAACAAAAAACCAAAAGTCATATTTTTGGTGACTGTAAAGGCCCTCTCACACCAAGAGTGAAATGAATATGCCTTGGCCTGAAAAAAAAATGCCTCTGTGTGTGTGTGTGTGTGTGTGAGTGAGTGAGAATATCAGTTTCATAAAAGCATATTACATGCAGTTCAGGGTAGAATGAAATAGGTGTAATACTCACAATAGTGTGTGTGTGTGCGTGCGTGCGTGCGTGCATGCATGTGTGTGTGTGTGTGTGTGTGTGTGTGTGTGTGTGTGTGTGTGTGTGTGTGTGTGTGTGTGTGTGCATGCATGCATGTTAGCGTGAGTATACATGCATCCACACACACAGGTCCAAGGCCTTTATGTTTGCAAGCACAACATGCTCCTGAGCTCTCGTTTCTCTGACTTTCATTTCTCCCCATTCACTTTCAATGGCCGGCCATTTTTGGACAACTGTGACTTTGTGCAATTTTGTACAAAATAAAAGCTTTTCAAAACAAACTTCCTGATTACACATTAAAGCACGCTAGTGTGAGAAACAGTGCAAATTTTTATAATTTCTAGTTTAATATTGTGAAAATTATTCATAGAAAATGCTTTTTTCGAGGTACCTACTCTCAGATAAACGAGGCATACGATTAACCAGATGCAAATAGAAACACAAAACCAGTCCTAAATTAAAGAAAACAAATTGACAACAAGAATATTTGGAGATAATATACCATAATGAGAGATTTATAAGCAATTGTTTGGAGTCACGGTCATTTTTGACCAGGCAACACCACAAGTGTTACTTGATGAAATAAAACCTAAAAATAATTACGAAAATTAAAAATTGATAGGTACTTATACCCTATGTGACCCTATATACCCACAGTCAGTAAGTCTGAGTCCAATGTGATTAAGTTAACTAGTATTTCCAAGTCAAAATGTATTTCTATAACTCATTTAAAAGCAACAGAGATGCACCAAAGTGCCGTACAATAAAACACAGCATAAGAAAACATGCAGCATATGAAAATTAAACACATGAAATAGAATCAGAGCAAATTGACATCAGAGCCTTAACATACGAACGCATGGATCCAAATCTTTGTGACTGTTTCAGTTTAGCAACTGATCTCAGATGGAAGAAGCCACTGTGCTGATTTGTTTGAGTAACGAATCGAATGCAACGCCAAGATATCTTACATAGTGTTGAACCATGAGAGAGAGACCATTAGCCATCAACTTTTACCTCCTCAAAACCGTTGTAAAGCACATCCAAAGAGTCAGTTTTGCTGGAAGATAGAACCGAGTATCGTCAGCATAGCAGCGGTAGGAGATCTTATCTTTCTTAAAAATGGCACCTAAGGGAAGCGTGTGAAGCGAAAAGAGAAGAGGGTCTAAAATTGACCCTTGGGGTGCACCGCATGACAAAAGAGCCGCGATGCTCACTGATAAGGTTCATGTCTTTGAGATAAGAAGCCAACCACTGCAAAAGCAACACCATGAATACCAAACCAGCTTTTCACACCGATGTGACCGAATACTATGATCACTTGTCTCGAATGCAGCACTTAAATACAACAAAACACGAACTGCATGTGAACCAGTATCGAGAACTTGTAAAAGGTCATTGCTAGCTTTCAACAATGCAGTTTCTGTGCTGTACAGAGACCTAAAACCCGACTGGACAGCATCCAAAACATTAGACACACTGATGTAGGAATCCGTAAACTACTCGCTCTAATAGTTTAGAGATGAAAGGCCATTTGGAAATAGGTCTGATAGATGGATCGAGATGATGGACCGCGGCGTGTTTGAAACTCGCTGGTTCAACTCCATTTGTATAATGATGGCCGTTACGGCCGGACACTTCCTTAAAAAGACGAGCTGGGATGACATCAGATTCACAGATTTAACCTTAAAAACAATAGGAGGAAATAGGATGAAAACAAGTTCACAAATCTGTTGGTGAACAGCTCAATGGAATTGAGACTTAGCCTCTCTAACTGACTAGGCATGCCATCAGACACTCATAAGAGACTTGAAGTTTGTCTCTTTTCCATTTTCGCTCTGCCTTACGACACTCCCGTCTACGGGTGTTATCATTTAACCAGGGCTGAGTGGTGCCCTAAACCCTTCGCTGTCCTTGGCTTAAGGGGAGCGACAGAATCTATGGAGATGGAGCAGGAATTAGTAAAAAACCTCCCCCATCTCTTCAGTGTTTAATTCGTCGAAGGCGGCATCCACAAAGTTAGCTTGATAGTGCTCTGAAAATAAACTGGCAGCGGACGGCTGAATAAAACGAGAATGGCTTGCAGACTGAGAGCAAGTAGGGGTGGGGTCATCGCTAGCGGGGGACAAAACCCCATCACCACAACCCCCCCCGAACATGATTACGCGGGGGACCGGAAATCCGAACGACGGCCCTGTGTGGGGTAATCACAAACAACAAAGAGAAACATATGTTCCAGGTCCACTTGACCAGAACACAACCAGAGGGTTAAAAGTAATGCGTTACTTTGCTAGTAAGGACGCACCGATCTGATAACATGCCGTGTGAAAGTATTTAAAACGGTCCAACGCTAAAAACATTACGACCCGACAGCGAGAGACTGTTTAGAGCATGTCTTCGATGAGAAGAAGAAGAGATGGAAGTGTTGCTGGTTGATTTTCGGCATCCGTCGCAAGCATTTTGATACGAAACGATGATGAATAAGTGCGTAAAACACATACGAAAATTTCAGACCTTCACCTTAGATAAACAGAAAAAAGCTTTTTGAAATCCAAACTACTTTAGAAACAGCCGCGTTGCATGTGGTGGTCCGTCTCGCCTCACTCTTGTCTGATAAATGAAATCTACTCACGGTTGTTGTTGGGCGGCGGTGGGACGTCTCTCCGAGGCGGGACTTCTGGGACTCGATCCGTGTCTGACGGATCATCTGCAGGAGCGCTGGAGGAGCAGACAGAGGAAGATTTAACATCATTACTCGGTTCACAGGACAGTCTGCTGAGCAGCCGACCGAGCTTCTTCATGGTGAGGGTTCGACAGACCGAGAGATCGGGGTTCGTGTCGCTGCACGTCTGACGCAACAGGTTCAATGAGACACCTGCAGTGATCTTCACATGAGTCACACAGACAACCGTTCAATTCCAGTCACGGAAAAATCATAATGGACTTGAGAGATTATTCATTTAATAACTTTATTATGTATGTTACAACATACTACACATCCATGTTTGGATAATAACTGTAGGATTAACAACAACAACAACGTGTAAGCTGCTCCGGGAAGTCATTATTAAATACAAGTTGTGCAATGTTTAATTAGGGTATTAAGTGTTATTATTTTATTCACATCATTAGAATGAGATCATGTGAAATATTAGCCTAATATTTTTAAAAGAAGCTTTTTTCCTCATCAAAGGTTAAAAATCCAGTAAAAATTGTTAATGTGTGTTAAACTGTAATTTATTTCTGTATTTTCAGCATCATTACTGCAGTCTTCAGTGTCACATGATCTTCAGAAATCATAATAATATACTGCTCAAGAAACATTTCTGATTATTATCAATGTTGAAAGCAGTCGTGCTGCACAATATTTTTGTGGAAACTGTGATGCATATTATTTTTGAGGATTCACAGATGAACATAAAGTTCAAAAGAAAAGCATTTATTTGAAATAGACATATTTTGTAACATTATAAATGACTTTACCGTCACTTCTGATCGATTTAATGTGTCCTTGATGATTAAAAGTATTAAAATTATATCTTACTGACCCCAAACTTCTGAATGTTTAATGTAAACACTAAAGACTGGAGTAATTAATTAAATAAATGACATTTTAACAGATATTGACTTAGAAAACAGCTATTCTAAATTATAATAATTCACAATTTTACTGTACTTTAAATGCAGCCGTAGTCCGCAAAACAGACTTAAAATAATTCAGTCTGATAAACTCAATCATAAACGCACCAAAAAAACACCCAAAAATGATTTTATATTTCAAAAAATTATGTAATTAAAAAATATTATGACAAAAATTATTCAATAATAAATTATGACTCCATAATAAGAAATGTGACATTTAATATAGTCTCTTTTGCTCATAAAAGCTGCATTTATTTGATTAATTATTCTCATCTGCTTTTACAAATCCTCAAATTAACAAATGATTTTATTCATCGACTGTAATTATGACTCCATTTTTGCATCCTAGACTTTCTGGATCAGCTTAAAACATGTTTATATTTAATTATTTAAGATTTTGGTATAAACTAAAGCCGCATCTGAGCACAAAACCAGGTTTGGTATAAAACTAAAGAGTATACGATCCGTAACGGAGCACAAAACCAGGTTTGGTATAAACTAAAGAGTATACGATCCGATTACGGAGCACAAAACCAGGTTTGGTATAAACTAAAGAGCGCAATATCCGCGGCACGGAGCACAAAAACCAGGTTTGGTATAAACTAAAGAGTATACGATCCGTAACGGAGCACAAACCAGGTTTGGTATAAACTAAAGAGCGCACGATCCGTAACGGAGCATAAAACCAGGTTTGGTATAAACTAAAGAGCATACGATCCGCACGGAGCACAAAACCAGGTTTGGTATAAACTAAAGAGCATACGATCCGCACGGAGCACAAAACCAGGTTTGGTATAAACTAAAGAGCATACGATCCGCACGGAGCACAAAACCAGGTTTGGTATAAACTAAAGAGTATACGATCCGCACGGAGCACAAAACCAGGTTTGGTATAAACTAAAGAGCATAATCCGCACGGAGCACAAAACCAGGTTTGGTATAAACTAAAGAGCATACGATCCGCGTACGGAGCACAAAACCAGGTTTGGTATAAACTAAAGAGTATACGATCCGACGGAGCACAAAACCAGGTTTGGTATAAACTAAAGAGTATACGATCCGTGCACGGAGCACAAAACCAGGTTTGGTATAAACTAAAGAGCATACGATCCGAACGGAGCACAAAACCAGGTTTGGTATAAACTAAAGAGCATACGATCCGTGCACGGAGCACAAAACCAGGTTTGGTATAAACTAAAGAGTCATACGATCCGTGCACGGAGCACAAAACCAGGTTTGGTATAAACTAAAGAGTATACGATCCGCACGGAGCACAAAACCAGGTTTGGTATAAACTAAAGAGCATCCGTGCACGGAGCACAAAACCAGGTTTGGTATAAACTAAAGAGCATACGATCCGTGCACGGAGCACAAAACCAGGTTTGGTATAAACTAAAGAGCATACGATCCGTAACGGAGCACAAAACCAGGTTTGGTATAAACTAAAGAGCATACGATCCGCACGGAGCACAAAACCAGGTTTGGTATAAACTAAAGAGTATACGATCCGTAACGGAGCACAAAACCAGGTTTGGTATAAACTAAAGAGCATACGATCCGTGCACGGAGCACAAAACCAGGTTTGGTATAAACTAAAGAGCATACGATCCGTGCACGGAGCACAAAACCAGGTTTGGTATAAACTAAAGAGTATACGATCCGTGCACGGAGCACAAAACCAGGTTTGGTATAAACTAAAGAGCATACGATCCGAGCACGGAGCACAAAACCAGGTTTGGTATAAACTAAAGAGCATACGATCCGTGCACACGGAGCACAAAACCAGGTTTGGTATAAACTAAAGAGCATACGATCCGCACGGAGCACAAAACCAGGTTTGGTATAAACTAAAGAGCATACGATCCGTGCACGGAGCACAAAACCAGGTTTGGTATAAACTAAAGAGCATACGATCCGTGCACGGAGCATAAAACCAGGTTTGGTATAAACTAAAGAGCATACGATCCGTGCACGGAGCACAAAACCAGGTTTGGTATAAACTAAAGAGCATACGATCCGCACGGAGCACGATCCGCAACGGAGCACAAAACCAGGTTTGGTATAAACTAAAGAGTATACGATCCGTGCACGGAGCACAAAACCAGGTTTGGTATAAACTAAAGAGCATACGATCCGTGCACGGAGCACAAAACCAGGTTTGGTATAAACTAAAGAGCATACGATCCGTGCACGGAGCATGCAGCAGCTTCCAGATGAACATGCATTAATAGAGCACAGACTGACTGAGATGATGCGGTTTCACTGCTTCATGTGTCATTGTGAAAGCACCAGCACACACAGCAGTGATGAAGCACACACACACAAACACACACTGCCTCTGGACAGGGATGCAAAGATATTAGGGCCCTATCAAAGGTTCCCTTTTTTTCTGTTTAAATTTTTCTGGATTCCGTTTTTTTTTTATACAATAACAATGACAGTAGTAATATAGGCATATGTTATAAAACAACTGCACTGTAAAATAAATGATATTAATCTTTCATAAGTGTATTATTTGTGCTTTACACTACAGCAGGAAAATGTCAAGACTTCGTTCCTAATTTCTACAATATTTAGAATTTAGACTGAATTTAAACCGTGAGTCATTCATTCTGCTTTTATTTAGAAGTTAAACTCCAGCTTCGGTGAAAACGGCACAAGAACACGTCTGGCTACAAATCTAGTGAAACGCTGTAATCATCTGCAGCTGAAATAAAGCAGAACTGGTGTCTGTTGTTCCCAAACGAGCGTGTAATAAACGAGTCGTCTTCATTGATTCAGTGTGAACACCGGATCACGAGCTGATCGTCTGAACCACGTGCAGCGTCGCTTTAAACTGCGATCAAGAGATTATATTGGGACCGATACTGTGCCAAAACATAATGACCCAAAACAAATATATTTTAAAAACAGAAGACCGATCACTTCATATCGTCATGTGTCCAGGATAATATAGAGAGAAGTGTTTCTTTCTATGGCGATATTGCTGATATGGTTACATCCCTACTCAGCAGAAACCTGGTCTATACAGTACTGCACATGTAAACAGAAAACACTGTTATATCTTCTAGAAAAAACAGCTACTGTTCCTGTCATTAGCGCTCTTTAAGTGAAACAATTTATATTATTAATAACCACAATAATGCTTCCTCCAGTGAGAATGTGTATCTGCTGTCGTCTCTCGCATCAAAATCCAGCCACGTTTTGGACTATTTTGGCATCTGTGCATATTTCTCTCCTGATTCAGACCAGAACACTTTCTCACTGAGCAACAGTTATTATGGATTATGAACTCTGTGTATTTTAGTTAAAAATGCAGGATTAGTTTCATCTTTAGTCTTCTCCAGATGATAACTGAGTGCTGTGGATTATTGTGATGTTTTTATCAGACTCTCATTCTGACGGCACCCATTCACTGCAGACCATCCATTGCTGAGACACATTTCTCCAAACCTGACGAAGAGACACTCATCCTGATCTCGGATGAACTCATTTTCAGATCATTTTTGGGTGAACCTTTCCTTGAATAATCCAAAGTCTAAGACAAAAGTGCAACCAACTCCTAACTAGCATCTCAAGCATCTACCAAAACCCATATCAATCAACCAGTACTACTAACTAATGTAGAGACCCTAAACCCATATCAATCAACCAGTACTACTAACTAATGCAGAGACCCAAAACCCATATCAATCAACCAGTACTACTAACTAATGTAGAGACCCTAAACCCATATCAATCAACCAGTACTACTAACTAATGTAGAGACCCTAAACCCATATCAATCAACCAGTACTACTAACTAATGTAGAGACACAAAACCCATATCAATCAACCACTACTACTAACTAATGTAGAGACCCTAAACCCATATCAATCAACCAGTACTACTAACTAATGCAGAGACCCTAAACCCATATCAATCAACCAGTACTACTAACTAATGTAGAGACCCTAAACCCATATCAATCAACCAGTACTACTAACTAATGTAGAGACCCCCTAAACCCATATCAATCAACCAGTACTACTAACTAATGTAGAGACCCTAAACCCATATCAATCAACCAGTACTACTAACTAATGTAGAGACACAAAACCCATATCAATCAACCAGTACTACTAACTAATGTAGAGACCCTAAACCCATATCAATCAACCAGTACTACTAACTAGTGTAGTAAAAAATTTACAAACAGACAGAAATGAGCCGAATGGTCACTCGCTAAACATCCGGAAGTCACAAACACAGAGTTCATCAGCGAAAACACACCCACACACACACACACACACACACAAAGACACACACACACACACACACACACACAGAGACACACACACACACACAGAGACACACACACACACACAGACACACACACACACACACACACACACACACACACACACACACAGAGACACAGACACACACACAGACACACACACACACACACACAGACACACACACACACACACACAGAGACACACACACACACACATACACACACAGAGACACACACACAGACACACACACACACAGACACACACACACACACACACACACACAGAGACACACACACACACACACACACACAGACACACACACACACAGACACACACACACACACACACACACACACACACACACACACACACACACACACACACACACAGACACACACACACACGCAGACACACAGACACACACACAGAGACACACACACACACACAGACACACACACACACACACACACACACACACACACACACACAGACACACACACACGAACGCAGATATTAGACACACACACTTTCCCCGATGACTGAACTGCAGAATAAAGTCAGAGATACGACTGATAACAGACAAAGATGACAAACATGCAGCGCTGGAGAGAAAGGACAAGAACACAAACCACCAGAAAGACAAACCTGCGGTTTTACAGTGCATCAGCTTGTTATAAATACAGCCGTGGCCCGTGATGCTGTCGGAAATGAACATGAGCGTAATAAACACCAGTCAACATTACACTACAGCTGCTTACAATACAGTATCATGGCAGTGAGACATCATTTCAAACCTCAAGACAGTGATCGGACAAGCAAAAGAGATCATTAAAAACAAGCACAATCAACAAACTACATTCACTTCCACATTGAACTTACACGCCCAAATAAGGCCATCAGAGACGGACGAGAGAGACCGGTGAATACAGTCCAGTAGACAAGTGTGAGAAGAACGAGAGAGCCGGAGAACCACCGAGTGAACGAGTGAACGAGACCTAAAGCAGCCACACAGAAGACAGGCGGAAGTGGAAAGCGCTTTGAGACGTGAAGGCAGGCGTCTGTGTGCCGAGAGAGGCAGAAAAACAAAGAGCTTCCTGAAATCTGCCTCCTGTTTCTCTGGGTCACGAAACCAGCGCCGGACATTCATTTCACCGCTTCAGCAAACGCAGTCGTAAAGGACAACCCTGCGTACGTGTTGCATTGTTTTGTTTTTATAGATTATTATTGTTGTAAAAAAAGAGAGATCAAGTGTAATGTGAAGAAAAATATTTTTAAAAAGTCACTTATAAAAAAAATCATCAAAGCAACTTGTAGTTATATATATATATATATATATACACACACACACATATATATATATATACACACACATATATATATATACACACACATATATATATATAGTAGGGATGGGTCACGATTATCGAATATTCGAATATTCTATTTAATTATAGAATATCGATTAGGTTGTGCGATTATTTTCTAAAGGTGTACCAGGGCTTGACAATAAAGACTGTCCGATGGCGTGAAGGACGCTCTGATTTGTCACTTACCAGATCGGGCCACTGCAGGTGGTCACTAAATTGTATCATTTGCATGCGTTTTAAGCCTTGTTTGTTTAAAAATGTAAGCGATTAAAAAGCATTTGGGCGCGAAAGACAACTTCTTTCAGTACATGCGCGAACTGCACTGTCGGCACTCGGGCGCGGCACACATACACACACACACACACACACTATGTGTGAGCGCTAACCACGCCGGAGAACAGAACTTCCGATACGTTCAGCCTGATTGCGTGAACAATAGACCTGTTATAGACCTGTTAAACAATATATTGTGAGAGGGCCGTTTGCTACAGCGTCCCAAACAACTCAAAATAATAAACCAAAGTTAACAAAACGTTGCACGAGAGTGCTTCTCCGTCGCCTTCACGTCCTGTTTCCCATTAATGAAGCCGTGACGAGCTCCCTGCATTCAAATTATTAGTTTTTTGCTGAAATAATAAAATTCCACTGGTTGATATATTATATTTATATGCAAAATATTTGTGTTGTTTTTCGTGTTAAATGTGAAGAATTACAGGTTGGATGCCACACTTATTATTATTATTTTTCTGGCAGAGTATACAGGTGTAATTTTAACTTTAACTTCAGGCAATGTAACATGATTTTATGATCGTAATTTTGACTTTATTCTTAAAATATTATGACGTTAATTATTTAGTTATTTATTTGAGAAAGATAAACTGATCAAACTTGCGCTGGCCGCTTGGTATTTAAACAAACAAAAACTTGAATTTAACAAACAAAGGATGTTCCAATCATATTTCTAAATTAAATTAATAAGGAAAGGAAACACAATAATGACCAATTTGCTATTAAAAACCAAAACTGAACTATTTAAATGGCTCAGCTAGAGAGAGAGAGAGAGAGAGAGAGAGAGAGAGACTCAGGCGGGGAATTCTGAGAATATATTCTGCTCTATATTCGTTCCTTGTTTCAATTCAAAGTTCACCGAA
>CM050416.1:40747247-40764747 GCA_027564155.1 Gymnocypris eckloni scoliostomus
GAATTTACCATAGTGACCCGAATATGAGACGCTCCTGATTATAAGACGACCCCCCTTTCATGATGTACCTTTTGGAAAAGGCTTTTTGAAAACCAAATAAATATTGTTTTATAAAAAATAAAATAAAAAATCTTAAATAATTTTCATATTGCATATTTAGTTTTCTTTTGAAAGTATGGTAAGTACTGTTAAAATGTACAATCACATTTAAAAATATACACTTTTTGATATACCATAAAAATAAATCTGAATTATGCAACATTTAGGCCATCGATCTCACAGCAGCCTAGCAAACATGTATTAATAGTAGACGTGAAATATTACTATAGTCTTCAAATCTAGTCGTATGTTTTAAAATCCCTTCCAGATGAAGTCTGGACTCAATATGTTCTTGTGTTTTACTTTTACATTTTTCCCAGCGCACTCGTTTTATGTTTTCGCCACCTTTGTAAGTGGCTGTTAATGACTCTGAATATAAGACGCTCCTACGACTTGACTTCTGTTTTAGTTTGTATAACCAGTTCTTACTATGTAAAGAAGTACACTTGGGCTTTTAGTGTTACGTTACAATCATTATTATACTCAGACCTTTCAGATGTAACTGAAACATCTTATATTCGGGTCAATACGGTACTAAAATCAAATTTCATATCTCATAAGTGTCCCTGGAGCACAGGCAGTCATAAGCAGCACAGCTATATTTGTAGCAATAACCAACAATACATTGTATGAGTCAAAATTATACATTTTTCCTGTATGCCAAAAATCATTAGAATATTAAGATCATGTACATTTCCAACCATAAATATATCAAAACTGAATTATTGATTATTAATATGCATTGCTAAGAACTTCATTTGAACAACTTTAAAGATGATTTTCTCAATATTTAGATTTCATATATTAAGATAACTGAGACTTGTTATAACTCTTGTGTATTATTGCTCTGTTGTTGGTTTTGATTGTTTCTATTGTCATCATTTGTACGTGGCTTTGGATAAAAGCATCTGCTAAATGACTAAATGTAAATGTAATGTAAAGTTTTGTTCATATGACCCACTAATAATCATGTTAATAATCGAGCAGCCCTAGTAGGAGAATTAAAATATCTATATTAAAACAACCCAGTGTTTAATGGCCAAACTCTGACTAAAAAAATAAATACATTTATTAAAATCACAACTTATAACTTTTAAAAAAATTATTAAAATAACTTTAACTAAACATTACATTAAAAATTTTATTAAATTAAAAAAAAAAATATATATATTTTTTTATAATAATAATTAAAATGTAAAATAAAATATAAATAAATAAAACAATTAATAAAAAAATTAAAAATTAAACAAAAAAAAGTACAATTAAATAAAAATAAACAAAAATAATAATAATATAATAAAATAAATTGAATAAAATTAAATCAAATATTTTTTTAAATAAAAATAAATTGAATAAAATAAATAACAAATTAAAAAAGTAATAAAATTAAATTAAATTAAATATAATTAAAAATATAAAAAATAATTCAATTAAATTGTAAATTAAAAGGGTTTTCCAAAATAATCCGATTACAGTAGCAGTATAATCTCCTCTCCAGCAGTCCCCGTGCTCACCAGAGGGCGGCGCTCTCGCGTCAGTGTGCTCGTTAGCTCTGACTCATTAGCACTGGTCAGTTTGACCCGTGTGACGGTCTGCAGGCCTCATGACTCACTGACCTCGAGTCAGCGCGCAGGAAACACAACAACTACCGTCTGTGCAAAGAGCATTGTGTAAAAGCACTGAGTCATGAGTGTTCACAATAACACAATGTGCTTCGTATGCAGATCATGCCACAGAGCATGCTGTGTGAGGGGAGGTATCCCACAATGCAATGCACTTCACCTGCCATCTCCACTTGAGATAGACTGAGACTTTCCCATTGGTTTCACCAAGTCTTTAAGACAGAGATACGAGACTGAGCTTAACGGCTTTAACGAGAGAAAGCACTATAATACCATAACGCATTGTGCATTACATAAAAAATATGGAGAAATACAAAACAACTGGTGAAGAGTTCGGTGCAGAATCATGGGTAATGTAGTTTTGCAGAATCATGGGTAATGTAGTTTTGCAGAATCATGGGTAATGTAGTTTTCACCATAATTCCCGTTTAATGCGATTATATAAAAAAAAGTTACAACAGCGAGAGCTTATGATTTCAACAGAAGCATGAACTGTTAATTAACAACCTCGTAGCTCAAAATACATCTGTCTTTAATGAGTTTATAAGCTAGCATTAAAAATCAGTACCGCTATGGAGAAAACAAATGGGATGTTTATGTCTGTAACAGACTGTTGTGCTTAATTAAATCATGCTTCATCTACGGCCTCCGCAGTGTTACTCATTTAACGAACTTTAAAAATAAAAAACATCATAATAATGTCATACTTTGTCCAGATCAGATTAATAATCACTTAACGATTATATATAATCAAGCAGTATTCATTAAAGCAGTCGATGTCACTGAAATGCACCAAATTTATGTCAAAACTACATTTACCTGAAAATATTAATTTTTAATTTTGGCCAAAATGATTTTGGATTGAAAAAAATTATGCAAAACTGTGACTTATTAAATGTTTGTATACAATATTTAAATTGCTGGTAGAAAAAAAAGGTACATTTATAATTTATAATAATAAAATATATTTTATTAAATAGAAATACTAAAATGCAATCTTTAATTGAGGTTAAAAGCGTTAATAATATTAACGTGTTATTTTTCACTCTCATTAATTAATCTAATTAGCCAGCTCTAATATAAATAGATGCAAAAACCTCTAAAATGAGTATTTTTATCAGACTCTATGTTTATGATTAGTTATTTCACTTTAATGGCAATGAAAATAACTTATTCGTTGTCATTAAACCGAAAAATACAATTTCAGATGGCACTTATAATATATAACTCTTCATATATATATATATATATATATATTTATGACCCTGGGGCACAAAACCAGATTTCACATTTGAACAAATCTGAGATTTTGAGATCAGAGAAACATCATCTGAATAAATAATATTTCCATTGATGTATGGTTTGGACAATATTTGAAAATCTGGAATCTGAGGGTGCAAAAAAATCTAAATATTGAGAAAATCATCTTTAAAGTTGTTCTTAGCAATGCATATTAATAATAAAAAATATTTTGATATATTTACAGTAGCAAATGTACAAAATATCTTCATGGAACATGATTTTTACTTAATATCCTAATGATTTTGGGAAAATTGATAATTTTGACCGATACAATGTATTGTTGGCTATTGCTACAAATACAGCTGTGCTGTTTATGATGTCTGTGCTGCAGGGTCACCGTGGAGGTGAAAATCTGCCACCGTCACAGCCCTATTACATACTAAACATTGCAGCAGTCGACGGATCACGTGTGTCCTGTACCTGGACGTGGGGGGGCTTCCGGATGACGTGCTAGTCCTGGAGCAGACGGAGATGCGAGGAGGTGGAACAGGGGGCTTGTCCTTATCTATTGTGTCTTTAGAGACGCCCACGGCGTAGCTCTTAGGAGGAAGAGGAGGAGCGTTCATTTCTCCCTGAGCGGGAGACGAACACTGTTCATACAGGTGGAAGCGCTCGATGAGGAGGAGGAGGAGGAAGAGGAGACACAGGAGACGGTTTCCTCTCGCTCGTCTGGAGTTGCTGCGCCGGCCCTTTAAGAGGCAGGTGTTCTGGGCGTGGCCTGGGAGTTGGGATGGGCTTGGTTTGCTCGGTAAGCGTTTGTTCAGGGATGCTGCTCGGCTCAGGAGCGGTTGCCATTGTTCCCGATCCAGGCGTGAAGGGAACCGGAGGTCGATTGGGCGTGACCCGAGGCGGAACGGGAGGCGGGCGCTTACCGGCGACGCTGTTTTCCGTTCGCTGCTTTTCATCCGGCGTTCTGAATTTGGTCCTCTCTCGGGCGACGGGCCGGTCCTCCTCTCGCTCCTCATCCTCCTCCGTTCCCGCCGCCGCCGAGGGGAGGAGCTTGTGCAGGCTGACGAGGATCCGCTTCCTGTGACCGGGCAGAACCACGCCCATCCGCTGCAGCTGGGCGGAGCTTAGATCCAGACACTCCCACAGCGTCCCAAGCCCCGCCTCCCGGAAGGCCGAGCAGTACTGGTCGAGCCGGAGGCCGATCAGCCAATCAGACACGGGCTGGGAACTCTCCGGCGGGACGAAGGACATGACCGGAGCCGGAGCGCTGCTGCAGGACTTCTTCTCCAAGGGACGCGGTCAGGGACTCATCGCTGGATCAGGACCACTGTTGAGAGAAACGATTTATTTACTTATCTATGGTGTCAGAATTTAGTTATTTGTTTGTTTGTTGTGAGTCAGTATTTGTTTATTTATTGTTAATCAGAATTGATTTATTCATTATGTTTTAGTTTATTGTGTCAGAATGTATTGATTTGTTTGTTGTGAGTCAGTATTTATGAATTATTTATTTGTTTATTTATTGTGGGTCAGAATGTATTTGTTTGTTTATTATGAGTCAGTATTTATTGATTTATTTGTTTGCTGCGAGTCAAAGTTGTATTTATTTGTTTGTTTATTTGTTGTGAGTCAGTGTTTATTTATTTATTTATTGTTAATTCGAATTTATTTATTCGTTATGTTTTTGTTTATTGTGTCAGAATTTATTGATTTGTTTGTTGTGAGTTGGTATTTATTTATTAATTAATTAATTATTTGTTTATTATGAGTCAGTATTTGTTTATTTACTGTTAATCAGAATTTATTTATTCATTATTTATTTGTTTGTTTATTGTGATGTATTTATTTATATATTTTTGACCTGTTAATGCTTGGCAAGTTATTTTCTTTGTAATAAAGGATTTAAAAAAAAATAAGATTGAAAGTTGAGTTTAGTTGTTGTCGGATGAGACACTTCAGCTATTAATAAATATCTATTCACGTGTGAATATTACTGTCCATAAATATTTTGATGACCATGCATCATTTTCTATTAAAAACACATATTTTGGTAAATATGAATAACTTCAGCATGCATGTTGTTGTAAAGGCGTCTCGTGAGCGTGTTAAAGGAGATGCAGTAAAACACAATCTCTCGTCGAAACTGAGCTCTCTGTTCCTCATATTTCTTTCTGCTGAACGCGTGTGGAATATTACTCCTGGAGAAACAGAGCGTCAGGAATCTGAGACATGTTCACTGAAGCAGATTCAGATCAGCACAAGAAGATCATCACACCAGATCATGCACAGAGCAGCTGATATAGAGTCTGATGCTCTCCTTTTCATTTCTCTGGATATTCTTACATTCTGCTTATATTTATTTAAACATTAATACAATTGTCATTTAAAAATGTCTAATGAATTGCATTTATAAAAATGTAAAATAATAATAAGGGCCTTATGAAATGCATTTTACTGTTTTTTCTGTTTTACGTTTTAACCTTTATTGATGTTTTTATTTAATATAAATGTATTATCAAAAATGAATGCATAAGGCATTAAATCGAAAGATGTAAAAATACAAAAATTTAATATTTTATTAAATCGATAATAGGGGCTTATGAAAAATATTTCACTGTTTTTAAAAAATTCTGTGTTTTACGTTTTCAATTTTATAGATTTTTTTATTTAATATAAATGTATTATCAAAAATGAATGCATAAATAATTTAAAAGATTACTTAAATGAGTTTTATTAATTAATATCTTAATTTTCCATCTCAAGTAAATGCACCTTGATTTAACGATGTTTAGATATTTGTAGAAAATCAGACATAAATACAGAGGAAGATGTACAAAATAAAAAAAATGTAATATTTTATTAAATCGATAATAGGGGCTTATGAAAAATATTTTACTGTTTTTATACATTCTGTGTTTTACGTTTTAACTTTTATCAATGTTTTTATTTAATATAAATGTATTATAAAAAACGAATGCATAAACATTACTTAAATGAGTTTTATTAATTAACTAATATCTTAATTTTCCATCTCAAGTAAATGCACCTTGATTTAACGATGTTTAGATATTTGTAGAAAATCAGACATAAATACAGAGGAATATGTTCATTATTATTACTAATTTATTTTAATGCATTTTCACCATTTGTATTTTTTTCAGTGCATGCAACATTTAATGCATTACCTCATAAATTTAAGACGTTCTGCTTTGATTTAAGACCGTTTTACACATTAATTTGTGGAAGTGCAAACGATGCAAGACCCTGCAGAAACCATTTTTACTCCAATCCTTACATTTTGACCCTGCTGGCATATTTACCTTTACATTAAATGTGACGCATTCTGCAGCAAAACGCAGCTCAGACCCAAAACTAATATCAAAGCCCACATCACAAAGACACCATAATTTCAGAAAACGCTCATTTCCTGTATGCAACTTCCTGTTCCTGCCCAGATAAGATCATTTTTCCAGTTGAGCTCATTATCAGTCAGATCAACTACACCGATATTATGACTTCACAAACACAGTGGTCATGCATGATTTCTAAACGACTCTGATGTTATGTGTCAGTGTTAATGATTGTAATGCACTGAAGCTGTGCGCTTCTGTCCCATCATGCACTTGTGTCCGTGTCAGGAGGAGCGCTGGTCATGCGGTTAGACTTCTCATCATCACACACACGAAAACAGAAGCAGGTCCTTCCACCTCCAATCCGTGTTCCTCAAACACTGTGACGATTCATCGGCATTATCACTAATAATATCCACCCGAAACACAATTTCACTGATGCTCTTATACTCCAAACACTAGCTTACTGGTGCAACACTCAAATATTAAGCAATAACGTTGTGTCCGTTTGGTGCAACTGACCGCAATTGCTTAAAAATGCTGAAACAGACTTCAGAGAAGCTTTGAGACGTTGTACAGATTCAGAGGAATCACATCAGAAAGACGCTGTAGGTTTCATGTTCAGGTTACTGTAAATGTGCTTACTGTACATCATGAATCATTCTTCCTTCTCTTTATCTTATAATCAGGAGCTATCATATCAAAGTCTTGAGATCATCTGTTTAGGGTGAAGCTCTGAGGGTCAATATACAAGTATCAAATATAATAATCGAAAGCAGCATCAGCAAACCAAACTGGGTCTCACTCATATAATCAAACTCTTTTTAGCTGCTTCCTCATTTTAAAGTATCATTTGGCAGGAAGTGCATCTGTTATATACAAACAAACACTTCAAAGTGTGAAACAGCAGTGTGTGTGTGTGTGTGTGTGTGTAGTGCGTAAAACTCAATTTCAATGAGAAAAAGTAAAAAGACATGAAGAGATATTCTCTAACATACAGCACACTTTTCTTTAATTAAAACCAACACGCACACACTCACACACATTCTCTCACTCTCTCTCACACACACGCACACACAATCTATCACACACACACACACACACACACACGCACGCGCACGCACGCACACACACACACACACACACACGCACACACACACAGACACACACACACACACTCTCTCACACGCACACACACACACACACGCACGCACACTAGGGGTCGACCGATATGTGTTTTTCAGGGCCGATACCGATACCAATTATTACAGATCAAGTAGACCGATAACCGATATTTTGAACCGATATACGTGTCTGGTGTAAAAATGAAAATGAATGCCAAAATTAATAATAACAAGAGCTCTGACAAAAAAACGTTCTTTAAATGCTTTTAAACATGTCTTTAATTCTGAAAACTGTTAATAACAACAACATTAAATAAACAGTAATATTAATAATAACATAAGTACAGAGATCACCCAGAAGCATTCTGTAAACATTTTGTAAAACTTAAAGTAAACGTATTTAGCGTATTGTGTGATTATTCTCAACAAAAGTTGTAATAATTGTTGTAGTTGTATTACGATACAGTAATATATTCGGCTAAACCGAACTTATATTTTGACAGGTTGCCATGAGGACCTTTTAAGTTTCTGTAGCCTATGTATATATGATATGACGATCGTTTTTACTCAAATTGAAACGGTCAAATGCTCATGAAGTGACTCTGCGAGCAGTTCTGGGGATGTTGTTCATGTATTTATGTCCTCATTTAGTGAGACGGCAGACGCTGAAGTCACCGCGAGCAGCACGCGCTTCAGTATGTGTGTGCAGTAAATGAAACCGCCGCCTGTGTCATTCATTAACAGAGATGCAGAACATGCAGGATTCATATTTAATTGTTTTTGCAGCTTAATATTTATAGATACTAGTCCATAGCGAGTCGATTTAAGTGTACTGACCTACTTTTGATTAATTCATCCAAACTTCGACACATTCCGTGACATTCCGCGTTATACGGTAAATTCCATTATATGAATGCATTCCGTGATTCCGCCGCATTTTCCGCGTCGCGGACATCATAGGTTATATTGAGGTGTTCTGCAACTTCAGCAACGTCTGCTGCTGCTTTACCTTTGAGAGACAACTGATGCGTGATCACTGAGGCAGCTCCAGTTAGCAAGTGCTCTCGGTGTGAGACTGCCTTCAGTTTTCCGCGTTGATTAGTCGGACTCGTGATCATATCAGATGAGCGGTGGGCGGAGATTGAGAGATCGCCTCACTCTCACAGAGTGTTGAGCTCAGACAGGCTGCATCGAGCCAAATAGTGCATTTAAACATTAAATAGTTTCACCTGTATTATTTATTCACCAATAAATAATGTCACCTGTAAATAGTATGTTTGTTTGCATTAAAAAAAAAAAAATTATCGGCAAATCTGTTTTTAAAATGGCCGATATCGATAATCGGTAAAATGCTTAATATCGGCGCCGATAATCGGTCGACCCCTAACGCGCACACACACACACACATTCCTCTGGCAGAAGGAAAACTAGACGCTCCACATTCATGACTGGATCTTCAGGTCACATATGTTTGAACATGAAAACACACACGAGAGCAGCTCATCTGAGCATGAATGCCAATCCAAAGCACACACTAACATCCTAAACATCTCATGTGAGTCCAACAGATCTGCACAAGGTGCGTGTGTAGACGGACGCTTTTGCGGCTTAATAGTTACAAATACTAGTGTGTGTGTGTGACTGTCTGTGTCTGTCTGTCTGTGTGTGTGTGTGTGTGTCTGTGGGTGTGTGTGCGTGTGTGTGCGCGCATCGGTGTGTGCATGTGTGTCTGTGGGAGTGTGTGTGTTTGTGTGTGTGTGTGTGTGTGTGTGTCTGTCTGTCTGTCTGTGTGTGCGTGTGTGTCTGTGGGTGTGTGTGTGCGTGTGTGTGCGCGCATCGGTGTGTGCATGTGTGTCTGTGGGAGTGTGTGTGTGTGTGTGTGTGTGTCTGTCTGTCTGTCTGTGTGTGTGTGTGTGTGTGTGCGCGCATCGGTGTGTGCATGTGTGTCTGTGGGAGTGTGTGTGTGTGTGTGTGTGTGTGTCTGTCTGTCTGTCTGTGTGTGTGTCTGTGTGTGCGCGCATCGGTGTGTGCATGTGTGTGTGTGTGTGAGAGTGTGTGTCTGTCTGTCATGCAGAATTAATTTATAAATAGTTGTTTTGTGGCTTCATATTAATATATACTAGTGTGTCTGTCTGTGTGTGTGTGTGTGTGTGTGTGTGTGTGTGTGTGTGTGCGCGTGTGTGTGTGCAGCAGTGCGTGATACAGAGAGCTATATAAAGTAGAGACAGAAATGACATGCGGTCGTGTAAAGATAAATAACACGAGGCTCATTAGTTTGTTTAATAAAAGAACCAGGTATAGACCTGTTCTATAGGAAAGATAACTTTAAATTACTTATGTTTATTTCTGGCGCTATATATAGAAAAAATATAATTAAATAAAATGAACTTGGCCTTCTAGGGAGGGCTAATATAATGACTGGGGAAACACTACCTATATACTGTATATATTAAACCTTTTAACTTTAAAGTTAAGATTACGATTTAAATACAGGCCTTCTGCAGGTTTCAAAGTGAACAGATCACAGTCAATGAATACTGCGCATTTATGCCAATAAACACCTTATGATCATCTCAACTATAAACGGTTTGATCGCGCCGGACCGAAGGAAACTTCCGGTCTGTGTTTGTATATCGGCTGTTAGTGGCGCCGGCTACATTTATACATATATATATATAGATTTTTTTTTTTTTTTTTTTTTTTATAATAGTAATACTAATGTGACTTTTTATTATCTCAAATGACAAACTGAATTTGGTCCTAAATACATCAGAAATCACACACACACATCTCTCTATAAACATACAGTTTAAAGTGGGCTTATAAATAATTACCAAATTATTAAATACAGTTTTTTAAGCAGATATATTTCAAAAGCCAGTGTACTTTTTGTATTTTAATAAATTACATTGTTTTGCTTGTAAACGTCTCCTTGGCTTTATAGGAAAACTTTAACCCTTTGAGGTTTGTTCACTAGTATTTAACTGATTTCTGAACACGTTCTCTTTCTAAACTCTCGACTCGTATCAGAGAAAGCGGTCAGTGAGAAGTGAAACAAACGGCGTGTTTGGGATCGAGAGCTTACGTTAGTGCTGCAGTTCTCAAATCCTCAGTCAAGCTGACTGACACACACACACATACACACACGCATGCTCACACACACACACACGCTCGCATGCTCACACACGCACACACACACACACGCCACACACACACACATGCTCACACAACACACACACACTCACACACGCTGACACACACACATGCTCACACACGCACATGCTCCACACGCCACACACACACAGACACTCGCCACTCACACACACACACACACACTCGCTCACACACACACATGCTCACACACACACACACGCTCGCATGCTCACACACGCACACACACACACACACTCACACACGCTGACACACACAGACACTCGCTCACACTCGCTCGCATGCTCACACACACACACACACACGCTCGCATGCTCACACACACACACACACTCACACACGCTGACACACACAGACACTCGCTCACATTTGCTCGCATGCTCACACACGCACACACGCTCACACACACACACAGACACTCGCTCACACTCACACACACACACAGACACTCGCTCACACATGCTCACACTCGCCGCATGCTCACACACGCACACACTCACACACGCACGCCGCCACACACACACACGCCACACCCGCCACACACACACACAGACACTGCCACACTCGCTCACATGCTCACACACGCACACACTCACACACGCTCATGACTCAGTCTCACCCTCCTGCATCTGACTGATAATCATAGTCACTCAGCCATGACCCTTGACCTCGGAGTGTATTAAACAGTTGAACCTAAAGCACCAGACTCTGTGTCAGTCAAGAGACCGTTCACTGCACTCATAGAGTGAAAGAAATTCAATCAGACAGTGTTTGTAGATGCACAGTATTGCTGGAGACATCCTTACTGACTGCAAAACAACCAAATAAAGACATCTTAGCAGGCTTTTCACACCCAATACAATGATCCCAGTTCGATGAGGATCTCTATCAGTGCGTTAGGAGTTCAAATCATACCTAAGAAACATTACATTTATTTATAATGAATTAATATCTTAAGTGCACACATTAACTTCGGCAGCCCTAAAAATGACATTAAATATAAAATATTTCTAAATAAATAAGTCTATTTCTCAATTTTTGTAGCCCCAAGTTTAAAAAAACTAATTATGAGAAATATAAAAATGTAACCACAAATTAAAGTATTGATTTCCGACCCGTCTGTCGACAGCAGGATCAGATATTACAGTTAATAAATGTGAACATAAAACACAATTATGTTAAACATATTAATTTAATATCTCACATGCACACATTAACTTCAGCAGCACTAAAAATACATTAAACAATAAATAAAACAAATTCTCAAATTTTGCATCCAGAACTATATTTGTAATATATGTCTTGATTTCTGGCCAATCTGTACATTCAGTGAATGCAAATATAAAAATTATTACATTCAATATTTAATTTAAATCTTAAGTGAGCATATCGACTTTGACAGCCCTAAAAATATACATATATTATTTTATTTTAATCTCTCAACTTTCACATGCACAGTCTTACGGCCCACAGATTGTAAAGCCCTGTTTAAGTAGAAAGCATGAGTCACAAACAACGGAAAAGCATATGTCAGACTTCAGAAACACATTCAACCCAGAAACCCACGAGACGGAGGAGGAATAAAACTGCTCTGTAATTAAAGACACTTCACAGCCTCTATAAACCTTCTGCTCAGAACGACACGTTAGACAGAAACAGGATGAAAACAGCCAACGAGTGTCTCAGCTGTGGTTAAAGTCTCACTAACACATGCTTACAAAGTCACAAAAACACACACGGTGTGAAGTTTTGACCAGCTAATCAACAACTCGAGAACTCGCTGAAGAGAGACGGATGATGCATCTACAGCTCTACACTTACACGTGAGAACAAGCACAACTATTACAAACATCATCAGCCAGGAAGAGTGAATGGGTGCCGTCAGAATGAGAGTCCACAGCAGTCCACCAGTTAACATCTGGAGAAGACAAACGATGAAACTGAGTGGCGTGATTATTGTGATGTTTTCATTATGACGGCACCCATTCACTGCAGTGCATCCTTTGCGGAGACACATTTCTACAAACCTGATGATGAAACAAACTCAGATGAACAGAGCATGAGCATTTTTTCAGTTTTGGCTGAATTATTAATAGTCCCTGATATCACACCAATAAATACAAAACACAATTTAGTGAAGTTAAATAAGAAGTTTATTACCATCGATAGTGCTGTCAGGAGGTTTTGGAACTGAAACAAGAGAGAACTATACCACTTCTGTTTATCAACAAACTAATCATGTAATTATATCCAAATATCACTAACGTGATAATAAAGAGGTCAGATTGCTGTCTGTCTCTCATCATGTGCTGCTGCTGCATTTAATAAACGCCGATGTGACAAATAAAAAGACAAAGAACTGGAAGTGTTGACGAACATTCACTGAAAGAAACGCTGAACAACACCAGGCTGGACTGAGCCGCTTCAGTGTTTATAACAAACACCAACCTGATTAACATTCCAGACACGTCACAGGACTAGTTACCCCCACGCACACACACACACGCACACACACACACACACACCTCACACAGATCTCTGTTATGAACTCACATAGCCCTGTGCATGCAGAGCACGACTGTAGTGCACTAGTATTAGTATTAGTGCTCCATCTCTTTAAGAACGCTATTAGTCGGCCCACAGCACCTTTGAAATATTTTGGTTTAAGACCACATCCCTAACACACACACACACACACACACACCTTAAACATACCTAGTACTGTTAGACTCACTCAAACATGCGACAGTGTTTCCTTCATGCTCAACAAGTGCATCTGAACACACACTCTCTCACACACACAAACACCGCTCTCACACATACAAACACCGCTCTCACACACACACACACAAACACACACACAGCTCTCACACACAAACAAACACACACACACACACACACTCTCTCTCACACACACACACACACACACAGCTCACAAACACACACACACACACTCACTCACTCTCACACACACACACACACACACACACACACACACACACACCACTCACCTTAAACATACATAGTGCTCTTAGACTCACTCAAACATGCGACAGTGTTTCCTTCATGTTCAACAAGTGCATCATTCTGAACACACACTCTCTCACACACACACACACACACACACACACAGCTCACACACACACACACACACACACAAACACACACACAGCTCACACACACACACACACACTCACTCACTCTCTCACACACACACACTCACTCTCTCACACATACACACACACACTGAGCATTTACCGGGTAAAGGAGACAAACATTCCAGCAAATGAGCAACCAGAGAGAAAGACAGAAAAACTGAAAGAGAGAGAAATAAGGGACACAGCCCGATAGGAAAACAAACAGAGAGAAAGATAGAGACAGACAGACGAAGAGAAAGAGAGAGAGACAGAAAACAGAGAAAGAGAGAGAGACACACCGATCAGAAAACAAACTAACGTTAGTGAAAGGTGAATCAGAAGATAACCGGATCGGTGTTTTCTCACACTTCTGACTGAAACATTTCATTTATGATTACAGAAGAAGGATTGAACAAGTGATTTCGAAGCGATGAAATATGTCAGAGTTAACGTTACTGAAATTACATATTGTCGATATTCGCTTTAGAAATGTCCAGTTATAACACTCTGTTTGTAAAATAAGTGATATTTATAGTTTTACTGCAGGAGAATCACGTAACTTACTGAGAGTTGTTCGAGTTTATGCTGATTAAATCATCCTTCATGTCTGTGTTACACAAACTCAAACAATCTGAGGGAATTACACGCTTAACTTACGTTAACGTTACACGAGCGTCTGCGGCGGGTTTATCGCTCCGGGTGTTGTTGTTCTCCGGATGGTTGTGTGTGTTTCTCAGCGCCAGTCCGACGCTCAAATCCACTGAAACACGCAGAAAAAGCCTGTAAGAAACTTCCGTAGGCGTCACATGAGACTCTACAGCAAGCGACTGATTTGACGCGACGCGACGCGACACTCTGGGCGGCAAATACCGCTAATGGCGGTTGCTATGATACACAACGGTCACTTTGTTCAAGCGGCGCGAGGTGGCACTAAAACCTCACGACGCGTTCGTATGATTGATATAAGTGTAGTCATTTAATATTAAAACCTATATGGATTGTTATCTGATATGAAAAAGGAAATTCTCTTCATGAGTCTTTAAAATTATTATTTTTTAAAATCCTCATCGAATCCTGATTCTCGACTCTGATTGGTTCATCATGATCAGCGCAGAGAAAAGTAACAACCATAGCAAAAGCGATTTCCTGCTGCACTGCTTTTGCATTAAAACAGATACTTATTTATGTATTTATTTATTTGTTTTGTGTGTATAATACTATGTACTAATAATGTAATAATAAATGAAAAGAAAGAATTGTTTCTGTATAATCTATATCATTTTTTTTATATATTACTTTATTATCATTATATTATATAGCGTGTGTGTGTGTGTGTGTGTGTGTGTGTGTGTGTGTGTGTGTAAATGATAGATAGATAGATAGATATAAATATATATTATTTATTTGAATTAATTTGATATATTATCAATTTTTCTGTCAATTAAATGTACAAAAGTCCTCATTTGGAACGTATTTAAAATATTTATTTAATATAGCTATATATATATCAAATTTAAATTTAAATTTTACTAAGCGACTTACAAATGAGGACAATAAAAGCAATCACATAACTTGTATTGTTTTTTAATTCTTAATGTAATAATAAATGACTTTCTTTCTGAGTTTAAACTTGTGAATATGAAAACTCATATTATATTATAATATGTATGGCCATTGTATTTGCTGTGTGTAACAGCAGCATTACACGCGTTGGCCGACAGGTGGCGCAGCGGGGCTGTGAGTGAATATTAGCCTGTGTTCTGCACACTGCACTGAGTATATACTGCATACTGCTGGAGTTTAGCCTGTGTTCTGCACACTGCACTGAGTATATACTGCATACTGCTGGAGTTTAGCCTGTGTTCTGCACACTGCACTGAGTATATACTGCATACTGCTGGAGTTTAGCATGTGTTCTGCACACTGCACTGAGTATATACTGCTGGAGTTTAGCATGTGTTCTGCACACTGCACTGAGTATATACTGCATACTGCTGGAGTTTAGCCTGTGTTCTGCACACTGCACTGAGTATATACTGCATACTGCTGGAGTTTAGCCTGTGTTCTGCACACTACACTGAGTATATACTGCATACTGCTGGAGTTTAGCATGTGTTCTGCACACTGCACTGAGTATATACTGCAGGAGTTTAGCCTGTGTTCTGCACACTGCACTGAGTATATACTGCTGGAGTTTAGCCTGTGTTCTGCACACTACACTGAGTATATACTGCATACTGCTGGAGTTTAGCATGTGTTCTGCACACTACACTGAGTATATACGGCATACTGCTGGAGTTTAGCCTGTGTTCTGCACACTACACTGAGTATATACTGCATACTGCTGGAGTTTAGCCTGTGTTCTGCACACTGCACTGAGTATATACTGCATACTGCTGGAGTTTAGCCTGTGTTCTGCACACTGCACTGAGTATATACAGCATACTGCTGGAGTTTAGCCTGTGTTCTGCACACTACACTGAGTATATACTGCATACTGCTGGAGTTTAGCCTGTGTTCTGCACACTGCACTGAGTATATACTGCGACTGCTGGAGTTTAGCCTGTGTTCTGCACACTACACTGAGTATATACTGCGTACTGCTGGAGTTTAGCCTGTGTTCTGCACACTGCACTGAGTATATACTGCATACTGCTGGAGTTTAGCCTGTGTTCTGCACACTGCACTGAGTATATACTGCATACTGCGGGAGTTTAGCCTGTGTTCTGCACACTGCACTGAGTATATACGGCATACTGCTGGAGTTTAGCCTGTGTTCTGCACACTGCACTGAGTATATACTGCTGGAGTTTAGCCTGTGTTCTGCACACTACACTGAGTATATACTGCATACTGCTGGAGTTTAGCATGTGTTCTGCACACTACACTGAGTATATACTGCATACTGCCGGAGTTTAGCCTGTGTTCTGCACACTACACTGAGTATATACTGCATACTGCTGGAGTTTAGCATGTGTTCTGCACACTGCACTGAGTATATACTGCATACTGCTGGAGTTTAGCCTGTGTTCTGCACACTACACTGAGTATATACTGCATACTGCTGGAGTTTAGCCTGTGTTCTGCACACTACACTGAGCATATAATGCATACTGCTGGAGTTTAGCATGTGTTCTGCACACCGCACTGAGTATATACTGCATACTGCTGGAGTTTATCCTGTGTTCTGCACACTGCACTGAGTATATACTGCATACTGCTGGAGTTTAGCATGCAGCATGCATGGCTTCAAACTGTAGACTGCTGCATTATTTTCCTCATTACGATGCATGTTTATTTCAGAGTGTTTCATTCTCAGAAATAAGAAAATGTTGCATGTGTAATCTTATTTTGTGTGTAAGTGCTTATAATTAGTCGCAGCTGATGTCATCCGTGATTCATTTTGCAAACTTGTCTAGCCAACCGCATTGCATTATGGGATGCTGTACGTTTTATAGTGGGTTCCTTTCATAGTGTGCACACTGTGCACCATGTAGTGCAAAAACAGCACATGTTCAGTAATGTAGACATCATTTATACTGTGAGACTGTTCAGAGGCTGCACTAAAATGGTTAATCATCAGCTGTTTGTTTCATAAAGACATATAAAGTATGTTTTTCATCTTCATTATCATCAGTAGACTATAGTGAGTCAGAGTCTAGCAGCCGAGTGGCTCGAATGCCTGGTGTGGGCGCTTTAACAGCTCACGTCGTGTGTGTGTGTGTGTGTGTGTGTGTGTGTGTGTG
>CM050416.1:40772247-40792247 GCA_027564155.1 Gymnocypris eckloni scoliostomus
ACATGATCGGTATCGGTTATAAAGAAATCAATATCGGTTCTGCATATCGGTTATCAGGAACATAAACATGATCGGTATCGGTTATAAAGAAATCAATATCGGTTCTGCATATCGGTTATCAGGAACATAAACATGATCGGTATCGGTTATAAAGAAATCAATATCGGTTCTGCATATCGGTTATCAGGAACATAAACATGATCGGTATCGGTTATAAAGAAATCAATATCGGTTCTGCATATCGGTTATCAGGAACATAAACATGATCGGTATCGGTATCGGTAATAAAGAAATCAATATCGGTTCTGCATATCGGTTATCGGGAACAAACATGATCGGTATCGGTTATAAAGAAATCAATATCGGTTCTGCATATCGGTTATCGGGAACAAACATGATCGGTATCGGTTATAAAGAAATCAATATCGGTTCTGCATATCGGTTATCAGGAACAAACATGATCGGTATCGGTTATAAAGAAATCAATATCGGTTCTGCATATCGGTTATCGGGAACATAAACATGATCGGTATCAATATCGGTCGATCACTAATAATTAGCTTCTCATTTATTAAGTGTGATTATTATTTGTTATTAAACTAATAAAGATATATTTAAAAAGCAAAAAGAACAGAAAAACTCAAGCTTTGATTAGACTGAAAGTGATATTCCCAAAGGCTCTGCTAGTATAGTAGTGTACTCACAGTATATGAGACTAGTATAGTAGTGTACTCACAGTATATGAGACTAGTATAGTAGTGTACTCACAGCGTGCTTGATGGAGTAGTTCATGATGATGTAATCGCTGCCCATCGGCAGCCAGGAGCGCAGGGTGATGACATCACGGTTCTTCAGCGGTTTAGGACACTTCCCTGACAACAATCAACGCTTGGCATTAACACAAAGTTAATTGCATATTTTGATATATGCTTTTTCACTTATTGAATTTGAGTCAGTGTGTGTGTGTTTAGCAGGGCCTTGCAAAATCGCTGGCTTGACAAAATAAAGCTAAACGGTATTAATAACATGCAGCGCATGCGATGACTGTGGCATTTTCAAAGAATACTATGGCAAAGTTATCAATATCCTTATTCAAAGTATTTTTTATGGCTGTTTTCAAGGGTTTTATAGGACTTAAATTTCAAAAAGTACTTTGTATGAACCCTGAATTAAAGAACAATATACATATTAGCAGTATAAGCAGTTGTTGACATCCTTTCTGAAACATGATTTAGCCAAAAAACAACAGCAGTAATAACTTTACCGCTTTAATATGTCTTGCAATATCCCTGCATGCAAAGGTTCTGTGGTCTATGGCAATGTTGATGAACTTGGAAAGGGGCGGGGCTTGGTAACGCCATCTAAGCTGTTAGCCAATCACAATGCACTGGGACAGCTAACCAATCACAACACGTTTAGTTTCTCAAAAGGCGGGTCTTCGTCAAACCCGGAACTAATCAGGCTGGGGAGATATTGTAATAATGTAAATAATGTGAACCACCGAGCATGAGAGCATGTTCTAGTACACCCCCGAAACAACATAATAGGACTCTTTAAAGGCTAATTCTTACAGGAGTAATAGCCCACGTCTGCGTTGACCGTCAGTTTGCCGATGTCGAACGTCTCGATGACATTTGCGTCCCACTTTCGCCGATACTCGATGTCGTGGAGCACGTCGTACATGGTCTCCGCTGGGATGTCCTTACACAGCATTCGACACTGAGCAGAGAGCAGAAGGACTACGTTACCCAGAATGCATCACAGGCCATAACGCGTCAAGAGGAAACTAAAAACTAAAACCATACAATTCATCGCTTTTAATAAAATGTCATTACATTTAAAAACATTAATAAAATTAATATAAAATATAAAAAACTTCTGGTTGCCAAAGCAACATTTATCATTTAGTTTGACAATGTACTAAAATAAGTATAACTAAAATAAAAAATTACTATAATAAATCCCAAAACTTAATAAAAATTACAAAAACATTACATTTAATTATTAGGACTTTAAATAAAATTAAAATTAGAAATATTTTAATTGAATTTGAAGTGGTAAGACGGCTAATAATAAAACTTACAAAAATTAATAAACATTATATTTAAACAAAATTATAAATAAAACAACAACATTTATAAAAACTCAAATTAAAGTGAAAATATAATAATACAAAATATTGTAAAAAAAAATCTATAAAGACATTTTAAAAACAAAACATAAAAATCAACAAATGCTTAAACTTTAACTAAAATTGAAGTGAAAACAAAATATAAAAATATTAACAAATATATAATATTTCAAATGATACTAAAATAGCACCGGCCAGAAGTGACAAAACAAATAAATATTAAAAATGTACATATCTCTGGATGTTTTCTCCTCCTGGAAATGGACCAGTATACAGTACACAGTATAATATACCGTTACACAATAAAGCTGGACAGGCGTCCGTGAACACTCGCGTGTCACTAACGACCTACATCAGGAGAAACCAGGCCGAGTCTGCAGTGATTGGTGAAATATTAAACCGGGTCATTAAAGCAGATCTCGTCTCGACAGCAGCAGAACCAGAGCCGATGAGAAACAGCAGCAAACACTGCAGTCTTCCTCCTCCAAACCTCACTAGTGATGCATCTGCCATATATATCTTTAATTACTTCTCATTATACGTTCATTTTTCTTTTGCATAGAATAAATATGATGCATTGCACATGACATGAATTATGATGCAACATAATTCTACCGAATTGCAGTTCCTGTTTCTCTGATTGGTTTAGGTGAGAGAGAGAGAGTGTGTGTGTCTTTCTCTGTGTGTGTGTGTGTGTGTGTGTGTGTGTGTGTGTGTGTGTGCTTCTGGTCCAGTTCTTGTTTCTCTGATTGGTTTAGGTGAGAGAGAGAGTGTGTGTGTGTGAGGTGTGTGTGTGCGTGTGTGTGCGTGAGTGAGTGAGTGAGTGAGTGAGTGTGTGTGCGTGTGTGAGCGTGTGTGTGTGTGTGTGTGTGTGTGTGTGCGTGTGTGCGTGTGCGTGTGTGCGTGTGTGTGTGCGTGCATGTGCGTGAGTGTGTGTGCATGTGTGTGCGTGTGAGTGAGTGAGTGAGTGAGTGTGTGTACGTGTGTGCGTGTGTGCTTCTGGTCCAGTTCCTGTTTCTCTGATTGGTTTAGGATTACAGCGAGTGTAGTTCCTTTACACGTGATATTAAATGGTTAAACATGATTTTGAAATAAATAAATGAAATCATCTACAGCAGCAAACATGATCATTAATGAGCTCGGCGGCAGCGCTGATTGTCAGTCTGTCGTGAAAGAACAAAACCCCTGACTGGGATTTCCTGAAGCTCCACTGGAGCCTAACATCACGAGTGGGAGGACAGACTTTGTGTGTGTGTGTGTGTGTGTGTGTGCGTGTGTGTGTGAGTGAGAGAGTGTGTGAGTGTGTGTGTGTGTGTGTGTGTGCGTGCGTGTGTGTGAGTGTGTGTGTGTGTGTTTATTATTTGTGTGGTTCGGGGAAAGACCAAAAGCTTTTTGGAGAATCTGATATCTATAACCGCCCACATAGCGCTGCACACTCATATGTGTGTGTGTGTGTGTGTGTGTATGCGTGTGTGTGTACTGGGTTGTAGCGCATTATTAAATGCCTGCAGTTGTGTGCTCTGTACTGACATCTAATCTTTCATAATTAAGATCCTTCCGTCACAATCTCAGACTGAAGTCCTTCTGTGTGTGTGTTTGTTTCACCTGCTAACGAGCCGTAAACCAGCAGCGGAGGGGATTCTAATGCAGCGAATCCACGGCCAGCTTCATTCTGTGACGCTTTCAAAGAAAACATTTGCCTGAAGCTCCTGACGATAAGCAACACTCAAACGACTGCTGCATATAATGCAAATAAAAGCGTTATCAGCTGTACTGAGACACTCAGAGCTGAGGAACTTCTGCTTGTTTCACAGATGTGACACCTTTCACAAACACCACTGCAATATCACACACACATCTCAGTAAAAGATCCATATCAAACACACACACTCTCTCTCACACACACACACACACACACACACACACACAGACACACACAGAGACACACACAGACACAGAGACACACAAAGACACACACAGACACAGAGACACACAGACCGAGACACACACAGACACAGACACACACACAGACACACACAGACAGAGAGACAGAGACACACAGACAGACACACACACAGAGATACAGACATAGACACAGAGAGACACACACAGACACAGAGACAGACACACAGACACACAGAGACACACACAGACACAGAGACACAGAGACACACAAAGACACAGAGACACACACACAGACACAGAGACACACACAGACACAGAGACACACACAGACACACACAGACACAGAGACACACACAGACACACACAGACACAGAGACACACACAGACACAGAGACACAGACACACACACACACACACACACACAGAGAGACACACACAGACACAGAGACAGACACAAATAGACAGAGACACAGAGACACACAGACAGACACACACACAGAGATACAGACATAGACACAGAGAGACACACACAGACACAGAGACAGACACACAGACACAGACACACAGAGACACACACAGACACACAAAGACACAGAGACACACAAAGACACAGAGACACACACAGACACAGAGACACACACAGACACACACAGACACAGAGACACAGACACAGAGACACACACACAGACACAGAGACACACACAGACACAGAGACACACACAGAGACACACACAGACACAGAGACAGAGACAGACACAGACACACACACACACACACACAGAGACAGACACACACAGACAGATACACACAGACACAGAGACACACACAGACACAGACACAGAGACACACACAGACACAGAGACACACAGAGAGACACACACAGACACAGAGACACACAGAGACACAGACACAGAGACACACAGAGACACACACACAGAGACACAGACACAGACACACACAGACACAGAGACACATTGAAACAGAGACACAGAGACACATTGAAACAGAGACACACAGAGAGACACACACAGACAGAGACACAGAGACAGACACAGACAGAGACACAGAGACAGACACAGACAGAGACACAGAGACAGAGAGACAGAGACACAGAGACAGACACAGACACAGACACAGAGACAGACACACAGACACAGACACACACACAGACACAGAGAGACAGAGACACACACAGACACAGACACACACACACACAGAGAGACAGAGACAGACACACACAGAGAGACAGAGACAGACACAGACACAGACACAGACACACACAGACAGACTAGGGGTCGACCGATTATCGGCGCCGATATTAAGCATTTTACCGATTATCGATATCGGCCATTTTAAAAACAGATTTGCCGATAATTTTTTTTTTTATTTTTTTTTATGCAAACAAACATACTATTTACAGGTGACATTATTTATTGGTGACTAAATAATACAGGTGAAACTATGTAATGTTTAAATGCACTATTTGGCTCGATGCAGCCTGTCTGAGCTCAACACTCTGTGAGAGTGAGGCGATCTCTCAATCTCTGAGAGCAATCTCCGCCCGCTCATCTGATATGTAGAGTCACGAGTCCGACCAATCAACGCGGAAAACTGAAGGCAGTCTCACACCGAGAGCACATGCTAACTGGAGCTGCCTCAGTGATCACGCATCAGTTGTCTCTCAAAGGTAAGGCAGCAGCAGACGTTGCTGAAGTTGCAAAACACCTCAATATAACCTATGATGCGGGCGGAATCGCGGAATGCAGTCATATAATGGAATTTACCGTATAACGCGGAATGTCACGGAATGTGTCGAAGTTTGGATGAATTAATCAAAAGTAGGTCAGTACACTTAAATCGACTCGCGCTATGGACTAGTATCTATAAATATTAAGCCGCAAAAACACTTTAAATATGAATCCTGCATGTTCTGCATCTCTGTTAATGAATGACACAGACGTGCGGTTTCATTTACTGCACACATACATACTGAAGCGCGTGATGCTCGCGGTGACTTCAGCGTCTGCCGTCTCACTAAATGAGGACATAAATACATACGAACAACATCCCTGAACTGCTCGGAGAGTCACTTCATGAGCATTTGACCGTTTCATTTGAGTAAAACGATCGTCATATCATATATACATAGGCTACAGAAACTTAAAAGGTCCTCATGGCAACCTGTCAAAATATAAGTTCGGTTTAGCGAATATATTACTATGTATACGTAATACAACTACAACAATTATTACAACTTTTGTTGAGAATAATCACACAATACGCTAAATACGTTTACTTTAAGTTTTACAAAATGTTTACAGAATGCTTCTGGGTGATCTCTGTACTTATGTTATTATTAATATTACTGTTTATTTAATGTTGTTGTTATTAACAGTTTTCAGAATTAAAGACATGTTTAAAAGCATTTAAAGAACGTTTTTTTTTGTCAGAGCTCTTGTTATTATTAATTTTGGCATTCATTTTCATTTTTACACCAGACACGTATATCGGTTCAAAATATCGGTTATCGGTCTACTTGATCTGTAATAATCGGTATCGGCCCTGAAAAACACATATCGGTCGACCCCTAAGACAGACACACAGAGACACACAGACAGACACAGACACAGAGACACAGAGACACAGATCTAAAGAGCCTGCGGTTGATATTCCTCTCTCCACGTCTCTGTCAAACAGAAGCGATGAATCCTGCGAGATGAACGTGGGCTTGGCCGAATCATTCCGCCTGATTTCCCCTCTCCTGCTTTACTTCTTCGTTTAATAGATTTCTTCCTGTTTTGTGAACAAAGGGCGAGTGTGTGTGAAGCACAGGTGAGCGGCGTCAGAACCCGGCATGTGAACGCGCGTGGAGATCCTGCTGGGTTTCCGTTACAGAGCAAACACACGCGTACATGTGCGTCAACACCTGCTGGATAAACCTGCACCCCCCCCCCACACACCCGGATGTGCTGCTAAACACACACTCGAAGCAGCCTCGGTTTAACCCATACATGACCAAACTCAGACATTTATCATAAACGATCTTCTGAGGAGCGCTTATTACTCCATCTCTCAATATATTTGGATCATCATCTTACTGAGACATATTAATGCAGATATAGAATGGCACGTGTTAAACTAGTATCACTGAGATGCTACTATAATATTAGTTAAACCTCATCAATCATCAATAAGCTTTCCATTGATGCATGGTTTGTTATGATCGGACAATATTTGAACATCTGGAATCTGAGAGTGCAAAATAAAATCTAAATATTGAGAAAATCATCTTTAAAAAGTTGTTCAAATTAATTCTTAGCAATGCATATTAATAATCAAAAATGTAAGTGTGTGTGTGTGTGTGTGAAAGAGTGTGTGTGTGTGTGTGTGTGTGTGTGTGTGTGTGTAATCAAAAATTAAGTATTTATATATTTACGGTTGGAATTTTTTATTTTTGTCATAAAATAAAAATGATAATTTTGATCCATACACTGTATTGTTGGCTATGTGCTGTTTATGATGGTCTGTGCTCCAGGGACACATATATATGATACTTCTGTATATCAGGTCAGATATCCTCTGCAGCTGTAGGCCAGCAGACCTCACCTTGATCCTGTGCAAGCTCTTCTCCTCCTCCAGAACCTGGATCCAGACGCAGGTGTTGTTCTTGTTGTAGGTGACGCTCCAGTCTTCCTCGGATTCACACTCGTGTTTAAACCGGCTGAAAGCCCGGTCATCCGGGACCAGAACCTCTTCCTCGGACATCATCATCCTCCTCCTCTGAGACCGGATCCCGGATGAACTTACTAACCGGGGAGTTCGCGTTTAAACTTTGCGGAATACCTGCAATAGGACGCGCGTCGCGTTTTAATGAGACGCGCGTTAAACGCACCGGTGGCTTCTCCGTGTGAACCGAATCTCCGCGGGTTCTGATCCGGATTCGCGTCTGACGCTCAAACATATGCTTCCGCGGGTGTAACGACCCAGATGCGTGCGAATACACTAACGTGCGTGGAAGATGAATACACGCAGACGCGCGAGCAGCTGTTACATCCCGCTGCGCTCGTGCGTGCGTGTGTGTGTGAGAGAGAGCGGGAGCGCGCAGGCGTGACTGACAGCTGAGCTCCGCCCACACTCGTGCACGCGCACTGGCTTCCCATCATAACCACCGCATTTATCGATTTTCCTTCTTCTAAATATTCTTGCATTAACATTAGCCTCTTCATAAAACATCACGCATGAGAAAAAGCATTAATTATGAGGCTCTATTAAGTTACTTAGTATTTGAACATTATTGAGGCAAAGTCGTGCCTCAAAAGTGGGAAAAAAATATATTATTTCACATTCATAGAATTAATATATAATTTTATTATATAAAAACATCAAATGCGTTTAATAGTACATTTAGTAGGCAAACATAATCAATAATTTAAACAAATAAAAATATGTATTATTTTAATTATTTTTTTAAATAAAAACTTATTTTATTAATACATTGTAATTTATTAAATATATTTAATGGTGAATTTAGTAATAATAATACATTTTAATAGAACATTCAATACAACAATAATACATAAATAATAAAAATATGTATTATTTTAATTAATAATTGTAATAAAAAAATATTATTTTATTAATCAATTTTAATTTATTAAATGTATTTAATGGTGAATTTAGTAATAATAATACATTTTTTAATAGAACATTTAATACAAAATAATACATAAATCATAAAAATAAAAATATGTATTATTTAAAATAATAATTTTTAATAAAAAAATATTATTTTATTAATCAATTTTAATTTATTAAATATATTTAATGGTGCATTTAGTAATAATAATATATTTTAATAGAACATTTAATACAGCAATAATACATAAATAATTAAATATTGATAATTTGTTTATTACATGCATTTAATAATAAATATTATACATACAAATAAATCTATATTTTAATGAATTATAATGATTAATTATAAGAAATATACATTAAATAAATATAATTGTAATAAATATTTGAATATATACATTTTAAAATAAAAAAATATCAAATCAAATCAAATCAAATCACTTTTATTGTCACATCACCACAGCACAAGTGCCTTGGTGAGTGAAATTCTTATGAGCGTGCTCCAGACAGTGCAAAAAAAACAAAACAATTTACATATGGACAGACAGTGCAGAAAAACAACAGACAATTTACATATGGACAGACAGTGCAAAAAAACAACAAACAATTTACCTATGGGCAGACAGTGCAAAAAAACAACAAACAATTTACCTATGGACAGACAGTGCAAAAAAAACAACAACAATTTACATATGGACAGACAGTGCAAAAAAAAACAACAGCAATTTACATATGGACAGACAGTGCAAAAAACAACAGCAATTTACATATGGACAGTACATATTTACAGACTGTACAGAAGACAATGTGCAAAATACACATACATATACTCAGTACGCTTAGTGTACTATAAAGACATACTTAATTATCAACGACACATTATACACCGTATGGGCACATCTACATTACGTACAGTATCTATACATAATGTGGTCTATACATAATAATAATGTGAAGGTGCAACAGATTATAAATTAACAGCAGATTGGTTGAGCAGCAGATAGATGTGCAAAGGTGCAACAGATTATTCATATGCAGTGTCGTGGATGTGCATCGTATGGTGTCCAGTGATAGCAGATAGGTTGTGTTAGTGCAGTGTGTGCGTGTAGTCCAGTTGAACGGTGTTAAAGTGCAGTGCATGGCATGTTGTGTGAGTGGGAGTGTGATGTAGGTGAGTTATTTGTGACTGTTCATTAGCCTGATAGCCTGAGGGAAAAAGCTGTCCCTCAGTCGGCTAGTGCGGGATCGGATGCTGCGGAAACGTCGCCCTGAGGGCAGCAGAGAGAGCAGTCTGTGGGACGGGTGGCTGGAGTCTTTGATAATCCTCCGGCTTTCCTTGTACACCGCCTGGTGTAGATATCCTGGAGGAGGGAAGCTCACCTCCAACAATGTGGCGGGCAGTTCGCACGACCCTTTGCAGAGCCCTGCGGTTGCCAGCGGTGCTGTTTCCATACCAGGCGGTGATACAGCCGGTCAGGATGCTCTCCACAGTGCAGGTGTAGAAGGACCTGAGGATTCTGGGGCTCGTTCCAAACTTCCTCAGCCGTCTCCAGGAAGAAGAGACGCTGATGTGCCTTCTTCAGCACTGCATCTGTGTGAGCAGACCATGTGAGATCCTCAGTGATGTGAACGCCGAGGAACTTAAAGCTGGTCACCCGCTCCACAGGTGTCTTGTCGATGGTGATGGGTGTGTGTTCTCTGCTCTGTCTCCTGTAATCCACCACCAGCTCCTTGGTCTTGTCGATGTTGAGTGAGAGGTGGTTCTCCTGACACCATTTAGTCAGGTACTCACCTCCTCTCTGTAGCGGTGATCAGGCCTATCACCGTTGTGTCATCAGCAAATTTGGCGATGACATTGGAGCTGTGTGTAGCTGTACAGTCGTGTGTGTACAGGGAGTACAGGAGTGGGCTGAGGACGAGTGCGGAGCACCAGTGTTGAGGATCAGGGAGATGATGTGTTGTTGCCCATTCTGACCACCTGACTTCTGCCTGTCAGGAAGTCCAGGATCCAGCTGCACAGAGATCTGTTCAGTCCTAGAGTCTGGAGCTTCGCAACCAGTGTGGCAGGCACTATAGTGTTAAATGCTGAACTATAATCCACGAACAGCATCCTCACATAGGTGTTCTTATTTTCCAGGTGGGAGAGCAGTGTGCAGGGTGAAGGCAATAGCATCGTCTGTGGAACGGTTACTGCGGTATGCAAATTGTAGTGGGTCCAGTGAAGCAGGCAGCACAGAGCAGATGTAGTCTCTGACAAGCTTCTCAAAACACTTGCTGAAGATGGGGTCAGAGCAACTCCAGTCATTCAAGCATGTGATTTTATTTTTCTTTATGGGTACAATGATGGATTTTTGAAGCATGAGGGAACCACAGACAGAGAGAGGGACAGATTGAAAATATCTGTAAAACCCCGGCTAGCTGCGCTTTGAGCACACGGCCTGGTATGCCATCTGGGCCCACGGCTTTACGGATGTTCACCCGTCTTAAAGGATCGAGTTACATCCGCGACAGAAAGGGTGAGTGGACTCACCTCTTCTGCTGCAGTCGTGTGAGCGCCTCTGTGTGTGCGGTGTTATCAGCCTCGAACCGAGCATAAAAGGTGTTGAGCCTCGTCTGGTAGAGAGGCGGCGATGTTCACAGTAGCGTTTATTCCCTTTAAAGCCTGTGATGTTGTTGATGCCCTGCCACATGCTTCTTGGGTTATTGTTGAAGTGTTCTTCAACTTTGTTTTTATATTTGGCTGCTTTGATGGATCTCCTGAGATCGTAACTGGCTTGTTTCCGATCGTCAGTGTTTCGGATTTAAAGGCAGATGTCCGCGCTGACAAGGCTGATCGAACATCGCTGTTAATCCACGGTTTTTGGTTGGGGTAGATCCGGATTGTTTTGGTCGGAACTACATCGTCTACACTTCCTGATGAAACACGTGACCGTATCTGAATACGCCTCTATGTCGTCATCAGACGCTGCCGAACATGTCCCAGTCCACGTGATCAAAACAGTCCTGTAGTATAGCATCCGATTGGTCTGACCAACAATGAACTGTCCTGAGAGCGGGTGCTTCACGTTTCAGTTTCTGCCTATAAGCAGGCAGGAGCAGAACGGAAGAGTGATCCGATTTTGCGAAAGGTTGGCGGGGAGGGACTTGTATGCCCCGGAAGGGGTGTAACAATGGTCGAGTGCGATCTCCAGCGTGTTGATGGTGACGTGTTGAAAGTATTTTGGAGCTATTTTTTGAAGTTGGCTTTATTAAAGTCCCCGTGATAACAAAAGCTGCATCTGGGTGCGTGGTTTCTTGCTCACTTATATTCCTGTACAGTTCCCTGAGTGCCTGGTCTGTGTTGGCTTGGGGGATATAAACAGCCGTGATTATGATCGCTGTAAATTCCCTCGGTAGCCAGAACGGTCACAGAAGCGTATGAAATTCCAGATCAGGGGAGCAGAAGGATTTAATAGAGTGTATGTTCCTTTCATTACACCATGAGTTGTTGATGTAGAAGCAAACACCCGCCTCTGCTTTTCCCTGTGAGCTCTTCCGTTCTGTCCGAGCGGTGCACGGAGAAGCCCGTGAGCTCGATGGCTGAGTCTGGAACAATAGCAGACATCCAGGTTTCTGTGAGGCAACAACACAGCAATCCCTTGTTTCTCGTTGGTATGAGATCCGCCCGCAGTTCACAGAGTTTGTTATCCAGTGACTGAACGCTTGGCCAGTAAAATGGTTGGAAGAGGAGGTCGGAAAGCACGGCGTCTCAGTCTGACGAGAACGCCAGCTCGCTTTTCCTCGCTCGGCGGCGTCTCCGCCGCAACCCACACAAAGGGCTCTGATGCCGTGTCTGTGAACACTCCACCGGCGTCAGAAACTCAAAGTCCGGTTTGCTTGACCGACGGAGGAACCAATGTTCAAAAGCGTGTCTCTATCGTGAGACAGTTATACTAACAACATCTAACACGTAAAACAACAAAAAAACAAATAAAACATACGAAAAACTGCAAAGTTTTCCCGGAGCTCGCAACACGGCTGCCATCCTCGGCGCCATCTTGACTCTATAACTCTATAAATAATATGTAAATGATGAAATTTAAATATTGAAACAATACTTAAAAAATGATAATTTAATTTGAGATTAATATAAGAAGAGAAGTTGAGAGCTTTAGAGCCAGAACTGGCCTCAAACATCCACTAAAACCACCAGAACACATCGAGCAAGCAGCATGATTTATGTGTTATTAATAAAGACCGGACATGAGAGACGTCTGAGGTGTAGAGATGCGGTTTATACTCTCATCAAACCACAGACACCTGAGAGAAACACACACCGTATATATCTGACATCCATGAACCCGACTCATGTCTGAGTATCAGAACACAAACGCATGTGTGCGGTCCAGTCCTGACCGCTCATGAATATCCACAGCAGCTTTACATCAGTCCTGACCGCTCATGAATATCCACAGCAGCTTTACATCAGTCCTGACCGCTCATGAATATCCACAGCAGCTTTACATCAGTCCTGACCGCTCATGAATATCCACAGCAGCTTTACATCAGTCCTGAACGCTCATGAATATCCACAGCAGCTTTACATCAGTCCTGACCGCTCATGAATATCCACAGCAGCTTTACATCAGTCCTGACCGCTCATGAATATCCACAGCAGCTTTACATCAGTCCTGACCGCTCATGAATATCCACAGCAGCTTTACATCAGTCCTGACCGCTCATGAATATCCACAGCAGCTTTACATCAGTCCTGACCGCTCATGAATATCCACAGCAGCTTTACATCAGTCCTGACCGCTCATGAATATCCACAGCAGCTTTACATCAGTCCTGACCGCTCATGAATATCCACAGCAGCTTTACATCAGTCCTGACCGCTCATGAATATCCACAGCAGCTTTACATCAGTCCTGACCGCTCATGAATATCCACAGCAGCTTTACATCAGTCCTGACCGCTCATGAATATCCACAGCAGCTTTACATCAGTCCTGACCTCATGAATATCCACAGCAGCTTTACATCAGTCCTGACCGCTCATGAATATCCACAGCAGCTTTACATCAGTCCTGACCGCTCATGAATATCCACAGCAGCTTTACATCAGTCCTGACCGCTCATGAATATCCACAGCAGCTTTACATCAGTCCTGACCGCTCATGAATATCCACAGCAGCTTTACATCAGTCCTGACCGCTCATGAATATCCACAGCAGCTTTACATCAGTCCTGACCGCTCATGAATATCCACAGCAGCTTTACATCAGTCCTGACCGCTCATGAATATCCACAGCAGCTTTACATCAGTCCTGACCGCTCATGAATATCCACAGCAGCATTACATCAGTCCTGACCGCTCATGAATATCCACAGCAGCTTTACATCAGTCCTGACCGCTCATGAATATCCACAGCAGCTTTACATCAGTCCTGACCTCATGAATATCCACAGCAGCTTTACATCAGTCCTGACCTCTCATGAATATCCACAGCAGCTTTACATCAGTCCTGACCGCTCATGAATATCCACAGCAGCTTTACATCAGTCCTGACCGCTCATGAATATCCACAGCAGCTTTACATCAGTCCTGACCGCTCATGAATATCCACAGCAGCTTTACATCAGTCCTGACCTCTCATGAATATCCACAGCAGCTTTACATCAGTCCTGACCGCTCATGAATATCCACAGCAGCTTTACATCAGTCCTGACCGCTCATGAATATCCACAGCAGCTTTACATCAGTCCTGACCGCTCATGAATATCCACAGCAGCTTTACATCAGTCCTGAACGCTCATGAATATCCACAGCAGCTTTACATCAGTCCTGACCGCTCATGAATATCCACAGCAGCTTTACATCAGTCCTGACCGCTCATGAATATCCACAGCAGCTTTACATCAGTCCTGACCGCTCATGAATATCCACAGCAGCTTCACATCAGTCCTGACCGCTCATGAATATCCACAGCAGCTTTACATCAGTCCTGACCGCTCATGAATATCCACAGCAGCTTTACATCAGTCCTGACGCTCATGAATATCCACAGCAGCTTTACATCAGTCCTGACCGCTCATGAATATCCACAGCAGCTTTACATCAGTCCTGACCGCTCATGAATATCCACAGCAGCTTTACATCAGTCCTGACCGCTCATGAATATCCACAGCAGCTTTACATCAGTCCTGACCGCTCATGAATATCCACAGCAGCTTTACATCAGTCCTGACCGCTCATGAATATCCACAGCAGCTTTACATCAGTCCTGACCGCTCATGAATATCCACAGCAGCTTTACATCAGTCCTGACCGCTCATGAATATCCACAGCAGCTTTACATCAGTCCTGACCGCTCATGAATATCCACAGCAGCTTTACATCAGTCCTGACCGCTCATGAATATCCACAGCAGCTTTACATCAGTCCTGACCGCTCATGAATATCCACAGCAGCTTTACATCAGTCCTGACCGCTCATGAATATCCACAGCAGCTTTACATCAGTCCTGACCGCTCATGAATATCCACAGCAGCTTTACATCAGTCCTGACCGCTCATGAATATCCACAGCAGCTTTACATCAGTCCTGACCGCTCATGAATATCCACAGCAGCTTTACATCAGTCCTGACCGCTCATGAATATCCACAGCAGCTTTACATCAGTCCTGACCGCTCATGAATATCCACAGCAGCTTTACATCAGTCCTGACCGCTCATGAATATCCACAGCAGCTTCACATCAGTCCTGACCGCTCATGAATATCCACAGCAGCTTTACATCAGTCCTGACCGCTCATGAATATCCACAGCAGCTTTACATCAGTCCTGACCGCTCATGAATATCCACAGCAGCTTTACATCAGTCCTGACCGCTCATGAATATCCACAGCAGCTTTACATCAGTCCTGACCGCTCATGAATATCCACAGCAGCTTTACATCAGTCCTGACCGCTCATGAATATCCACAGCAGCTTTACATCAGTCCTGACCGCTCATGAATATCCACAGCAGCTTTACATCAGTCCTGACCTCATGAATATCCACAGCAGCTTTACATCAGTCCTGACCGCTCATGAATATCCACAGCAGCTTTACATCAGTCCTGACCGCTCATGAATATCCACAGCAGCTTTACATGTCCATCAGTGGAGCTTTCCTCCATTAAACTGCACTGCAACCCAATGATGTGCTTCTGCTGAAGAAGAGTCCAGCTGTCAGCCTTCAGTCGAGAGAAGAACACATCTGATCATCTGAAGCTCAAGACAGTGTGCTGTGCATGAAGTATACTCACGTCTAATACTCAGAATTACATTCATATTCTGCTTTTGTTCATCTATAAGCTGATGACAGAGAGAAGTGTGTTTTCTGGGTTTAAGCGCCACCTGCAGGTCACGAGCGGCATTGCTCATCATCTATAATAATACTAGTGATTTAATAATAATACAATATTATTATCAAAAAAAATTATTATTGATCTTTCGTCTCTCATCTTGATCCAGTGGGGGAAAAATACAAATGTGTTTAATTTGACAACTTTTTTATATTATTGTATGTCCAAAAAATGCATCATCCTTAAAAAGATATAAATAAATAACGGAAATTACAGAAAATTATTAAAATTTCTCCATGTTTTAATGCATTAAAGTAGAGCTTTTTGATATTTTCAATCTCATGCAAGGGTCATGCATCATGATATATAATAAAATATAGGCTTTAAAATATTATTATAACTATATTATATCAAAACTTGAGCTCCAGCAGAAAAATCAATCTGTTATCAATCAACTTGATTCATCAATATATATATATATTTTAAATAATATAATATTTTAAATATTTTATTTTACATTATTGTAAATGTCCAAAATTGTATTACCTCTACAACTTAAAAAAAATAAAATAATAATTAATAAAAACCTAACATTAATCACTTTTATAGTGTAACGACAAGAGCAACAAAAAATAACATTCAAAATAATTACAATTTTCTTTGGGTTGAATATAATTAATTAATAGTTTAAATATAATATATTAATATGAAACATTGAGCTGAAGCAGAAATATCGATCTATTATCAATATAATATAATATAAATATATATATATATATATATTATATATATATATATAAATTGTATTAACACAACAACTTTAAAATAATGAGAATAAAAATGACTACAACTAAATAAAAATAAATAATGTTAAATAATACAACAAAGTAACATAAAATAAAAACAAATCAAATAAACCTTTCTGCGTGAACGCGCGGCGGAGTGACGTTATTAAACTACACTTCCCATGATTCCGCGCGCATCACGGATGTTTTTCCTTCACCGGATACACGTTTCTGCTCTCGAGCTCTGATTCACCTGCTGTCATTAAAACTATAAACCGGCTGTCGGTGAGATCACAGGAACGCGAGCTCTTAACGCGCCGTCTTCTCTGTTAACGGAACCCGTTGTTGTTACGGTCGCGATGTTCCTGTCGTCGGTACCGGCGCGTGTCCTGATGCGAAGGTCGCGCAGTCTGTCGCCGCACCGCGCGCTGCAGACCAGCCACGGCGAGGCCTCGCGCTTCAGAAACCTCTGCGAGCTCGAACCGAACCGGAGCCCGGTGCTCAGCGGATCGCGAGCGTCCAGGATAAGCGTCGCGAGCGAGGAGTCGCGCGTGCAGTACCATCAGCTGGCCAGCAGGTGGCGCGTGAGTCTGGAGAACCGGCGGAGCAGCTGGGCGAGTCTGACCGTCGCGGGGCGCTGCGGAGGCGGATACCAGAGCCGCTCAGAGTCCGCTGGAGCCGCGGGCGTCGCGGGCGTCATCTCCGCCGCGGCGCTCGCCTTCTGCTTGAAGAAAGACCGCGATGATAAAGGTCCTAAACACTCCACACACGCTCTATTCACACAGAACGGACAGAGTTATAATAATACAATCACATCTGTGCAGTGTACTATTAAAAGTAATGCATTACAATATGAATATTGCGTTACTTACTTTTTATGGAATGTAATGCGTTACTTTTGAATGACTTTTTAAACATGGGCAGGGCTTGCTTGTTTTTTTAATATTACAAATGTAAACGCCCATTCACACCTAAAGTGGAGTGACTCCGGATCAGGCTGAAGCAAATGTAGATTCACATCAGTACAGTAACGAATCACATGAAGAATATGACACAGTGCAACACTATTCAGCAATAACTCAAATATAACACAAATATGTCAATTTTGCTAATTATTATGGTTGAAGTGGGTCATAAAAAGTTTATAAAATCATGTTATATTTAGTCTAGAACTACAGTAAGATCGTGTTCATATTTGATTATGTCACTCACGTTACCCCCCCCAACACAGCATATGTGATTCTGGAGCACAAAAGCATTCTGCATATAACAATACATTACATGCAGTGACATCTGTGAGTGAATTATTATTTGTAATGTTTATTTAAGCCTAACGTTACAGATATATTAAGTAACACCAATAAAAACAGTTCACTGTAAACCACAGCTTCACGGTTATTCCATATACATAGCAAGGTTTCACAAAATAAACAACAATATTTAATGTATCTGCATTACTGTAAGGGTGTGTTTAGGGTTGGGGTTGGCGTAGACGTTAATAAAACACAATCTAATAGGTAAAATCTGACAGGGACAATCTTTCATATTCTGATATCAGAACAAACGCCACTGATGTGGAAACCAGGAGAACCCGTGTTCAATAAACACACATCTCCTCCATCATTGATTTATCATAACTACAGGAACAATGTGTGGCAGAAATGCTCTTAATGTTTAACAGCACTTCAACGCTTTAAATATTACCAAATTTGAAATATATTTTTAATGTTGTGATCACATTATTTGTTCATCCTTCATATCACGCCTCCATTTATAAAACTAAAATGTCATAATGTAGGAAAGCAAACACTTATTTAAATTACCACGATATGGCTGCAGAGCCTTATTAGCCATATTTATTAAATCAAATTATATTTAGACGTTATGAATGACAGTAATACAAGTTAAGCTTATCTGCATCTCAACTACCCAGAGTACATCTGTGAAACATCTGAGTTTTACATTTAACATGAAAGTATATATGTTCAACTTTCGTTTTAATTTAAGTTAAAGTCTACGGGATCCCTAACTTTACTTCAATATATTACCATTAAATCTTAATCTAATCATGACAAACTATATATCGTTGGAAAGGTCCAAGACTCCTAAATAGATATTGTACCACTGTTTGTTGTAATTATGTAGGAGCAGTAATAGATTAATTTATGACAAGAGCGCACCTAAAAACATTTACACCATAACAGGAGCTCTGATCTTTGACACAAAAACCTATCAAATGTTTTAGTAATCATCATATATCATTTGAAAGCTTATAATCTCAACATTCATCCTGTGGAAACCGTTTTGAAATCGGACATTGCGTTACCATAGAAATGGTACTAAAATGTTTTAGCCTCCTCCTTTAGTGGGAGGTGTCATATTCAAATGTATCACAGTCTTATAGAATCACAACTTTTATATTCTTGACAAAATACATATCATTGGAAAGGTCTGAGTCTCAAGATTCCATATTTGGTGGTCATTTTGTGATAAGAGTAATATTGGGAGAGAAATTGATACATTTGTGACAGAAAAGTGCATACAAAAAAACATTAAACAGGGTTTGAATGGCACCGGTGGCTGTTTGTGGTATAACGCCTAAACAAAATTGCATAGTGACCTGCTAATTGTTTATATATCAACTTCAAATTTGAAACACAACTTATTTAGACATATGGCTTTAATTTTATGCCAAATTTGGATTAAAACATATTTTGTCAAATATTTTATATAATATACAATAATAATCGACATTACATTTTATTTACAGTAAATTTTAACTTTTATAACTTTTTATACTTTCATTTTTGAAATGATTTCACTTCTGCAATAATCTGCCGATTGTCTTCTTTAAAAAGAGACCAACCTTAGGTCTGTATTCAAAAGCATTCATGAATTATAACAATTTAACTTTAAATAGTGCACTTTCAAGTTTTTCAAAAAGGGGGGGGTGACAGTTAAGGGGTTAAAGTCTTAGAAAATGAGTTGTGTGTTTTTGTCAGTTTTATTAGTTTGAGTTTTTCTGTAAATATGCATATTTTTATACATTTTTGTTTCAGTTTTACTTTTAGTTATTTTAGTAAATCAAGATAATCTAAATGAAAATGAAAAATGTTGCCTTGGCTAATATATTAAATACATTTTGTGTTTTTATATTTATATCTAGTAAAAAAAAAATATTTTTAAATGTTTTGCTTTTAAAGTTTTGGT
>CM050416.1:40797247-40824747 GCA_027564155.1 Gymnocypris eckloni scoliostomus
TTCAGTGAACTTGGTTTTTGTCTCTTTTTAGGCTTGTATTAGTTTGATATTGACCTTGGTGACAAGGATTATGAAAAGTCTATGGTATCAGATTTTAATATCATAAAAATATAATTTTTAGACCAGATTCAAATCATAAATGTCCTTTCCAGCGCAGCATCTTGTATAGTCTAATCTAAAACACTTCATTTCTTTTGACGGTTTTTGACTTTAAACACATTAAAATACAAATTTTTTTATTTATTATTATTATTATTTTTTTTAATATTAAACTTTTGTATTAATTTGTCAAAAGGCAGTACTATTTAAGTGGACCCGAGCCTGTATGGAGCACCATTAGTGTCAAAAATATTTGTATCATATTTCTATGGAGTTAAATTAGTGTCAAAACTTTTGTAAAATATATTTAGCCTTTTCTTCATATCTCACAGATTTTTTAGACTAATTGTTTTTGATGAACATGAATATGTTCCTCTATTAACGAACCATTGCAATGTAAAAAAAAAAAAAAATATTTCATCTGATTTATTTTAGTTTAAAAATGTTTCAGAGTAATATTTATGCTTTTTTGTTCTAAATAAATACGTAGGTTTCATAAATTTCATAGATACATTTTTGTACATTTTGGACATAAATTTGAGCTATTGTGAGTTATACATTATAAATAATTTCCATAATTCACTCCAATCAGATTAATTCTCAGATTATGTGACCCTCTCTGTGAAAACCCAGCGAAAGTCATTTTTTGTGATTTTGCTTTTTTCTACAAAAAAAATCATGCTTCATATAGTAAATAATATTCTGTGAACATCTTACCTTCATATCTTTAATATTGACCGAGTACGGTTATGTCAAAGTTTGAAATTAATGGCAGAAATCAAAATTTGAATAATTCGATTTTGAGACTTAAGCCTGTATTTCACAGAGAGGGTCACATATGTTAATCTTTAATTTCATACAATGATATATTTAAATAAAATGTCCCATCAAGATTGAAAAAACTAATATATGGATTTCGCATCATAGTTTTTTGGCGAGATTCATATGTAATTTATAATGTCAAAAATTATCTTTATTTTAAAAAAGTCCAATAATAACACGGCAACTTAAGTTTGAAATATTAACAGCTGGATATTGATGAGATACAATATGATTTTAATATAAAAATATGAAGTTATGATTCAATAATAACTCCGAACTGACCCATAATGCCAAAATAATCTCCCGGTTATAAAAGCATGAAGAGGTTAACCATATATAGTTTACTTCACTATATTACAATTAAACACTAATATAATCATGAAAAACTTATTTAGTTATAGATGTAATATTAAGAGTGACAGAAATGCATAAAAATTGGCACATTTATAGTATAACACCTAAATAAAATTTGCATATGAGCCTCAATTTTTTTTAAATATCAACTTCAAATTTGTATCACAACTTATGGGTTTAACTTTATAGCCATTTTTGATTTTTAACTATTTATTTGATATTAAATAAAATACATTTTCTATACAATAAATGTAAACTTATATGATGATGATGATGATGCATTTATATATATAACTTTTGAATACTTGAATTGCATTAAATGATGTAATAATCTGCTAATTGTCTTCTTTAAAATATCTGTATTCATTAATTATGATAATTTAAATTAGGACAATGCTCTTTTAAAAAAATGTTGGGGTTAAACTAAAACTTAGTTTGTGGTTTTAAGGCCATCGTTAAAACCCCAAATCCTGAATTTCTGGTGATTTATGAACGACACACGAATCTTTCTGGCTCTGTCAGGGATGTCTTGCGTCTCGTGGAGCTTGTCGCTGTGTTTCTCGGAGGTTTTGTCGGGACGTCTGCGACTGTTGCTCTTTTGAAAGCAGAAGGATGTGCTTTAGACTGATGTTTGCTGAGCTTTGATGTGTGTGAGACTGTTTGCACTCTTAACCCAGCGCCGGACACCACCCAGATCTGTCCATTCACGTGGACAATGAAGAGCAGCCCTTGTTGACCGTTCCGATCGAGCGCCACAAGGCCTCGGTGGAGGAGTGAGGGAGCGAGGGGAAGGGTGGAGAGGGGATTATACTGGAGTGGATGGGAACCTCTCATAGCAAGGCTTTAATATCCATCCGTGACACTGCATGACGTTTGGCATATTTTAATAATGCAAAGAGATTTTAAAGTTGAACTAAAAGCAGTGATGCTATTAACTTAAGTCTTGACAGGTGTGTGGAAAAATCCTGGTTTACCACGTTGTGTTGCACCTAATGTGTGTGTGTGTGTGTGTGTGTGTGTGTGAGTGTGTGAGAGAGTGTGTGTGTGTGTGAGTGAGTGAGTGTGTGTGTGTGTGTGAGTGAGTGAGTGTGTGTGTGTGTGTGTGTGTGTGTGTGTGTGTGTGTGTGTGTGTGTTTGTATGGCTATCTTTGTGAGGACCATCGCAAGTTTTTAACCTTTGGAGTGAGGACATTTTAGCAAAGTGAGGACATTTTGGCCGGTCCTCACTTTTTTTTCACTCTAATGGCCTCCAGAGTCTGTAAATAGGCTTCTCTCAACGTTTCAGAGAGGTCCTCAGAAAGATAGTAAACTGAGAAAAAAGTGTGTGTATTACCCCGGGCATACACACACATTCTGCTCTCTACCGCCCCCACTGGCTCGCCACCGGTACTGCGCCATATATTGTCAATGCAATTTCTCATGAATGGCTTAAAGGAGTCTCTTTACATTTGCCACAAATGTTCACATAAACACAAATATAAACTGAAGAGATGTTGGGGGTCAAAGGATCACTATAACTTCATGTTCTTCCCATTTTTGTGAATGTGTTTATCACGGAAGGCATTATTTTAATTAATCTTTATAAATTTGACTCACAAAATACTTTTTGGCCATAAATCAAGAATTGATTTGCTAATTAGGATCACATTTAAAAAAAGTATTTTTTCTAATAGGGTACAGTGATGAAATGCTGACTGACACAAGGTCAAAGGTCAGCTTCACTGCAAAAACATGATTACCCATAAACATGAAAAATGATTAACTATAACCCACATAAAACTCTAGCCATAATTAAACATAGCCATTAACTAAATAACATTTTTTGGATAATATTACATAAACTATGTTACCTTGGATACTACATATTAAAACCAGGGTTCATTTGCTCAAAAGATAAACGTGTTTAAATAAAAATTGTGCTTACTATAGTCATGTTTTAACAACTATTCATTTAATCAGACCTTTAAAGTATATCACAAAAAGCTTATTTTAATACATTTCACATCTAGGTTTGTCATGAATAATTCCATATGCATTTACTTGGGTAAAGTACAGATACACTAATGAAACATTAGTCCTGTACAATTATTCATTTTCAATCTTCTTTGAGTAAGAGTTCAACAGTACTAGATTTTAAATGTACTTCAGTATTTAGGCCCAGCTTAACAGACAAGGCTTAGCTTAAACCAGGACTAGGCCTTAGTTAAATCAGGATATCTGAGTAGCTTTAAAATGCCTTGAACAGTACATTACTGGTGTGTATCTAGAGAAAACAATGGCACTGACATATTTTAATTTTTGCATTTTTTAATTTGGCTTTAACATGCATTTTTGTCTGAGACTATCCTTAAACCTTTCTGCCACTTCACTTCACTTCACACTACCCACGGTCCTATCATAATAAAAATAAATCAAGAAAAACATGTCTGATCATCTGTGGCAGGGGTTTTCATGAATTCACAATTACAAATGATGGAATAGAGTTCAATAATGGTCTTTGGCGTGCTGTCTGAGGACAGTCTCAAGCCTGGACCTTCACTCAAACCCAGAGTAGCTCCTAACCCTATCTTGGGAATAGGAACCAGCCGAGAGAGAGAGAGAGAGAGAGAGAGAGAGAGGAGACAGGTGGCAGAGGGAGGCAGAAAACCGCTGAGGTAAATAGGTGAGTCAGCTGTGTATATACACCTCGTTCTACAGTATTTCTATCAATAAATCAGGGCCTTCTCACTCCCAATTCATCACATATGTGGTCAGGATCCTTCAGCTTTGCTTTTTTAATGCTCAAGGTTCCCCTTTAGCATCATTTTTGACATGCAAGGTACTTAATTATTTTCAGTTGTTTGACAACTGATGCATCAGATGAAGACGTGCAATCGGTCTTTGTCAATCACATGCGTTTATTATGTGTGGCGTCACGAGCGCCATTTTGAAGGTATCGATGCATCGAGCAGTGAACTGAAAGTGTACAGAGCTGTACAATAAAGACAGATTAAATCTTCATACTGGAGAAACAGATGCAAACCAAGTAGATACGGTACTGAGATAATCTCAGCAATATTTTAGGAACCGTAATGTATATAATATTGTACTTACAGTATGTAAAAGACTTCTGAGTCTGACATTAATCTAAGTCAGGAGAAAACTCACGAGATCTACCAAGTGAACAGTAAATAAATGATAAAATACATATTAAATAAATAATTAAAAGGCTTGTTGGGATGTATCGTTATATTGCATTAATTTAATAATAAAAAATTAAATATTGTTTTATTATTATTCACGACGCCATCATTAGTTCCTCTGTAAGAACAAGCTGTTTGGAGCGTCTGATGCCCGTATGAACACCACTGATCCTCACACACTTCTCCAACACACACGAGCATCCGCTATAAAACACTCGCTGTGTCAACTACGTGAATATACTGATCTGTATTCAACTACATGAATATACTGATCTGTATTAAACTACATGTTAGGGCTGTAGTACTCGAGTCCGGACTCGAGACGTTTTTCTATCGTCTCGGACTTGGTCATCAGACTCGCCAAATGTTCAAGTTGGTCTCGACCGAGTCCAGCAATATAACTTCCATAAACTGGTTTCCCATTAAACACAGTGTACCTATACACTGTATCTAATTTGCATATTAATGTGTTGCTGTTGGGACAGAATGTTGAAAAATAATTTTCATAATGGGAGTAATACATGGCCAGATTTTCATAATAATATATAATATTTCATAAGCAAACTGATATATAATTTATTTCCCTATTCAATAGCTATGTCTCCCAAAATGCATAATAAACATGCTTTTAGTCCTGGTGTCCTCTACATTGAACATGTATGAAATGATGTCCTGTTTCATAACAGGAAGTCATATTTGAATTTGAAAACCCATAACATTTTCCTGAGATGTTGCTTTATGACAAACAATCTGAAAATGATTCAGATTTAAAAGACATTACAGAATATAATCATATTTCCATAAGGATGTACAATTTTCACTAAATTAAATATTGCCATCTTTAAAGGCATAGGAGAGGGTTTAAAAAACCTTTAGTATCTCTATAAAGCCCTGAATGAGCTCTGTGCAGGACATCCAGGCTTATAACTGTGACATGTGAGGTCTCAGAGAAATACACTAAAATAGAATGTCCACTACAGAGACACAAACTCCATCGCTGGGTCTCAGGAGGAGAAATAAAATAGCCTAATTTGATCCTACAGTGTTGCTGCACATGCTTTAGATCATTACAAACAATAATGCAAAATTATTATATTAGAATAGAAGATATGCCGTCTCTCGTATCACATCAATTATCAATAATTAAGTATGTGGTTTTGAAGAAGATTATTTTTTACTTTCTCTGTTTTGACCGTCTCATTTGGACTTGGACTTGGACTCGAACCTCTTTGGACTCGGACTTGTCTTGGACTCGACAAAGGTGGACTTGACTACAGCCCTACTACATGAATATACTGATCTGTATACACGCGCCTGACACAACACACGCCTAATGCAAGATCATGTCGCTGCAATCAGCTTTTCCTTGATTACAATAGTCGCCCATCAAAACTTGTGTGTGTACTAGTGTGACTCTGGCTTCTTTTATCCAGCGAGAGCTGTAGTTTGCTCATACAGCTGTTTTGAGCCACGATTCAGTCTGTATTCACACACGATGAGAAACATGTGCAGCTCCGAAACACAGAATATGTAGAGAGGTGGTACTGTTATTTATGTATAGCCTATATATTTTTTACATGACTTAACATGCGAGTCATAATATTAGTGAATATATTATATTGTAGTTTTATCTCTCACCCCCCTGGTTGAGAAACACTGACCTAAAGGGTGATCTTCCAGCATTGCCTTTGTGATTTATTGGGCATCCCTGCTCTAAGTGATAATGTTACAAAAAAAACATTAGTTTCTCATTTATTTGGTTCCACAGTATTTGCTGATTTTTATTTTATTTAAAAAGTGCTTGACGCCGAATTGCCGCTGATATTAAAGTCAAAGTACAACACGCATGATGCTTACAGGGTATTTAAAACCTAAGGAAAGCGAGGAAAAGAGGGAAAACTCAAACGACCCCCCACCCCACGGTGATACCGGTATAACCGGTGTGACAACACGGCGATTAACCGGTGGGAAATGTCCTCACCGTCACAACCCTAGTGTGTAGCTGACCGTCTCTCCAGGCTCAGTGTGTAGTGTCACACTTTGATTCTCGTGAGTGTGACGTCACCTGACAAAGACCGATTCCTTGCATTTGTAAAAGTTTACCTTTTATATTAAAGAAAAGTATAATAATTGAAAGTGTATAAATATTCATACTTTCCTAGATATTAACGTTAGAGCACACCGATATTTAATATTTTATGAATATGGCCCCAGAAATGTTGTTTTCTTACTTAAATACCATAATTAAAGGCCAAGTCCTGACTTCAGCTAATCCCTGTCTGTGAAACTGGGCTCTAGAGTGCAAATAAACAAAATAAGTGCAAATAAACAAAATATATGATATAAAAAACTGAGTAAAAACAACGTGTGTACATGTTTTGACAATTATAAACATAAAATATTAAAATGTAACAGGGCAAAATGTCCCAATGAACACTATGCACAAAACATACTAGTTTTGCATCATTTGAAATTGCATCTGCAGCTGCTGAAAATGCACGTGCATCAGAGCTCGTGCACATTTATACGGACATGTCCACATTAAAGCAGTCCATGCAACAGGCTTAAACATCTCACTTTTACATCACATTTAGCTTACAAACAACAGACAGTCGAGACTTCATTTACAATATTATAACATTCTGTTTTAGTAACTTACATGCATCAGTCGCGTGCACACTTCAGTCTCCCGGGTCCAGTCAGTGACTCGTTCGAACCGATTCATTTGAATCAGTGAGTTGTTCACTCGACAACACGAATGAACGAATGAATCTTTTAGCGTGATTGATGAACCGATTGAACTGTTTGATTCAAAAGACTCGGTTCGTTCACGAATCGGACACCGCTTTTGCGTTTCGGAGCACGTGACGATTTCTAAACTTCAAAAATAATGAGGAATTACATGTTTATGAAATTAAGTGGATTTTTTTAATTAAACCCTGGAATCAAGTGGAGTAAAAGTTTAAACAAATAAAAATGCTCTGATAAAGTAAAGATGCTTTAAAAATGTACAGTAACAAAGTAAAAATACTTAATTTACATTACTGTCCACCCCAGATAATTAGGCAGATATAACATTACAGATGAGCTCCAGTGTTTCTGCTTTTATTGTTTAGACTCCATTTGCCCTGTCTTTAGTCAGTGTTGTCTGATCATGTTTACCAGAGAAATTGCTGGGCATTCATTAAGAGATGCATATCTGTGAATCTTTTGGCTATTGTTTTTATATACTGGACGCTCATACAGTCTTTAACACCCCACTGCTGAATAACTAGCTAACTGCTCAATATAGGCTTCCTTGCCAACAAAAAACTAAATCATTATCTGAATAAAGTTTGGTGCACAGACACAACAGTGTTGGTGAAGAAGTGCTGTTCTGCATCAGATGAAAGCGGTTTTATTCAGCTCAAGTACATGTTAGGGAAGGTTTACATCTGACCTCAAGCCTGCTTAGCACAGTGCTGTAAAAGCCATCTGATCAGGAGCAACACCACCCTGAGTCCGTTATTACCCTGACACATACATCTACTCTTCAGTTTTCATATACCAGTATACATCTGTTCTAGAAAGCTCTTACCAGCCTTAAACGTTAAATGGTGTTTGTCTCGGGTCCCCTGCGTATCATATTAAGATGACAAGTCTCTAGAATGAAGGGAAAGCTTTAGGAGCTCGTATGCAAGAATCACTAACATCTCTAGCCCTATTCAGATGGGATTAGATTTACAAGAGCAGAGGAGTAATGTATATTACCTGAGGACATCCGTAATATTAATGGCCAATTCGCACGTGATGAGTGATCTCAGTAACACAGATTGGATTCTGTCTGAAAAAGGCACTTATCTAAGGTTAAATAAATGTTGTTCCTCTAACAAGTGCTTTCACCCTTCTGTTTGATCTGAACTGTATGTGGAGAACACGTGAGGTTTGACTCAGACGTGTCCCGATACCTAGAAGTCAACTGAAAGCTTCAAGAGCCTTCATACTCGAAGCAACCGTGGAAAACTACTTTTAAACAGGAACTGGCCTAATATTTGTCTGTTAGCACAGGATCAGCATCACCTGAGGTATTTTTTCATGACCTTTTACAGAAGGTAAAAGTCATCATAATCTGTCCTGAGATTGTCTGTAATGAGATGCCCATCGAGACAGAAATCAACAGAGAAGTTGTGGTAATAATTACTTTACTCCACCTCTAAATGTTAAACTAATCCTGTCCGAACAGGGCTTCTGTCTCATACTCCCGCACACCTTCTTGGATGAACTCGGTTAAATTAGGGTTAGGGTTAATACTTTTGACCCCTCTTTACATAAACTGTCCATTTGTAATTTATTACATGAGGCCTAAATACATGGTCTATCATCACATTTTATGTTTAGTAAATGATGTCGTTGGATTGACTTGGTAAAACTGCTTGGTAAGGTTTAGGAAAAGATCATGGTTTGTCACAATAGCTCCATAGTGTTCAGGTAAATCAAGTCACCTGTGTTTATAGGGCTTTTACAGCACAGATGGATTCAAAGCAGCTATAGCTTATGCATTGATAATTAGAAAGCAGTGATATCATCATCGGCTCTAATGATATTTCAGATAACAGTGTCAGTGCAGTGAGATCTATAATATAGCTGAAGAGGTGTCCCCAACTAAACAAGTTTTCTATTAGTATATTAAGTGGTCTAATAGTGTCTATTTCAGACACTATGGAGGTTCTCTTAAAAGTGTATCAGAGCGACCCTGCACAGTGAAAACGATGCTCAAGACTACCGGTACAATGCACTGTTCATGAGCTGTAGTTGATATTAGGAGTCTCTGTGGCCGTACACAACAGCGAGCAGTGTGTGTCCGTTCACATGAGCTGTAGTTGATATTAGGAGTCTCTGTGGCCGTACACAGCAGCAGTGTGTGTCCGTTCACATGAGCTGTAGTTGATATTAGGAGTCTCTGTGGCCGTACACAGCAGCTGAACAAGTGTGTGTCCGTTCACATGAGCTGTAGTTGATATTAGGTCTCTGTGGCCGTACACAGCAGCTGAACAAGTGTGTGTCCGTTCACATGAGCTGTAGTTGATATTAGAGTCTCTGTGGCCGTACACAGCAGCTGAACAAGTGTGTGTCCGTTCACATGAGCTGTAGTTGATATTAGGAGTCTCTGTGGCCGTACACAGCAGCCGAACAAGTGTGTGTCCGTTCACATGAGCTGTAGTTGATATTAGGAGTCTCTGTGGCCGTACACAGCAGCTGAACAAGTGTGTGTCCGTTCACATGAGCTGTAGTTGATATTAGGAGTCTCTGTGGCCGTGCAGCTGAACAAGTGTGTTTCTGTTTACTCCAGGCCCTTTTCCACGAGGAGGTCAGGTAAAACCTGCCCTCAGAAAGACCCTGCTCACGGTGTAGTACTTTTCAAAGATCAGGAACTTTCAGAGATGGACTCGGGCACTGAACATGACGAAACACCACGCATTCAATAGTACTCACATATCTAACATGGAAAATTCACATAAATAAGATGCAATCTTATAACTTTATTCACAACTCTGGTTTGTTTTGCTGCATTCATTTCTTTCTGCCTGATGGCATGAGTTCAGCATCTCACGCTCAATGTCAGCAAGAAATAACAGCAATTTACATACAAACTATGTGAAGGACCACTTTTTGTTTTCATGGTAAGGAAACTACTATGGATACAAATGTGATATTTACATAACATATACATTATTGACAGAAAGTAACTAAGTACATGATTCACTTTAATAATACAAAATATAATATATATATATATATATAATTAACAAGGATTGGTTTCATTAATGTATCAACAATTATAATCTTGTATTTATTCTGAATTGTGCATACTGTTTTTAATTTTAGCACTAAGTATATCTTGCTGCTTATACAAAATAATTATATTTTTTATTTTACTTGAAGAGTTTCACAGTAAATGAATTATTTGAGTACTTCACTACTGATCTATTGTAGTATGTGCACTTGACTACAGTAATAACTGTCGTTGTAATAGTGTTAATATTAATTTAAATGAACATGTACTCTAAATACTGGAGGATTTGGTGAAACACTTTTAGCTGGCTGCTGCCAGGCCTTAATTGATGGCCACGCCCACCCCTCCCCCACTCCTCACAGCACAGCGCGTGCGTGCAGACAACCGGAGAGATTGAAGAGGAGAAAGAAGCGCTGCTCCAGCACTGCAGGTAAGCTTTTACCATATTTATCATTGCTAGCATTTTATTTATGTATTTGTTGGTCATGATTATCGCATTGGGTGGTGGTTTTTAGAGTACATGCAAGATTTTATGATTTAAGGCCTGGTCCTCAACCCAGCGGGCACGTTGATATCAATTTCACATCAAATATCAGTCATCAAGATGCTGTATCATTTTAAATTAAGTTAAACAGAATTTAAAATTAAGTTCGAATTTCTTTGAGTGATAATTGGGTGAAAATCCCACACTGAAATTGGTTTAATATGTCTGAAGTGTAGGCCAATATATTTATCATTCGATTTTCATCAAATGAATGTCACTTCTCTGACGTCAGTTTGATTTGCATGTGTGACCTGTTTTACGGCATGTTTTCAACATCAGTTGGCAGAGCAAAGTGTTACTTCTGTAACTTATGGGAGAGGAGTGGGGAGGGTGCGGCAGCGCTGGGGGAGTGGGGGAGGTGTGCGGTAGCGTGGGGAGGGTGTGTGGTACAATCAGTAGAGCTAAGAACTAACAACAGTGAACTTGAGCTGTCAGTGGAGGACCTTTCATATGTATGTATCTGTCAGCAAACATATATATATATATATGTATGCATGTCTTTTTTAATTTGTTTCTCTCTAAACTCATGTAAATAACTGAATGCTGAAACATGTCTGTTAAGTAGTACTGTATAACAATGTTAATTGTAACCTGTGACTGTAATTATTTAGTTGAAACTAATGCATCATTGTTCAATCTTCTCTTTGGTGTGCAGGTAGCAGAAGGAAAGTCCATGGAAGGAAAGTCAGCACAGGTATGTGTCTTTACTAAATCTTTTAGTAGTCTTTAGTAACTAATTTTCAATTTTTCAAATTAAACAACACAACGTGATAACATAATACAAATCAATTGAAGGATCTGGAATCATTATAAGATAAGAGAGAACAGTTAATTCCCAGAAACAGTGTGATGATTTGTGATAAATCCTTCAGTAAAATCTTAATTATTAGTGCTAGATTATGCTCATGGCTGTTAGGCCAGACACATTTACATGGACTACAGAAGAGAATATGATGCAGATTGTGAAGATAGTAGGTCTTGAACACTTTACTGTTTTACTGTAAGTTGTCATTTGTTAACATTGTTTAATTTATTAAAGGGATAGTTGACCCAAAAATTTAAATTGTCATTAATTACTCTCCCTGATGTTGTTCCAAACCCAGACCTTCGTTCATCTACAAAACACAAATTAAGATATTTTTGATTCTCTGACCCTGCGTAGACAGCAAGTGTATTACTACGATCAAGACACAGAAATATAGTAATAACATCGGTAAAATAGTCCATGTGTCATCAGTAGGGGTGTAACGATTCATCGATATATCGATACAATGTATGACGATACGATGCATCAATGCCACGCAAAATATCGATATCTGTAGTATAAAAAGGCACCTTTATTTTGGCACTGTCCACATTTTCATATAATGTCCGTCTATGCATTACAGCCAACGCGTGCATTCTCGTTCAATCTCACGTATCAGGACTCGATATAAAGACTGCCCGAAGGCACGAGGCGAGCATATAAAACGCTCGGGATTGTTGGAGTCGAGCGCTGTGTGAGAAGATTCCCGCTAGGGCTGGGCGATATGGCCCAAAAAATTATCACGATAATTATTTTCATATCAGTCGATATCGATAATTATCACGATAAATGTCAAATCTTTATTTCTTTCAAGTTTAAAGCCAGATTTTTGCTCCAAAGTGAAAGTTTTAGAAACCAGACCATTAATTTTCCTTAACACAATAATTATCTAAATAGATATGTATTTCTTAGTTTCTGCATGTTTTAATGAGTTGATATTGTTTCAAAATCAAGAAACCGGTTTGGGTTGCACAATATGAATAATAATATATCACTTTTGTGTCTCTTAGAAATACACATTTGATCGTAGCTTGAGTTAGGATGCAGTAACATTTTTGTTCATTATCAAAATCAGTAAATATCTTTACATCAGTAACATCTTTACATCTGTAGCAACCTCAGTTTTATATGGTATAATGTATTCTGACCAAGTTTTTATTTTTATTAAGCATTGGTCTCCTATAGTAGCATACATTTAAATAATGATAAACAGTTAAAACCACACATATAGCACCTCAATAACATGGTCAAAATATAACTAAATGGTTTTTAAGTAGTCTATTTGTATGAAAGACAGTAGTCTAAAACTATTCAGTATAAATGCACACATGCTATAGCTGCCTTAACCACACATACTTACTATAATTATATACCATTACTCCTGTAATAAAATTAAATGTGAATATCCCACATTTCTGCCTCAATACCATAGTGCAGTGACTGTTACTACAGTAAATCCATGGTAAATAATGGCGACGTGCATATTGAAAAGCCTTCTGACTGTCTCGTTGCACAGTGTTTCTCATGCTCGGCTTGTGTTCTCACATTAGGCGTGAACGGTCAGTGTATGACATCAAAGTACCGCGAGAGCGATAAGAGCAGATGAAAACTATGCTTTCGAACGACTCTCGCGGTACTTTGATGTCTTACACTGACCATTCTGTGCAGCGCTGCTTTAAGTCGAACACGCCCACTGACTGGATCTCACTGCACCGCTTAGTGATCACGTGACCGAAACGCATCTGCTCGTGAGCTCGTGCCGCCGCAGTTTGAACTGTGATCAGCGGATAAACGGTGGCGATTCAAATGAGTCACGGGTTTCGTTCCGCTTTTGGTGTAAACATTATATCGAACATTTTTCAAACTTTTCATATCGTTTTAGAGAAAAATTATATCGCGATAATTATCATTATCGAATTATCGCCCAGTTCACCTCACAAGAGCTGAGCGCGAGACACACACATCTGAAGCGCACGCACACAGACAGCCGTGTCAACTCGTGAATACTGAGCTCTCCTCCGCTTTGTTGAGCATGGATGAATAAATTCAGACAAAACTGCATCAAAATTCATGTTTTGGCTAATATCCTTATAAACAGTAGGTTAGTGTTAGATACAAAAGTATTAATTTACAGGCTATTTAATTTAATTTATACAGTGAAGACTATGCAGTTATTTTACATTTGATTATTATATTTCTGTAGCGTATCTGAACATGTATTTTAGACTGAGCTGAAAAACCTGAAAAGCACTGTTTATTGAACTTGTGTCTTCTATTGTATGTATTTTCTGCTATTGCTTGTAATTTTGTTATCTGTAGAAAAGATGTTTAGCACTGAGCCCATAGCAGCATTTCTAGATTTATGTTCATGTTATATATTTTGGTTGCATTTGTGAGTTAATAAAAATGTAGATGGCTGTTTAAAATATGTATATAATATTGATATATCGATCGATATACTCCTGAATCGAATCGTATAATTTTTTGAGGTATCTGCAAATATCGTATCGCTGTTTATGAGAATCGATATCGTATCGAATCGTGACGAACCATCCGATTTACACCCCTAGTCATCAGCGATTCAACAGCCGTTTTAAGAAGCTACGAGAATATTTTTTGTGTGCAAAAACCCCCCCAAAATAATGACTTTATTCAACAGTTCGTCTCCTCCACATCATTTTGGAGAGTATCACGAGGCATGCTATGATCTGAACGTAATCCGCGTAAGCTTGTGATGCTACTGACACAGAACGTGCACGTGCGCCGTGTGTACATTCAGATCATAGCATAGCAAGTCATTACTATTATACAGTTCTTTGAGCACAGAAAATGTTCTCGTATCTTTGTAAAATGACTGTTGAATCACTGACGTCACATGGATTATTTTACCGATGTCCTTGCTATGTTTCTGTGTCTTGATCGTGGTAGTACCCTTTGCTCACGGAGGATCAGCTCTCGGGTTTCATCAAATATCTTAATTTGTGTTCTGAAGATGAACGACGGTCTGACGGGTTTGGAACGACCTGAGGGAGAGTAATTAATGACAATTTTCATTTTGGGGTCAACTACCCTTAATCAATGTTAATGTTAGTTACTAAAATACAACTGTTCATTGTTAGTTTGTCGGTTCAGTCAGCGCATTAACTAATGTTAACAAATGCAACTTTTGATTTTAATAATGTCAATATCAACTAATAATTGCTGTAAAAGTGTTGTTCATGTTAAAGTAGTTAAGTAATGAACCTTAATGTAAAGCGTTACCAAAAATCCATGTACATCTTTAGAGCGAGTACAATAAATACAATAAAAACCGCTATCTCCTTCAGTCTGTGGAACACATCCTCGGTCTTTCTCTAGGTGAGGCAGACTGAATTTAACTTTATATGACCGTAAACGACCTTATCTTTTGCTCTGAAACACAAATCTGCATGACTCTCACTCATCACCACGAGTGGGGAGTCTGCGTTTCAGTGTGGTTTGGCCTATTATAGCCTAGTTTACGTGCAACAATAGTTAACCGTTCAAACAAAACAAACTATCCATTCAATGCAATAGTTGTTCATGAGTAATACATTAACTCACTATTGTTGTGCATTATTGCACATCTACAACTACACTGCAGCTTTACAGACATTGCACTTTTGCAACTTTTATAGCCATATATCTGCAAAGAAACTAAGATGTCATATGCTCAATAACCCGTCTGTCAATTTGGTATTGTACTGTTTTAATACACACTTACTGGTAACACTTTACAATAAAGTCCCATTAGATAATGTTGGTTAATATATTAACTAACATGAATGGACAATACATTTATTGCTGTATTTATTACTCTGTTAACGTTAATGAAAATACAGTCATTCATTGTTTGTTCATGTTAATTCACAGTGCATTAACAAGCACAACATTTGATTTCAATAATACATTAATACCATAATACAAATCAATATTGACAAAACTAAGAATAATAAATGCTGTAGAATTATTGTTCATTTTTAGTTCAACTAAAGTAGTTAACTAATGAACCTTATTGCAAAGTGTTAGTTACTGTTGAACTTATGTAAATATCAGAAGGTCAAATAGAACATCTTCAAAATGACGATGGTAAAGTGTCTCTTTAACGATCTCATGATAATTATGCATTTTATGTACAGTCTGATGATATTTTGGAGGAACAGTGTGTCTGTCACCACTCACCAAACCATAAGAAAAAAGATTGAATGAAGATGACGTCATCCTTCAGTAAGCGGTATGTATGCTCTGTTTGCTTATTTGATAGTGCAGCTGTATGTTGTATCCTACATCTGTTAAATAGTGGCTTTGGCCGTTGGAGTCATTAAGAGAACACAAATTACTTTTACATTTTTCTTTGGCTATACAATCTTCTGCTGGACAGTAACACTTTTAACATGTAGTAGAAATATACTTTCACATATACCAAATTTATTACTTATAGCTTACTTAATCAAAGGTAGTTTATGTATTTTTGGAAAATCAAGCACTAGTATTTGATTGTTTTTAATCTTTTATAGGTGAAAGCGCCGCATCAACTTCTGTCTCGCTGAGACAAACAAAAAAGGAAGACCCGAGAGAGGAAGAGAAGTGGATGAAGGTAAGATTTTAATTTGATATTTTATACTCTATGTAAACAGTTGTAAATGTGGCATTAATTGAAAACACCTCCGTAAAATGACATTCAAAACAAAACCCGCACTGTGACCTACAGCGTAAATAGTGGTTGTCATGAAATATACATCCCTGCCTTTAACCAATTCACTATTGCATCATTAGTAAAAATTCTCAATAGGGCGATCACGTGTGTTTTCAGGGCCGATACCGATTATTACAGATCAAGTAGACCGAGAACCGATATATGCGTGTCTGGTGTAAAATGAAAATGAATGCCAAAATTAATAATAACAAGAGCTCTGTCAAAAACGTTCTTAAATGCTTTAAACATGTCTTTAATTCTGAAAACTGTTAATAACAACAACATTAAAGCAGTAATATTAATTAGGGTTGGGCTGTATGGCTGAAAACTGTATCACAATATCAGTGTTTATATCGGTCGATATCGATAATTATTGATATTTTTATGACCCATTTAAAATAAGGACCAGGAGAAAAATATATTACATTTAAACATTTTAATTTTAAACTTAACCTTCCTCTGATCATAATCCCTCAGTTATTAAGACAGAAATGTCAACAACCACGGAAAACTCAAATAATTAAAATGTAAACATAAGCCTAAAGTCACAATGAACATTTAACAATTATCTTAACATTTGTTGTTGGTTGAATGTATTCCAAAGGGTGAGCGCGGCTAAGGTGGTACATCAAGTTCATGGTATTTCCAGTCGTAAGGCGGGACGACGGTCTTGCATAATTTGGTGACACTGGTTTGACTACTGTCAGACTTATAATATCCAAAAACTGCCATACTGACCTAGCTGACTTTTCCTTTTATTTACAATTTCCTCGCTCGCTGTCACCTTTTTCTGCTTATAAAAGGAATCCAGCAGACCAGCACGAGACAACGATATGGCGCAACCAAACTGATACTGTTACATGATTGGCTGTTAGCGTGTCACCCTACGTTGCTAGGTTACCAGAGAGCGAGTGCCTTTGTTAATGCAACCAAACTTGCTCAAGAACCTCTGTTTTCTTCCATGAAGAATACAAAATATCGAACGTTCACATTTTTATTGATATCGATCACGTGTCTATCGCGATACATATCGTTATCGTTTTATCGCCCAGCCCTAATATTAATAATAACATAAGTGCAGGGATCACCCAGAAGCATTCTGTAAACATTTTGTAAAACTTAAAGTAAAGTATTTGGGACAGTGATTATTCTCAACAAAAGTTGTAATAATTGTTGTAGTTGTATTCATAATAGTAATATATTCTAAACCGAACTTATATTTTGACAGGTTGCCATGAGGACCTTTTAAGTTTCTGTAGCCTATGTATATATGATATGACGATCGCTTACTCAAATGAAACGGTCAAATGCTCACTGAAGTGACTCTTCGAGCAGTTCTGGGGATGTTGTTCATGTATTTATGTCCTCATTTAGTGAGACGGCAGACGCTGAAGTCACACGCCACGCGCGCTTCAGTGCAGTGTGCAGTAAACGAAACCGCATTGTGTCATTCATTAACAGAGATGCAGAACATGCAGGATTCATATTTAAATTAGTGGTTTATCGGCGTTAACGTGTGCGTTAACGTGAGACTCTTATCGGCGATAAAAATATCGCTAATCTATTCTCAAAGTTGGGTTGAGCTGGGTCTATACTACGCAAGCTATGATGACTTTCACCCTGATATTTCATTGCTCTGTATACCTAGCCGAATTGCACTGTAGGGGGCGAGAACGAGTCTTTGAACTAGAGGCTCGCAGTCCGTGATGGACAGATTGTTGGTGGTCTGTGGTAATACAATCGAGCAGGACATCCAAACCAGAGGCGATTCTAGGGTGAGTGGATATCCGGGCTAAGCCCAAAGATCCAAGATCTGCTATTCATATCGATGATTGGCCAGTTTATATGAAGTTTATTATCAATGTATATGTTTCAAGTAATGGTTCCTGACGGGAGAAAACTGGTTCATCATTTTAATGCGCATGAAAACTCAGTGATGATGATCGCAGGGCATGGTCATAAAAACATTCGGCTTTTCTGAAACATTTCAGAATGTTTATCATTCATCAACCTCAAATATGGCTTTTCATCTGAAAGATGTATATGATGTTAACCTTGCTGCAAGACAGGCTCCGTGCACTCACTTGCTCTTAAAATCTCCATTTTGGTCATACAGATAAAGTAGCTAATACATCTTTCAATCTGTTTATGTTGTGTGCTAATAACAAAACAGGATGCGCTCTTGGATATATCTAAAAATACAGTACATAGAAAATATATCTAAATAGCATGGATGATTTACATATTTAATCTGTGCAACACTGTGCATAATAAGATGGCTTTCAGTTCAATATAATAATTACCAGTTATTTCTTCCTTTCCTCCAGTTTTTTAAAGATGAGCCTGGTCTAATGTGCAAACCCGTTCTCAAAGACTTACAGTCATTATCACATATTCTGAATGGATTAATCTAGATTAATTCCAAAATTAATCTAGATTCCTCTAATTTAAATAGTGTTTTTTATAGATACTAGTCCATAAGTGTACTGACCTACGATTAATTCATATCAACTGCTGCGGCTGAGCCAGTGTTTCTCCACCGTCAGTGATTACACTCTACAGTTTTGCATGCTAGCGGCAACTAGCGGATGCAATGAGGCGGTGCCCACAGCTCCTATCGTCATGGACTGGGTCCAAACATCCGCGCAGCTATGTCAGTCTACAATGACATGATCGGATTGGAAAATTTCATGCAAAAAGTCACCTGTATTTCAACGCTTATTGGCATGCCAGCCCAACAAAGCCGCTTGCCAGCTTGCATCACCCACCATCAGTCTTCCAGTACCAGAATCTATGCGGTTGGATTCCATCCGTCTCACTCGTGCAAAGCGTGCACTCCGCATTGCGGCCGTACTCTGCCTCTACTGTGCAGCTACTGATCACTTCATCCAGAACTGTCCGTCAGACCCCCACGCCCTGCGGTGAGTACCCTCAACTAGAGCCAGACATTTCCACGTTATCTTTGTTATCAGTACAACTACTCACCCCTGATCACTCTGTTGCAATCTCTTCCCATGTTCACTCTGGCTCCTCACTTATATCATAAGACCTCCTAAGCCATCTTCACCTGCCCGAAGACACCATGCCTAGGAGCTCAGAGTCGAAACCATTCAGGGAAATCTGTTGGGGCATGGGTGAGTAAAATACACTGCTCACCCTTTGAAACTGTGTGGGGTGCCTGCATGAAGAGACCATCACCTTTCTGGTACTGGAGGGACCTACTGTGGATATCATCCTGGGACGCTGGCTTAACCCTCCATTCTCCAGAGGTCAGATGGGAACTATGTGCGATCACTCGCTGGAGTGAGTTCTGGCAACAGAACTGTCTCACCACGGTACCCAAGCCGCTCCTCCCATTCCAGCTCAACTCTCATCCACCCTCGTTGAGAGCCCCGAGCCGGCACAAGTTCACACCATCCCATCTGACTATGCGGCTTTCCAGGATGTCTTCAGTAAGCAGGCAGCCACTGTCTACCACCTCACAGGCCATGGGACTGTGCTATCGACCTGCTGCCTGGGACCAAGTTACCCAAGGGTAGAGTATAACCTTTGTCCATCCTGGAGTGCAAGGCTATGGATGATTACATCCAGGAGGCTTGACGTCAAGTATTCATCCAACCATCCACCTCACCTGCGGCCTCCAGCTGTTGCTTCGTGGGCAAGAAGGATGGGGGCTTGAGGCCTTGCATCGACTACATTACTCTAAATTCCCAAACAGTGAAGCTGCCGTTCCCTGGTCCCAGCTGCCCTTGAGGAACTCCGTGGAGCCTGCATATTCTCCAAGTTGGACCTGCGGGCTGTATAACCTAATTCGTATCTGGGAGATCGATGAGTAAAAGACGGCTTTCATCACACCATCAGGCCACTATGAGTACAAGGTTATATCGTTTGGGCTGTCAAACTCACCGTCAATCTTCCAGACCGTTATGAATGAGGTGTTCTGGGAGTTCCTCCATCGGTTCATTAGCATGTACATCGATGACATCCTCATATACTCCCGGAACCTGGCCGAACATTGTCACCACATGACAGGTCCTCCAACAGCTCAGACAACACAGTCTCTACCTCAAACTGGAGAAATGTGAATTCCATCGCTCCACTGTGCAGTTCTTTGGGTCAGTGGCCAAGATGGAATTTAGATGGACCAGGGAAAGTTACGTCCCGCTGGGCTTTGTTTTAACACGGTTCAATTTTACTATACCCTACCGTCCCGAAACTGCAATTGTAAGGCAGATGCCTTATCCCGCCTGTACTCCCTAGAATCTCACTCGTAACCAGAACCCATCATCCCTCCAGCCCTCATCGTCAGTCCCATCCAGTGGAACATCTCTGAGAACATCAGTGTCGCCACCCTCACCGAACCAGCTCCGCTGGGAGGCCCAGAAGGGAAAACCTATGTCCCTACATCACAACGTCAACGCCTTCTGGGACTCAGTGCACAATATTCCGGGCTCTGGACACCCAGGCAGCACACAGACCCTCTCGCTCCTTCAAGTTCGGTTCTGGTGGCCCAGTATGACCCGGGATGTCATCCGGTACGTCCGCAGCAGCTTAGTCTGTGCCATGTCGAAGATGCCCCGACACCTCCCAGTAGGCAAACTCGTGCCACTGCCAGTCCCACGATGGCCCTGGTCCCAAATATGGAATTGATTTTGTGGTGGATCTCCCCAACTCTGACGGCAATACCTGTGTCCTGGTAACAGTTGATTGCTTCTCAAAAGCATGCAAGTTTATCCCCCTCAAGGGACTCCCCACAGCCTTAGAAACAGGGGAATGTATGTTTAACCATGTCTTCAGGAATTTCGGTCTTCCGGAGGAGATGGTCTCCGACCGGGGCCCCCAATTCATCTCCCATGTGTGGAAGGGCCTTCTTCTGACTTATGGGAGTCACGGTGAGCTTGTCCTCCGGCTACCATCCGCAGACAAATGGCCAGACTGAGCGAAAGATCCAGGAGCTCGGACGTTGCCTCCGGTCATACTGCCATGATGACCAGCACAGCTGGAGCCGCTTCCTCCCCTGGGCCGAGTACGCACAGAATTCTCTCCGTCAAGACACCACCAGATTGACTCCCTTCAAATGCATACTCGGTCACCAACCCCGCTCTTCCTGTGGACGGAGAGCCCTCAGAGGTTCCAGATCTGGACTACTGGTTCCGGCGAGAGGCGTGGGACTCAGCTCACATCCATCTTCAGCGTGCTGTGCGGAGGCATAAGACCTTTGCAGATACCTGTCACTTCAATACCCCAACATTCCAGCCAGGGGATTAAGTGTGGTTGTCCACCCGGGATCTGCGCCTCTGCCAACCGTGCAGAAAGCTGAGTCCCTGTACATTGGTCCGTTCCCCATCCAGAGGCAGATTAACGAAGTCCCCTACCGACTACAACTTCCACCCAGGCACCGCATTCACCCTTTCTTCCACGTCTCCCACCTTTAACTATTCTCTTCATCTGCACCAGGACCCGCCGAGCCGGAGACACCCTCCTCTTCCAGAAATCCTGGACCAGCCCTCCAGGACATTCTGAATGTGTGTGACGGGTGGCCTGCTGGTATGTCTCATAGACTGGGATGGATACGGACCTGAAGAGATCCTGGGTGGCCCGGGACGACGAAATCGATCCCACACTGTTGACTGAATTCCACAATCTTTTCCTGATTGTCCTGCACCCAGAGGCTGTGGCCGCCCCCGTCGCTGCTCGAGGACATCAGGAGCCGCCCCTGGAGGAGGGGTTAATGTCAGGGTTTCCACACCGTCACAGTCACCTCAGTCATTGGTCACAACACTCACCAGATCACAATCACCTGAATACTGATCACCCGCACCTGCAGTCTGCAATCAGCACTCCTTCATATACACACGTCACTCAGACACTCATCATCCGGTCTACTGTTCACATACCTGAGCTAGCCTGACTGTCTCTATACTTGCCTACATGTGCTTACCCTCAGATCTCCAGTACTCCTGCGATTCCCATTCTCCTCAGTTCCAGCATGATCCTGATCCAACTGCAAAGAGCCCAACATCAGTCATCACAGATAAGAACCAACGAACAGCCATTTGTGTATCAGCTCACCTCGTCTCCGTATCGGCTCTCTCATTCAACAAACCTGTCATTAAAACTAGCTTGTATTCACTTACCTCTTGTCTCTGGCCTGTGTTGTGACAATATGGAGCTTACAACGCCTCATTGTACTATGCATAACCTCACCTGTTTATTATTTCCATGCATACCCCATCCACATGACAACATGTTTAACACCATCAAAGGTAAAATACATTTTTTTTTTCCAAGTCATCCACTGTCTTTATGTTTTAGAATAAATATATACAAATATTCATTTAAAACAACTGTTAAAATAGTTATCGAATAAATATTTTTGATTAAAGTTATAAAGAATAAAGTTGATCTCATTCTTTTCCACTAGCTATTGTTAGTGGAAACAGATAGGCCTATATTTTATTGCAGTGTAAATACAGTTGTCTGACTCTGTGCGCCACTGACGTATTTTAAAAATGAAGCGTGCAGATCTTAGTTTACTTCCAGTTTTATCTTTCAAATACACTGGTATTTTTCCTAATGTTGTGAAGATGCCTTCACATGACATTAACACCTCCATGCAGCAGTTGTACAGTAAGTATCATTGGACCTATTCAAGCCGGAAAATGAATGGACCGTTCGACCACAGAGTATCCAGCAGTGCCCACCATAATATCTAAGTAAGTGCGCATCATTGATCATTGCCTGTTTGGACCCCCTTTTGCCTTCACTGTCTTAATTCTTTGTGACAGATTCAACAAGGTGTTTGAAACATTCCTCAGAGATTTTGGTCCATATTGACATGATAGCATCACACAGTTGCTGCAGATTTGTCGTCTGCACATCCATGATGAGAATCTCTCGTTCCACCACATCCCAAAGGTGCTCTATTGGATTGAGATCTGGTGACTGTGGAGGCCATTTGAGTAAAGTGAACTCATTGTCATGTTCAAGAAACCAGTCTAAGATGATTTGAGCTTTGTGACATGGTGCATTATCCTGCTGGAAGTACATCAGAAGATGGTACACTGTAGTCATAAAGAGATGGACATGGTCAGCAACAATACTCAGGTAGGCTGTGGCATTTAAACGATGCTCAATTGGTACTAAAAAGTGTGCCAAGAAAATATCCCGACACCATTACACCACCACCACCAGCCTGAACCCGTTGAGACAAGGCAGGATGGATCCATGCTTTCATGTTCTTTACGCCAAATTCTGACGCTACCATCTGAATGTCGCAGCAGAAATAGAGACTCATCAGACCAGACAACGTTTTCCAATCTTCTATTGTCCAGTTTTGGTGATCCTGTGTGAATTGTATCCTCCGTGTGCTGTTCTTATCTGACCGGAGCGGCACCGGTGTGGTCTTCTGCTGCTGGAGCCCATCTGCTTCAGGGTTCGACGTGTTGTGTGTTCAGAGATGGTATTCTGCTGATCTTGGTTGTAACGAGTGGTTATTTGAGTTACTGTTGTCTTTCTATCATCTCTAACCAGTCTGTCCATTCTCCTCTGACCTCTGACATCAACAAGGCATTTTCATCCACACAACTGCCGCTCACTGGATATTTTCTCTTTTTCAGACCATTCTCTGTAAACCCTAGAGATGGTTGTGTGTGAAAATCCCAGTAGATCAGCAGTTTGTGAAATACTCAGATCAGCCCGTCTGGCACCAACAACCATTCCACGTTCACTTAAATCCCCTTTCTTCCCCGTTCTGATGCTCGGTTTGAACTTCAGCAAGTCGTCTTTACCACATCTAGATGCCTAAATGCATTGATTGGCCATGTGATTGGCTGATTAGAAATTTGTGTTACCAAGCAAATGAACAGGTGTACCTAATAAAGTGGCCGGTGAGTGTACTTTCATATAGACCAAGGCCTGGTTTCACAGACAGGGTTTAGACTAAGCCAGGATTAGGCCATAGTTCAATTAGGACATTTAAGTAATTTTATAAACTTGCTTAGGAAATACATTGGTGCATCTTGAGACAAAACAAAGGCACTGATATATTTTAAGATCAGTCATTGCAATATTATTTCAGTTGAAACAGATCAGACTTACATTTTAGTCTGAGACTAGACTTAAGCCTTATCTGAAATCGGGGAAATGTCTTATAGCTTACTTAATCAAAGGTAGTTTATGTACTTTTGGAAAATCAAGCACTAGTATTTGATTGTTTTAATCTTTTATAGGTGAAAGCGCCGCATCAACTTCTGTCTCACAGAGACAAACAAAAAAGGAAGACCCGAGAGAGGAAGAGAAGTGGATGAAGGTAAGATTGTAATTTTATACATGTCTATATAAACAGTTGTAAATGTGGCATTAATTGAAAACACCTCCGTAAAATTACATTCAAAACAAAACCCGCATTGTGACCTACAGCGTAAATAGTTGTTGTCATGAAATATACAAAAATCCTGCCTTTACCAATGAACTATTCAGGTTAACTATTCGCAGAATTAGTTAAAAGTCTCAAGTATACTGTATGTACTGCCGTTCTTATTTTAGTAGATTTGAGATGGGCACACATACATATACTGATTTAGGCATTGTTACACCAGGTTCACACAAACTCCTACAAAACTAAAAATCAGTAAAGAATGTGGCTGAGTATACTTTGAAAGCTGCGAGACGGAACACGGAAAGTGAAGTGTGTATATATAAGTGAAGTGGCGTAAGCGTGTTGCGGATTAACACCAGGATCACCGCCAACACAGTCTATCGCAGCAAGCCTACCATCAATATGAATGAGTCTGAAACAGGTAACAAAGAATGTGAGGAGAGTAACATTTTAAGAGGGTTGTATTATTTGGACTATTTTATTTGCAACACAGAATAATCACAATATACACAGTAAAGGCCAACGGCACATTATTGAACATATTGATCTAAACACAGAGACTTGAACAGTAACACAACTTTGTGCCAAACATTCTTAGACTCACTGTGTAAACACTCATACCACTTTTATATCTTGTGGTTTTATGTTTTATAGAACATTAAAAACATCCTTGGACTTGTGAGCTATTTAAATTCAATTCAAGATTTCAATTCAAGATTATTTTTATAGCGCTTTTTTACGATACAATCGTTACAAAGCAACTTCACAGGAAATTAAGTTTCTAAAATAGATTTATATTGTAGAAACTCAATATAATTAACTTATGGCAAAATGTGGTTAATTCAGTATAATCGCTGATGGTTGGCTTCCTCTGAGGTCCTCCGAGGGGTTGTCATCATCAGGTGTTTGGTCATCTCAGATCATTTAATCCAGAAACAGAGAAACAAATAGAGACATAATGAGTGTAGCTGTTGTTCCATCCAGGCAAAAATGATCTGTTCAACCCAAGCTAAAGCATAATAATCTTCATTTGATCAGATATACCTGCAGTACACGATTAGGAGATGCATTATATGAATGCTTGGCTAAAGAGATGTGATTTAAACAGAGAGAGTGTGTCTGAACCCTGAACGTTATCAGGAAGGCTATTCCAGAGGAATGTAATGAAATGCCACCTATTCAACATTTTGTTGGTGATTTCATAAATCTAGTCAGGAATTATAGTTTGGGGAAAGTCTAACTAGTAAAGTGTGTATATGTTACGTCAGTATAACACAACAACATCTAACAGGAGCAATCTTACTCGTATAAATGATATCCTCCACTGGATCCAGCTGCGTGACGCATCGTGTTGTGTTGTTCTTCTGAGGTGAATCCTGGGTTATTCTTCTCAGAGCGTCTTCTTCCAGAAACAAAACGTAGCTGAAATGAACTTAATGAACATGTTCGCATCGCGTCTCACGTGGATAGTTAGAATTTGAAAAGCGTGATCGCTCGTGGCCGTGGTCACATTAGATATGAGTTTAGATGAGCAAAACTGGAGATTGTGTTGGTTTCATACTAATTACTTTATCAGAGAATATTTGTTTTCGACATGACTGACTTAATTTGAAAGTAGATATTTCAAGCTTTCTGTGCATATATTTCTCATGTCTTTTGAGGCAAGTATTTGTGGAGATTCAGCTTGTTTTATTACGTGTCTCTGAAGAGACGTGACAAAGCGCACCATTTATTTGCTTTATTTTACAAAATCACATTGTTTTCAACCCTTTGCAGTTTCAAATGATACCTTATTCTGATCTGTACAATCAAACATTGAGTATTTTTAGTTATTTTCAGTTATCATGAAAAAGCGCTCAAGCAAGTGGCAGCACGGCAAAAATAGACTCTGTGTGGAAATGATGGCCGCACTGCTTCAACCATTAACATGGGTGCAGAACAAAATATCGCCATACACACTTTAAACCGTGTGCGTGAACTTGCCGTCAGATACAGAAAAGCAGTGCAACAGATGTAATTTAAGCAAGGAGTTGGGCGGTAAATTATTTGCAGCCCTGTCACTAATTAGGTTTTAAAACAGCCAAAAATAATTGATAAAAAGCGGAAAGGTTAAAACAGCACAGATAAAACTGAATGTGTTACTAAACTTGCCCACAAGATTGTGTGGATTTAACGTATATGACATTTTGTACACAAATTAGACCGGGAATCTAAAAGTTCATCAGAAGATGTTTAGGTTTAACACTGTTTATTTTATATATATTTTGTTCTTTGTATCTTGTTTGGGCCTGCATCATCTAAAAATAATAGCAGCTGTTTTGTCTATTTTACTCTTCAGAAGATGAGGTGTCACTTTTTGTTTTTCAGACAGATGTTCTGATGACTTCTCCTCAGAAAGCACCTGAACAGTGCAGTGAGGACGGGTTCAGATGTAGTAGGTGAATTAGTGTTTCTCATGAAGTCCAAATAACCATGAACACTGGTTAGGCCAGGCTTTAGTGTTTAGTCACTATCAGAGCTTCAGTACAGGTGGATGTTGAACATCCCACAATACCTGAGGATCCACTAACTAACAGGTGCTAATGTGTGTCTGTTGCAGATCAAGAGAAGGGAGCAAGCCGGGCCAAGAAGCCCTTCTCACCAAAGAAGAACAAGAAAAGAGTCGCTGACTTCTCCACTCAGAAAGCACCTGAACAGTGCAGTGAGTTTATTAAAAGTGTGGTTAAGGGAATGCAAATCAAGATAAATGCAGAAGCCCTTCTCACCAAAGAAGAAAAAGAAAAGAGGAAAAACTGGCTAAAGGTAAGTTTCATAATTTTTTACTGAT
>CM050416.1:40829747-40849747 GCA_027564155.1 Gymnocypris eckloni scoliostomus
AAGTTATGCCTTTAATTACTGCACAAGTCATTTAATATTAATCTGACTTAAACAAAAAGTTATTAATAACAAAGAACTTGTAAGAATTAATGTAATGTATTATATATCATATATTTCAGCTGTCAAAGCAACCCTTGATACAGAAGCCTCATACGGTGATCTTTAGGTTGCATATACACTGAAAACACATCCCCATATTTTAACCTAACATTTAAAGTTATGCCTTTAGTTACTGCACAAGTCATTTAATATTAATCTGACTTAAACAAAAAGTTATCAAAGAACTTGTAAGAATTAATGTAATGCATTATATATCATATATTTCAGCTGTCTATAAGCTTTAGGAAGGGTGTCCCTCACATGTTCAGAGGGCCTTGCATTAAAAGTGAAAGCCCTGATCTTGAGTAGATCCAGACCAGCGGACCCTGTGGATCAGGCGTGTTCACACAGAATCACACACAAGCACAGCGGATCTAAGACAGGACTCAGGACTCTGTGTTTATCACTGAACCAGCAGCTCATCATGTGACGAGTGAATACAGAAGAACCGTGGATCTAGACAGGACTCAGGACTCTGTGTTTATCACTGAACCAGCAGCTCATCATGTGACGAGTGAGTGCAGAAGAACCGTGGATCTAGACAGGACTCAGGACTCTGTGTTTATCACTGAACCAGCAGCTCATCATGTGACGAGTGAATACAGAAGAACCGTGGATCTAGACAGGACTCAGCTCTGTGTTTATCACTGAACCAGCAGCTCATCATGTGACGAGTGAATGCAGAAGAACCGTGGATCTAGACAGGACTCAGGACTCTGTGTTTATCACTGAACCAGCAGCTCATCATGTGACGAGTGAATGCAGAAGAACCGTGGATCTAGACAGGACTCAGGACTCTGTGTTTATCACTGAACCAGCAGCTCATCATGTGACGAGTGAATGCAGAAGAACCGTGGATCTAGACAGGACTCAGGACTCTGTGTTTATCACTGAACCAGCAGCTCATCATGTGACGAGTGAATGCAGAAGAACCGTGGATCTAGACAGGACTCAGGACTCTGTGTTTATCACTGAACCAGCAGCTCATCATGTGACGAGTGAATGCAGAAGAACCGTGGATCTAGACAGGACTCAGGACTCTGTGTTTATCACTGAACCAGCAGCTCATCATGTGACGAGTGAATGCAGAAGAACCGTGGATCTAGACAGGACTCAGACTCTGTGTTTATCACTGAACCAGCAGCTCATCATGTGACGAGTGAATGCAGAAGAACCGTGGATCTAGACAGGACTCTGTGTTTATCACTGAACCAGCAGCTCATCATGTGACGAGTGAATGCAGAAGAACCGTGGATCTAGACAGGACTCAGACTCTGTGTTTATCACTGAACCAGCAGCTCATCATGTGACGAGTGAATGCAGAAGAACCGTGGATCTAGACAGGACTCAGGACTCAGTGTTTATCACTGAACCAGCAGCTCATCATGTGACGAGTGAATACAGAAGAACCGTGGATCTAGACAGGACTCAGTGTTTATCACTGAACCAGCAGCTCATCATGTGACGAGTGAGCAGAAGAACCGTGGATCTAGACAGGACTCAGACTCTGTGTTTATCACTGAACCAGCAGCTCATCATGTGACGAGTGAATACAGAAGAACCGTGGATCTAGACAGGACTCAGGACTCAGTGTTTATCACTGAACCAGCAGCTCATCATGTGACGAGTGAATGCAGAAGAACCGTGGATCTAGACAGGACTCAGGACTCTGTGTTTATCACTGAACCAGCAGCTCATCATGTGACGAGTGAATACAGAAGAACCGTGGATCTAGACAGGACTCAGGACTCTGTGTTTATCACTGAACCAGCAGCTCATCATGTGACGAGTGAATGCAGAAGAACCGTGGATCTAGACAGGACTCAGGACTCTGTGTTTATCACTGAACCAGCAGCTCATCATGTGACGAGTGAATACAGAAGAACCGTGGATCTAGACAGGACTCAGGTCTCTGTGTTTATCACTGAACCAGCAGCTCATCATGTGACGAGTGAATGCAGAAGAACCGTGGATCTAGACAGGACTCAGGACTCTGTGTTTATCACTGAACCAGCAGCTCATCATGTGACGAGTGAATACAGAAGAACCGTGGATCTAGACAGGACTCAGGACTCTGTGTTTATCACTGAACCAGCAGCTCATCATGTGACGAGTGAATGCAGAAGAACCGTGGATCTAGACAGGACTCAGGACTCTGTGTTTATCACTGAACCAGCAGCTCATCATGTGACGAGTGAATGCAGAAGAACCGTGGATCTAGACAGGACTCAGACTCTGTGTTTATCACTGAACCAGCAGCTCATCATGTGACGAGTGAATGCAGAAGAACCGTGGATCTAGACAGGACTCAGGACTCTGTGTTTATCACTGAACCAGCAGCTCATCGTGTGACGAGTGAATACAGAAGAACCGTGGATCTAGACAGGACTCAGACTCTGTGTTTATCACTGAACCAGCAGCTCATCATGTGACGAGTGAATACAGAAGAACCGTGGATCTAGACAGGACTCAGGACTCTGTGTTTATCACTGAACCAGCAGCTCATCATGTGACGAGTGAATGCAGAAGAACCGTGGATCTAGACAGGACTCAGGTCTCTGTGTTTATCACTGAACCAGCAGCTCATCGTGTGACGAGTGAATACAGAAGAACCGTGGATCTAGACAGGACTCTGTGTTTATCACTGAACCAGCAGCTCATCATGTGACGAGTGAATACAGAAGAACCGTGGATCTAGACAGGACTCAGGACTCTGTGTTTATCACTGAGCCAGCAGCTCATCATGTGACGAGTGAATGCAGAAGAACCGTGGATCTAGACAGGACTCAGGACTCTGTGTTTATCACTGAACCAGCAGCTCATCATGTGACGAGTGAATACAGAAGAACCGTGGATCTAGACAGGACTCAGACTCTGTGTTTATCACTGAACCAGCAGCTCATCATGTGACGAGTGAATACAGAAGAACCGTGGATCTAGACAGGACTCAGGACTCTGTGTTTATCACTGAACCAGCAGCTCATCATGTGACGAGTGAATGCAGAAGAACCGTGGATCTAGACAGGACTCAGACTCTGTGTTTATCACTGAACCAGCAGCTCATCATGTGACGAGTGAATGCAGAAGAACCGTGGATCTAGACAGGACTCAGGACTCTGTGTTTATCACTGAACCAGCAGCTCATCATGTGACGAGTGAATACAGAAGAACCGTGGATCTAGACAGGACTCAGGACTCTGTGTTTATCACTGAACCAGCAGCTCATCATGTGACGAGTGAATGCAGAAGAACCGTGGATCTAGACAGGACTCAGGACTCTGTGTTTATCACTGAACCAGCAGCTCATCATGTGACGAGTGAATACAGAAGAACCGTGGATCTAGACAGGACTCAGGACTCTGTGTTTATCACTGAACCAGCAGCTCATCATGTGACGAGTGAATACAGAAGAACCGTGGATCTAGACAGGACTCAGGACTCTGTGTTTATCACTGAACCAGCAGCTCATCATGTGACGAGTGAATACAGAAGAACCGTGGATCTAGACAGGACTCTGTGTTTATCACTGAACCAGCAGCTCATCATGTGACGAGTGAATGCAGAAGAACCGTGGATCTAGACAGGACTCAGGACTCTGTGTTTATCACTGAACCAGCAGCTCATCATGTGACGAGTGAATGCAGAAGAACCGTGGATCTAGACAGGACTCAGGACTCTGTGTTTATCACTGAACCAGCAGCTCATCATGTGACGAGTGAATGCAGAAGAACCGTGGATCTAGACAGGACTCAGGACTCAGTGTTTATCACTGAACCAGCAGCTCATCATGTGACGAGTGAATGCAGAAGAACCGTGGATCTAGACAGGACTCAGGACTCAGTGTTTATCACTGAACCAGCAGCTCATCATGTGACGAGTGAATGCAGAAGAACCGTGGATCTAGACAGGACTCAGGACTCTGTGTTTATCACTGAACCAGCAGCTCATCATGTGACGAGTGAATGCAGAAGAACCGTGGATCTAGACAGGACTCAGGACTCTGTGTTTATCACTGAACCAGCAGCTCATCATGTGACGAGTGAATACAGAAGAACCGTGGATCTAGACAGGACTCAGGACTCTGTGTTTATCACTGAACCAGCAGCTCATCATGTGACGAGTGAATACAGAAGAACCGTGGATCTAGACAGGACTCAGGACTCTGTGTTTATCACTGAACCAGCAGCTCATCATGTGACGAGTGAATGCAGAAGAACCGGTTCAGATGACGTTCATCTGTCGTTACTCTGCACTCCTGTAATGTGCTCAGATACTCTCTAGATTATCAGAGTTTTATCACGGTTTCGGTTTAGAGTCACTCATTACCTCAGGAATCTGACTCACAAACAACAGAACAGACTTTACAGGAGGCTTCTCACACGGCAAGCAAACGCTGCTTGCTTTAGTGATTAATGAGTCTAATGAGCCGGCAGAGCTGTGTGTACTCAGGTGCATGTTTACTCTCTGATGAAGTGTGTGTCTTGTGTAAACAGGGATGGGCAGATCCTCCTCCAGGACTCTGGATCCAGTGACGTCAGATCCGTCGTGTCCTGAACGGGACTCAAGAGAGCTGTCTCACTGCAGAAGAAGAACAGGTCCTGAGACTGCTGCTCGGCGACAGCAGAAGAGCATCCCTGTCTCCAAAGAGACTGTTACTAGGCGACAGGAGGCGGGCAGTGCTGCACAACAGATTCTCCATGAAGTAATGACTCAACCTGAGATGAACCAATGAGATTCACTGTGGGCGGGGCATCCGTGACAGGGCGTATGCTGTTCATGATTTCTGGGATGTGGGTGTGACGTTCTGCGTGATACTTCCAGCACTGTTGAGTAACTGGTGTTTCACTTCTGTTACAGACACTACATTAATAACTGTGAGCATGTAACCGCTGATAACTTCAACCTGTGATAGTGAATGTGGGTCAGACCGATACACACGTCTCACACAGTCCAGATATTACAGGAGGGTTCAATATCAATCTATATTAGACTTCATTCCCTCAATCCAAAAACATTTTCATACAAGTACAGCAATGGCTGTCAAACTTAGAAAAAGGACATAAAATATTGTAAAATTATGACCAAGACAAGAAGTCAGTTACATGCTGTTTTGAATAAATCTGTTTACATCACATAAGGAGAAAAACAAGCTTTGGTAAAATCATAATTATGACATAAAATGAGAGTTATGAAATACTAAGTCATAGCCTAATTACACTATTAATAGTCAATTATTTTATTTGGACATGTCATATGTAATACTAATTATGACAAAGTTGAAAATGGGATAATTTTTTAATTATTAAATAAAAAAATCACAATTAAAAGATAACCAGTCATATTTATATATTTGAATGGTCATGACTCATAATAATGACCTTCAACCTCATATTCCGAATGCATCATAACGGCTGTCATAACTACATTTGTCTATTTAAACATACGGCAATGATGGTTTCTCTCATAATTTCTACTTTACATGTCATAATTATATTCCACCAACCCCCCCAAAGAAGTCAGTTTCACCGGTCTGAAGGACACGAGGGTGTGTGACCGACACAATACTAATATTAAAATCATCCACTCACCTCAATCATCTCCAGAAACTCTGAGCTCCGGATGAACCTGCTCAACCTGCTTAATTATGGACTGCTAACGATCGTTCAGAGGAGCCTGACTCATCTTAATTACATCTGATCTGAATGATTCCATATGAAGTCGTTATTCTGAATATAAGGCGTTGGACACATTCATGCTCCCATCCAGATCTTAATAACACAGACTCATCCTGACATTTAACCCAATAGTTGTGTTCGGGTCAAATTGACCCGGAGATTTCTTTCTCCTGGAAATACTAGTGTATGTTATCGCATTGGACACACGTGCACACACACCTGATAATCATTTCTTTCATCACATATTCTAGACAAAACATCATGACAATAGGTGTTGAGTCTTTCGTGGTCTCCCGAGTACTGGTGCTGTTTTTCGCGATCCCCCCCCATTCACTTGACGAGTGTGCAATTTTGTACAAAATTAAAGCATTTAAAAGCAAACTTCCTGATTACACATTAAAGCACACTAGTGTAATAAACAGTGCAACTCTTCATAATTGTCCTTATATATTGTGAAAAGTATTCATAAAAAATTCGTTTTATCCACCAATCGCGGAAACTACTGACATTAGCTGTTAGCATAGCGGTAAATAACGTTAGAAGGATAACTATAAAACGACTTGTGCTACAAACCCAGTGTGCTTTCCTCACGAGAATCAATGAATGTGATAAGAAACACTAGTTTGTCAGATCAAGCGGACTGGTTTTTGAGCAGCTAATTAACTCAATGACGCGCGCTTTCAAATTACTAAATCGCACAATAAAATAACGCGGTAATGTACCATGGTAAAATTACACAAAACATAGTAGCACAAGCAGTAACACAGGGACGTTCAATGTAAATAAACATAGGTATGTCATCAATCATAACCAGATTTTACACAAATACATCGCATGCGGTTGCGCGATACGGTTTAACGCACAAAGCTAACATTTTAATTAAATTTTAACAAACATATTATTGTAACTCTGTGCAGATCCAGTAATAAAACAATCAATAACAGCCTATTAAAACGAAAATTGGAAATATGCAAAAACTATGCAATGCCGATTTACTTAAATTTTAACATATTAAATAAAAAAATGCATTTGCATGTTGTGGTTTCCATAAAGCAGAGATTTCATCAGTATTCGGCGGCTGAAATGTCAGTATCGTACAAACACAATTCATGTTTAATCAGTTATACGTTTTCAAATAAAACACAAAAAAGTGCTTAAAATCCCACGGTAAGATTTTAATTAAATAAAACAGTATTTACAATTAACTCATTCACAGTTATAGCAAAAAACACACAGTCTCTTCATTTAAATGCGCAGAGAGTGATTGACGGCTCATTCGGCCAATCAGAACGCTGTCGGTAGGCAGGAGTCGATCAGCTCTCGGAGGAGTCCAGCATCTTCTCCGCATCCTTCAGCACGACCTGTCCTCCGTTCACCTGATCGCCGTTTCCCTCGCGAACCGTACGAGCCTGAGACACACAGAGCCGAGAAAACACGGGGCTGCAAACAACCGTCAACCAGTTAGACACCAGTTTAATCAAGACCCAAAACGCACAGAGCAGACGGACAGAAGCGGCTTCATCAAGCACGTTTATTCATCAACAACAGAAATCATTTCTGTACAGTGTTTAACCATCAGTAGATGGAGAGAGAGAGACGACACATGGACCTGTTGAGCATATCTAAATCCCATAATCACAAACCACCAATCAGAACAATATTTCAATGTGTGTGTGCGCGTCTCATTAGCCACAGGAGGCGATTACAAACAAGATAAAATCAAGCGTCCAGCTCATGGATATTTCACACAGCGAGGCTTAATAAGTTCTTTAATATGGCACTGATATCATGAGAGGACGAACTTTACGCTTCGCATCTCAGATGAGAGACTTACAAGAATAAAAAACAACATAAAAGCCTAAAAAAGACCCTCTTTAAAAAACAGAGACATTTTAAGTGTAGTTAATTAATGCAGGAGTCGTGGTAGAGCATGGAGAGCACCAAATGAGTTCGATTCCCAAAAGGAACACATGTACTAAAGAAAATGTATAACCTGAGACAGCAATTGAGAGAGAGAGAGAGAGAGAGAAAGCGTCTGCTAAATGCATAAATGTAAATGTAAATGAACAGAGCAGCATGCTGGTTAGTTAGTGCCGCAGTTACAGGAGAGCACCACTAGAGGACCTCGATCAAAAGATAGAGAGAGAGAGAGAGAGAGAGAGAGATCAGAGACAGAGAGGGAGAGAGAGATTGAGAGAAAGAGAGAGACAGAGAGAGACAGAGAGATTGAGAGAAAGAGAGAGACAGAGAGAGACAGAGAGATTGAGAGAGAGAGAAAGAGAGAGATTGAGAGAGAGAGATTGAGAGAGAGAGAGAGAGAGAGATTGAGAGAGAGAGAGCGTGAGAGAGAGAGAGAAAGATTGAGAGAGAGAGAGCGTGAGAGAGAGAGTGAGAAAGAGAGGATGTGATGCTTTATGCACTCGCCACTCCGACAAACGTGCAAATATTTTAGTGCACGCACACACACATCTGTTTACCAGAAACTCGCCCGCAGCATTACAAAGCTGTTAGAGGAGCATTCACAAACATGTGCGTCATTCACACACACACACACACACGCTCTCTCTCACACACTCCCTCTCACTCACACACGCGCACACACACACACACACACTCTCACACACACATGTTTGAAGAGACCCTCAGGGACACCACCAGCTGTGCAAGGCATGCGACGCGTGTAAAACCTCAGGAGAACCGGTTAGACGGAGTGATTATGTAATCTGATTGAGGGTTTAAATGCAAGCGAATCTACATACGACCAACGACTCTTGCAGCACGCGCCGTCTCCGCTGCGCAACAGACAAGAGAAGAGCAATTAGACACACACATCAACAAACAAGTACCTGCTTTAACTTGAGCACTGGTTACCTGTCAGTAACCGGCTGGGACAGACATGACTGTACACTGAGAGTGCATTAGAGCGTGCAACTGGCGTTTCTAATTCTGCAGGCATGCGAGTTTTGGCTAGTTAGACACAGCGTTATATTATAATGCTATGTCAGCGCTGCCAAGCCAAGCCAGAAACCAAGAGCACTTACAGGCATGCAGACAATTAGCTTTTCTGTTTGCACTAAAGGCTATGGAAGCTTGTTTCCACCACGGAATTAAAAATATATTACCAAAAATTTGAATTTTGACTTTTTAACTCGAAATTCTGACACAATTCCAAATCCTCAGTTTCAATCTAAAAAAAAAATCTCGGAATTCAGAATTTTCGTCTCAGGTCTTTTTTGTTTAAAAACAAAACAAAAAAACATGTAATTGTGACATTACCTTGCAATTATGATTTCTCAGTTTACACAAAGAAAAATGCAGCATTATTTTTCCTCAGAATTCTGAATTTACATCTCACAAGTCTGATTTTTTTCTCGGAATTCAGAGTTCACATCTTTTTTTCACAATTTTTGTTTCTGCCACAGTAAAAAATAAAAGGTAACCAACTTTTTAATCTCGCAATTCTAACACAAATTGGAATTGTCAATTCACATCTAGATATTTGTAATCTAAATCATCTAAATACTTTGAATTCTAAGTGTGCCTCTCGCAATTCCAACTTTTTCCCTAGAATTCTAAATTTGCATCTCGCAATTCCAACCTTTCTCCAAGAATTCTAAGTTTTCATCTCTCAAATCCAACCTTTCTTCTAGAATTCCAAGTTTTCATCTCTCAAATCCAACTTTATCTCCTAGAATTCCAAGTTTGCATCTCTCAAATCCAACTTTTTCCCTAGAATTCCAAGTTTTCATCTCTCAAATCCAACTTTATCTCCTAGAATTCCAAGTTTGCATCTCTCAAATCCAACTTTATCTCCTAGAATTCCAAGTTTTCATCTCTCAAATCCAACTTTATCTCCTAGAATTCCAAGTTTTCATCTCTCAAATCCAACTTTATCTCCTAGAATTCCAAGTTTTCATCTCTCAAATCCAACTTTATCTCCTAGAATTCCAAGTTTTCATCTCTCAAATCCAACTTTATCTCCTAGAATTCCAAGTTTTCATCTCTCAAATCCAACTTTATCTCCTAGAATTCCAAGTTTTCATCTCTCAAATCCAAATTTTTCTCCTATAATTCTACATTTACATCTCTCAATTTCTGCCGTTTTTCCCCCCTCCGAATTCTGAGCTTACAAGTCTGGCTTTTTCTTGTAATTGAGAATTTGCAATTCAGTTTTTTGTTCCTGCTACAGAATAAAAAGGTAACCGTTTATATCCAGCAATTCGAGGTATCTCAGAACTGTAAGAAAAATAAAAAAAGTGTCGGAATTGAAATAAAAAAGGGCCTTTTCTGACAGATACAAGCTTCCATAAAGTTAGTGTTTGTTCAAATGGCAAAGCAGCAGCTTGTTAAACACTAAAAAGCCCCTTTACTACAAAAGAACACAGACAAACACTTGCGTAATAGCTAGACTATGAGATTGTTTGCGTATCAGCGTATCAGCGCGATGTTCTGCTAAAGCGGCGGCCTGACGCTGCTGTGGTGCTGAGTCCCGTCGCTCTCTGAGAGTACCTCTTGCTCGAGGGTGTTGAAGCGACGCGAGTGCTCCCATTCTGCTTCCGCCCCAAACACGGGAAGCACAGGATGCGCTGAAGGTGTCGCGCATGTCCTTGTCACGGTAGGAGTAGATGATGGGGTTCATGAAGGAGTTGCACTCGGCCAGCACCAGGAAGAACTTCTCGTAGGTCAAGACGCCACAGGACTCACACAAACCATCCAGAAGCAGCAGCACCAGACCCGGCGTCCAACACAACACGAAACAACCTGCGGGACAGAGCACAGCGTCAGAAACACACACAGCCGAGAGGGGAACGCGTGGAACATCTACACACCAATATAGTGTTTAGGATTTAAGAACAAGAGAGCGTTGCACATCTGCTGAGAGCAAGCTGTAAAGGAAGGCTGTGCAGAAATGCTTATATATAAAGCTGAGCTGGGCATGTTTGATGCAAATGAAGCTAATATAACATACATTTGACATGTATGCAAACATTCAGAAATACGGTATTCTCAAAATTCATTAATATTCAAATTATGTTATGAAGCCAACTCCTGTGTATTCAAATATCTTGTAAATTAAAATTTGACAAATGGCCGTGTTTCCTCAAATGACGTGCCTATGGGTCAAAATTATCAATCTTTATTTTATGCCAAAAATCATTAGGATATTAAGATCATGTTCCATGAATATATTTAGTACCGTAAATATATTAAAACTTAATTTTTGATTATTAATATGCATTGCTAAGAACTTAATCTGAACTTTGAAGATTAGATTTTTTGCACCTTCAGATTCCAGATTTTCATAAACCATACATCAATGGAAATATGAATTCATCTTTCAGATGATGCATAAATCTCAATTTCAACAAATTGACCCTCATGACTGGTTTTGTGTCACATTATAACTCTAGTAATGATGACTATAACAATAAATGTAGCGATAACTAAAAATAATAAAATAATGATAACAGTAACTGTAACTAGTGTTATAATACTAATACAAATACTACTGCAATAACTATGATGATAAGAACAATAATAACTGTAGCGATCAGGTTAACAACATCGGTAACTCAAACAATATCTATAATTACAACAATAACTGTAGTGATAACCACAACAGTAACTATGATAACTACTGTAATAATACCCTCAGCAATAACTATAACGACAACTATACAAATCACTTTTACAAGAACTATAACAATAATAAAGGTAGCTACATTGTTTACTGTAACTACAAAAATAATAATAATTACAACATTAGCAATTCTGCTATTCTGTAGGAGCGATTATTTATGGTTGAATTATCGTTACTGGCGTGAATGTGAGTCTTTGAGCAGTTTTTAAACTACTAAGTCAAGAACTCATTATAATGGTTGTTAATTACAACCCGAAAGGAAATTTAGATTTGAGCTCTGATTGGCTGATTTTGTGAATTACAACTTAAACTGCTTAGTGGAAAAAATCCACCTAATTTGTTTAAAATTTTCGCAGAAATATGATTAATATGAACGAGACTCAGTGTTTAGTCTAATCTGATGGTGCTCATTTTTCATTTCCAGGAGACGCAAATGTAAGCAAATGAGTAACACTGATCATGTGACTCGTTTAAAGGCGTGTCGTTACACTGAAGGACATACTTCTGTCTGTTCCACGTTATCGCTAGAAACCATAACATGATCTGTGCTGTAAACACATGTTGCTGTGATTGGTTAAAGTCTGAACTGCTCTGCTATGATCTTCAGGAAGTGTCTTGAGTGTGTGTGTGTGTGTGTGTCTCTCTGTGTGTGTGTGTGTCTCTCTCTCTCTCTGTGTGTGTGTGTGTCTCTCTCTCTCTGTGTGTGTGTGTGTGTGTGTGTGTGTGTGTGTGTGTGTCTGTGTGTGTGTGTGTGTGTGTCTCTCTCTGTGTGAGTGTGTGTGTGTGTGTGTGTGTGTGTGCATGTCTCTCTGTGTGTGTGTGTGTGTGTGTGTGTGTGTGTGTGTCTCTCTGTGTGTGTGTGTGTGTCTCTCTCTCTCTGTGTGTGTGTGTGTGTTTATGGGACTTGCGAGGCAGAGCAAGAGTTTCCAGGAATGTTGTCAGTATAAGTGTGTCGACACTCCCGTACGAGTGCGCGCTCGGCTCTGTCACAACATGCACTCCAGATAGCGAAAACACGCAGGCCCGGTCAGACGAGTCCGGACTGGCCTCCCTCCCTCCTCCGCACCTTTGTGCGTTTCAGCTATTCTCCAAACACAATCGGACTCACTGCGGGTCTATCAGTGTAACATCAAGTCCTGAGACACAACGAAACATACAGCACCCAAAAAACTACCCATATATTATCAGAGCTGGGATTCAGCCGTCTGAACTAAATATATAACAAAAATATACCGCTGCAAAAACAACTAGACTAATATGTGACCTTGGAGCACAAAACCAGCCATAAGGGTCACTTTTTCAAAATTGAGATTTATACATCATCTGAATAAATAATATTTCCATTGATGTATGGTTTGGACAATATTTGAAAATCTGGAATCTGAGGGTGCAAAAAAAATCAAAATATTGAGAAAATCATCTTTAAAGTTGTTCAAATTAAGTTCTTAGCAATGCATATTAATAATCAATAATTACGTTTTGATATATTTACGGTATATATTTGAGTTTCATCAACATGTCAACGAACACACATATGGGCCATTAACATATTAGGATTTTCGACAGGCCAATTTTAAAATACTAAAAATAATACCTAATTATTTAGGTATTAATTGTAATTAATTCAAACATTACGAATGTTGTGTACACACAAAATAATATTAAAATTAAGTGATTTTAGTGTTTTTTCATCTAGATGAATTGTCCGTAGCCTTAAATGTCATGTGGTGCGAAAATGAATTAAATTAAAATTAAATAATTTCATTAAAATTGTTTTAAATGTTCTCAGTAATGAAAGTGTTTAGAAAAAGTATAAATAATCTCTTATTTTTGTTCTATAGTTTCAGAGTTGCCTTCTTAAATGCACAGATTTTTCCTGCAAATTGCATAAAACTGATATAAAATGTTTTAAAAATACCATTCACTCAAGCATACTGCATCAGTGATTCATATTTCAGCCACAGAAATTAGATTGTATTTTTACTTTAATACAGTTATTGTTATAATTGGTCGCACCACATGACGAGTGGTTGCTCCAAATGACACAAAGACCTTATATCATTAAACATCTATTTAAAGAGGCATGTGTGAAAAGTGCATTACGTGGCACTAACTGCAGGCATTTCTTTAGCCCCAGTTATTTCTGTACTTTGCCCAATATTGGCTGTTCAATTAACGCTTTCGTACATGGGAGAGGCCCTTCATATATATGGCCTCTTTTTATGCATTTAAAGCTATTACAAAGTTAAAGGGAGCTTACAAAGCTAAGTCCCGAACTCATTTCTGGCGTTCAGACCACAATCCAATTTTTCTAAAACCAATCTACAAGCAGAAGTTGAAACGGTATGCGCTAGATACCAGAGTGTGGTCTGAGACCGATGAACTAAAACTGAAAGGCACTGAATGGGACGTGTATCAACTGTTACAGCGTATATCAGCACATGCACAGAACATATCATACCACAGAGGACCATTTGCACATATCCAAATCAGAAACCATGGGTAACTGCACAGGTACGTTACGGTCTATGTGCTCGCGCGATGGCTTATCAATCTGGGGACTACAAAAAGTCAAGCTAAATTATTAAATCTGCCAAAGCATCCTACAGTCAAAGACCGGATGCCTAGCACACATCAAAGACTACAAAGGCCAGACATCTGCAAACATCTCTGCCCGATGAGCTCGACCTCTTTTATGCACATTTTAAAGCCCTGAACACAGATAACATAAGTCACTGATAACATCCCAGGACGTGTGCTTCAGACCAATGTAACCATCTTTCCCTCTCAATGTCTACGGTCCCGGTCCGTTTCAAGTCCACCACTATCATCCCATAAAAAGCCAGTTTCAAGTCTGAATGACTACAGGCCTGTGGCTCCTCATGAAGTGTCTCGTCAAGAAACACAATCAAAGCATTGTACCAGGAGGACCCATTACAGTTTGTGTACAGGACTAACAGACAACGCCATTTCATTTACCCTTCACAAAATACCAACTCACCTGGAAAATAAAGACAGCTATTTCAGACTGCTTTTCATTGATTGCACTATCATCCCCTACAAGCTGTATAACCTAGGCCTGCCTTCTGCACCGTGTAACGTAAAAACACTCCACCAGCACCATCATAATGAACACAGGCGCTCCTCAGGGCTATGTACTCAGCCCGGTGCTGTACACTCGTTTCACTCACGACTGTGTTGCTACGCATCCCAACAACGTCCTCATGAAATTAGCAGATGACACCACAGTCATTGGTCTGATTACAAACAACGACGAGACCACATACAGGACAGAAGTGTCTGAACTGGTCACATGGTGTGAGGCTAACAATCTCACACTGAACACCAGCAAGGCCAAGGAGATGGTTGTGGATGTAAGGAGTAGGACTAATTAAGATTGATAAATGTAGGCACTTGCTTGAGCCACTTAAAATACAAAATATAGCCAAATGCATTGGTTTATATTAGTTGAGTTTAAATGTCTATGAATGACTGTGTAACTCTACTGTGATAAATGACGATCACAATGCTGAAAAGCTAGTTCAGTATAGGCTTGGATTTTAAATTAAGATAATGGATGAAGATTGTGTTTGTGGTAAACGGCTGCGGCTGTGAAAGCACAATGAGTCATGTGTGAATCAGGCGCTAGACTTTACACTGATACTATCACCACTTGACGCTTTGAAATGAAGCAATGGGTCCTACCCAGGATCATGACGACGGTCTTCATGAGGTTGACCACCGTCTCCTTGTGCTTGACCTGCGAGGTGTGCTGGCTCATGCGGTGGCTCTTGCGTTGCACGTAGACGAAGATGCGCGTGTAGACGGCCACCATGACGGTGAAGGTCAGCAGGTTGAGCACGGCCCAGAACACCAGGTAGCTGCGGCTGTAGAGCGGCGCCATGTTGGAGCACAGCTTGAGGTCGCAGACGCAGCTCCAGCCCATGGTGGGGACCAAACCCAGCACGATGGCGATGAGCCAGATGCCCACGATCAGCAGCACCACCCGGTGGTTGGTCATCTTGCTGTGCAGCTGCATGGTGAAGATGGTCTGGTGGCGCTCCAGCGCGATGGCCATTAGATTAATGACGGACGCCGTCAGGCTGGTGTCGATCAAACCCTGCAGGACAGGACAACAGCGGTTACACCAGGGCACCTTCCATCACTCGCTTTTCATACAGAAATAAAAACGATTTAAGTTGAAAGCATCTGCGCCAAACAATCATGTGAATAGAGTCGGGAGAGACGACTGACCGATTGATGATGATTTGCTGTCAAAGTCTAAAACAGAAGCGCATATTTCTGTTTAGTGAGTTTGTGTTCGCTAGATGTATTGTTGTTTATCATTAATAAATAATAAACTGAAAACTCAAGCAATTGTTTTAAAGTAAAGAGTGAATCCAAACATCATTTATTTGCGTTAAAAGCAGGATTATATAAAGCCGTAAACTAAACCAATATATTGCCGATTCGTTCCCTTGTTTTATTGAACTGCAGTCACGAATCAAGAATCTTGAATTGTGGCCACAATGTTGAAGTAATTTGCTCCCTCATTTTACTTAAATAAAAACGAGGGAATTAATTAGTACAATGTGGCCACAATTTAGTACAATTAGGGTAAGATTGTCATAGTAACGAATTCTCAATTTGGTGTCACAAATATATTTTTGTTGCATATACCACAGGGCTCTAGACTGAGACCGAAATGGTTGCATTTGCAAAAACAAATTGCGATTGTGGGGGTTAAAATTTGACATGGTCGCATGAGTGCATAGTTTGCACTGCTCCAAAGCGTCTGCTTCATATATTATGCTATTGCCATTATGCTATTGAGGCTTTCTTTTTTCCTCAGTGTTTGCTAAACATTCTGTAATTTATTAGTTGGTATAAAACAGTATGTGTTGTATGCCATGCATCGTCTTATTCATTTTTGTTAATAAACCTTATGCAAGCTAGTTTGTCATTGTGGATTACTATTTTATTGTTGTGCTTTTAAATTAAGAACAACAATAAATCCATCTTTTGTATTAGTCTTAAAAAGTGAAAGGTGTATAGATGCAAGACAATTATCTTTTCTTGTAAAACGTGACTCCAAAATCACGAATTTCAAAGCGAAAGCATCCAAAGCTCGGCTTATATCACAGCAAAAGAGGAAGTGATTACAAAATTGAAATCACAAATAATACTAGGCTACTGATGATAAAGAACGGGTTAAATGTTAACCATTTTGTTACCATATAACTACTATAAACTATGATAAAAGTTCATCAGCATGCATTGATTAATTCCATGATGTAGCAAAAGAAAAAAAACACATGCAGCTCCGTATGTAACCCATCTTATGTTTATTAATAAAAGCCATGCGTTTAATGTAAGGGAGTTTGTCATTGTGCTATTTTATTATCATTCATTTGGTTCAAAGAATGGGAAAGATGTAAAGATCCACGTAATGTTCAAGATCAAAGTAAGTGCTACAGTATCGTGCACAAATATCTGATTATGTCCCAAATCACGTCTTACACACTATATACTGTGTACTCAATCATCTAGTGTGGAGCTGCACAAACCTTTCAACACAAAGTGACACAAATCTTAACTGAGGGACATGGGCCTAAAATTAATATTTCATTATATCCAACTAGTCTACATTATATTAAAATGCAGTAAATTTACAATTTAAATTACATTTTGTGCTGGTATGTGTGTGCTGCTTTTATATATTAGTATTTACTTCAGTTCATAGAAAAGCTATTTGTGATGAGTTTTGATTCATGTGGTTTTCTCTTTAACACCTGTGCATGTGTTGGTTGTCAGTGTCTTATAAAGTATTTTTTTTTTTTTTTTACCGGAACAATCCCCCCTCCTTTTTTTTGTACAGTAGTTCGGGCAACCACAGTTGCCATTTTGTTTGATTACTTAAAAATGTAATTGAACAAACAAAATGGCAACTGTGGTTGCCGAACTACTGTAAATTGAAAAAGGAGGGGATTGTTCCGTAAAAAAAAAAAAAAAAAATCTTTATAAGACATGACAACCAACACATACACAGGTGTTAAAGAGAAAACCACACGAGGAATTAAAACTCATCACAAATAGCGTTTCTATGAACTGAAGTAAATACTAATATATAGAAGCAGCACACACATACCAAACACCATCATGGTGACACGCACGACACAAAAATATTGCATTTAACATCATAAACCCTAATGTGCAAAACTGATAAGAATAAACAGCTACTTGGGCCTAAATGAAAAACAGTCAAATGTGAAGTGTCAGACAAGGACTTCTGGGAATGTCAATATAGGGTTTGCATTGTAAATCATAATACCAAGTATCAGATCTCCTCTCAGCCCTATATACGCATGGATGACATGAAGTAACAAAACCTTCTTCTGCAACTAGAGGAAGCGCCTTTGACCTTCAGCAGCACGCGAAACAAAAAAAAGTGTTAATTTAAAAAAAGTGCAGCACTTCCTGTTGATCAGCCAGCTGACTTAAAACCCATAAATACTCTAACGAACAAACACATCCCTCCCTCAACTCGTCTAAATTATTTAATTCATTAATTGTAATGTTTTGAAACTGCATTGCATTTTTATTCCCTTTTTTCCAAATAAAATGCTAAATTATAAAATTTCAAGTTAGACAACTTTTATTTTGCTTTTCTTCTTCCCTGCTTCATATTGACTTAAAATGTATATAACCCATGTATACTCTAATTAGACACATTTTGGGAGGAAGTGTTCATATTCACTAATTTAATTCATACATTTTTAGCAATTTAATATTTTACAATGTCATTTTACATAAACCCATGTCATTTTTATTTAAATGTATATTCTTTAAGGTAAACAAAACCTTTATTTTGGCGGATTGCCTGTCTTGCTTTATAGTGACTTAATGGACTATGCAACAAATACAAGCACTTCCTCCTCGGTGTGTCTAAACCAGGGGTCTCAAACTAGCGGCCCGGGGGCTAATTGAGGCCCGCAGGATGATATTTTGACCCTTCCTGTGAAAGTGTGTGGTGTCTACTCCACCGAGCACCAGTTACTCATCAAGCAGCGCTCCAGAGGCCTCACCTGTCTCACGAACCACTGATAGACGGAGAGATTGATGGTCCAGGGGCCCGTGTGGAACATCAGGTACAGGTAGGAGATGCCGGCGAACAGGTCGGCGGCCGCCAGGTTCCCCAGAAGGTAGTAGATGGGGTAGTGGAACCTGCGGTTTATGAAGATGGCCAGCATGACCAGGATGTTGGCGAAGATGACGAAGGCGCAGACCAGCATGCCCAGAACCACCACCACCTTGTCTTTGGGCGTCCACGTGTCGCTGATGTTCTTCTTGCTGAGGTTGTAGAAGAACTTGATGGTCTCGTTATCGTAGCAAACCATGGTGACGCGTGATTGGACGAGACTGACTGGAGGGGAGGGGCTTCACTCTCATGGACGCATATGAACCAGATCTACAGAGAGCTCGTTAGTCAGGCTTTAATGACTAAACCAAACACATCAAACATTACAGGAAAATATGAAATCAGAACATGCATAATGAAAATGAGCATTAGGATTTATGATGTTATTTACATGATAAATAAGCATATTTTCACCCCAGACTCTTGATGTTTTACCACTGAATAGTTGTCATGCAATGATTACTTTAAAGAGAGTGTAATAAAACTATGACATACATTAACAAGAATGAGATTTTCTGAGAATGGAGGCAAAACATGTCCATTATAATTATAACGTGCTTAAAGAAAATTAACAGTGTTTTAGTCAAAGCAAATAATGTTTAAATGTAATTTCGTGGCAGTTTTGTGAGATTCATGAAAGTCTTAGCAAGAGATAAGATGTTTCAAACGTGGTTAAACCCCTCACACTAGAGATTATCTGTGGCCAGAGATACTCAGAGCAACATTTCCTCCCGAGAGAGCGGAGATTAACCAATCACAGCTCACGCAAGACGCCACCTGCGTTCTGATTGGACGCCGCGGCTGTCAATCAGCCCCAGAGCAGAGGGCTTCCAGTAACTCCCCATTATCACCCTCATCATCATCTCACAAACCTCTGACTCAACCCAAAAAACATCCTTCAGCTCAGAAACCTCAACTCAGCAGCCGCTACTAACTAACAAGAGTTTGTGAAAAAACACACTCACAAAGACACACACACACACACACACACACACTCTCTCTCTTTATCTCTCTCACACACTCCTCTCACATGGGCACACATACACAGATACACACACACACACAGACAGACACACACACACACACACTCTCTCACACTCGCACACATGCACTCTCACACGGCACACACATACACAGATACACACACACAAACACACACACACACACTCTCTCACACACTCGCACACATGCACTTTCACACGGGCACACACATACACAGATACACACACACAAACACACACAAAACACACACACACACAGACAGACACACACACTCACACACATGCACACACAGATACACACACACAAACACACAGACACACACACACAGATACACACACACAGATACACACACAGATACACACACACATGCACTCTCACACGGGCA
>CM050416.1:40852247-40877247 GCA_027564155.1 Gymnocypris eckloni scoliostomus
TATCAAAACTAAGAACATGTGATCTTAACTAAAAACACTTGAGATGATAAGTCAGTGATTTGACCACAACACATTATAATATAACAACAACAACAAGAGTAATAGCCATATACTGGAAAACAACTGCACAATAAACGAATCGCTATTCTTCATAAGTCTCTACACTTGAAATAGATATTTTGAGTTTGGCCGCATTTAATCCACTCGCTGTCAATAACTCATATACAGCACTTTATGCTTTTATTCCTGCCTTTCCTTATGAATATATATGATTATTCTAATATTTTCAGAGGTGACGAAATGTAAAAAAAATATGAAATATCGAAATTATGATACAAGTCAAAATTATAACATAAAAATGACAAAATTATGATACAAAATGTCAAAATTATGACACAAGTCAAAATTATGACACAAAAATCTAAATATTAGATATTAGACGCCATCAGTAACATCTCAATAATGTTCATTTCTTAATTATTATCCTAACATGTGGACAACAAGTCAGCATGAAACAATTTTTGCATAGTGCATTATGAAAGATTAATCTGTGAGCATCATTATAACACACACAGCCGCATTACATACTAATAAGAGTTGCTCTGCTTCTCTGTAATCAGCAGATTAATCATGCACAGAATATGAATATGAACATATAAAGCCAGGCTGAGTTATATGATTTAGAGGTTTCCAGATGAGATTCTGGATTTTAAATCATAAATAATGCAGTTATAAGAGAAAACATGCATGTTTCCATAAATCATAAATGTCTCCATAAATCATAAATAATGCGGTTATCAGAGAGAAAACATGCATGTTTGAGGATTAAATGCAGTATGAATGATTCAGAGTACAGGTCTAGAGAGGAATAACACGAAGATTAGGTGCTTTTAATGAGTGTAGCCTCGTTTAGACGCACACAGATGTTAACATGGACTCTTAAAGTGTGCTTTGGGTGTTTTCTGTCTCGCAGACCGAATGAAGACATGATGCAGAATTATGCAGAAGTGAATCGGAGCATGAAAAGCACTGGTTTAGACCGAGTCTTGCTTTAAATACAGAAAGAGCGCGCGCACGCGGAGAAACCAGCGCTCGTGAGCACACAACAACACGGCCGTTAATGTTTTAAATATTAATGGCCAACGAACACTCTCTCTTTGTGTGTGTGTGTGTGTGTGTGTGTGTGTGTGTGTGTGTGTGTGAGAGAGATCTGGGTGCGTCGCGTTAACTCACTTTAAACTATTCCAAAAACACACTTTAAGAACAAAGACACACACGCGCGCACACGCACACTCTCTCTCAGACACACACACACTCGAGTTAATGCTCAAATCACTCGTAAATGATCACAGTCATAAATCATAAACAACGAGAAACTCACGCGCTCTCCACCTCACACACTCAGACCTACCTCTCGGAGGAACGGCCGGTACTCGCGGTGTGCTCGGAGCCGATCAGCTCAGTCCGGTCGCCTCGGACCGAGTCTCATGTCGCTGCTCTGCTCCGCTCCGCTCGCGCTCTCCGCCTCCGCCTCCGCCGTCGCCGCGTTCAGGCGCGCGCTCACCTGTGCTACGCGGTGGCTGAGGGCGGGGCTTAACGCCTCTGAGGACGCGGCTGATTGGACGCAGGTGACGTGGTGACCAATGAGGTGCGCAGGATATCTTTTTTACTTTGAACTGTTTATAAAATGTAGATCACAAAACATTAGAAAATCACGAAGTTTTTGTTTTGCAATACTTTGTAAAGGTTTTACATTTGTTCCTTTGTTTTAAATACTTTTTGAACTATTCACGCAAAAGGCGTGCATCACAGTGAACATGTTTCTCTGTTAAAGTCTTATACTTCAAAATTATAACTTTATGTAATATATTCACACATTTAAACGTTGATCATTTACAATGTCTGAAAATACAGACTTGCTGGGTATGTCACATCAGCCTGAGGGTGTGTGTGTGTGTGTGTGTGTATAACACCCGTCACGGGTCCGCACCAACTCACCGAGCGGGTCTCGAACCAGGATTTGGCGCGGGAGGCGGGCGCTCCTAACAAGGCGCCAAAACATAGCGTCGCGCCTCTTTTGAGGTCAGGGGAGCGAGGTTTACACACAGCCCTTACTGGCATACATACGTTACATGTGGTCATTTATTCATCATATAATGGCAGAAGTGTTTTCATTGTTCTTCATGTTTGTCTTTCTGCTGATGTGTGTTTGCTGAAGAACATGTTTATTATTGAACAATGATATTATTTTACACACTTTAAACCCTGTGTGTGTTATGTCATATGGAGCTGTTTACTATCATCTGGAACAGATTTGAGGAGGAGGCTGAAATATCACTCCACCCAAACACACACACACACACACAGAGAGAGAGAGAGACTGAAGTTGTTCTTGGATCTTAGCATTTTTGCCCATGAGAAATGATATCATTACCTCTGAATGTCATGCACGCACAGACTCACACACACACACACACACACACACACACACACACACACACACACACACACACACACACTCAGAGACACACACACACACACATACACACAGACACACACACACACACATTACACACACTAGACACACACACACACACACACACACATACACACTCAGAGACATCACACACACACACACACACACTCAGAGACACACACACACACACATTCAGCACTAAACACAGTCAATAACATTAGCATTAGTATCATATTAAACTGTTCAATGTACAGTTCAGATAGAAGTTTTCTAAAATGATAAACGTCGCATTTCAACCTTTTTTTTTTTAGAAAATGGACGAATCAAAATAATTAATTACATTAATTTAAACAAGTATGCAATTAAATAACATGTAAATATATTTGACTGTTTAGATGAACGGGTCACCGGTAACAGCAGAGCAGCACGTGACCGGGCCCTTTGAGCTTTAATCACCACATTAAACCATATCGCAGATCTGGACCCGTACTCTTAGCTCCTAATTTAGTTTAAACATTTCTTATACTTATTATTTCTTATAACGAGTCTTAGCTTAAGAGTGATTCAGGACCAATCTGAGAGCAACTCTGAGCGAGGATCTTAGTGAGGAGGCGGGGCCTAACCCTGTTGCTAGGTAAGATAGTCTTTTGAAGACTGTGATTGGTTGGTTGTCCAAGAAGGAAATAAAAGAGCGCTTTTAGGGTTTATTTTAAGCTTTTCTTTGAAATTACATGCGTAATGTTTCCTGTTTTACCATACTCTCTCACACATTATATATATATATATTCTTTATTTACTATGCTGTCATACTTAACACATTTTTATGAAATGAACAGTGACATAATACAGTTCTTAAAGTGCTATACATGTTTGTGTGATCACTGTGCTTATTGAAGATGTGACAGAGTTAAATTATCACTGCTGTATAATTGCATTTTTACAGTTTCCAAATATGTTAAAGTAGAGATTAAGTCATTTTCTGGCGCTATATGGCATGCCTGCGTGGTGTTGGAGATACTAGCATGTCTCTAAAACACTATCTAATGTGTAGCGTCTTATTAATTCACTGTCATGCATTGTGTGCAACATTTCTTCATGTTTGGTCCATGTTCTCCGCTGCTAAATAAACTCTTAAGCCTCTTAAAAGTCCTTATTCATACTCCTAACAATTTTGGAGCTTAAGACCTCTTTTAAGTGTTCATTTTAAGAGGAAACGCCCACTTTTATAAGAATTTTACACTACTCTTAGCACTAAGATTTTTCATGAATACGGGCCCTGGTCTTTCCGTCCCCAAATTTAAGACCTCTTGAAATCATAGTCAAAACTTTCTTGTACAATTTAAGTCGTTTTATGGCCTTTAATTTGACGTTTGAACCCCTTTAAGAAGCCACGTAAACCCATTCAACCACACGGCCTTTACTTCAGTCCTGCATCACACAAACACAAGCTTGTGAGAGGACTGGCGCTGTACAGCTACATCTATAAAACATGAGAATATCAAGAAAAAGGTCAATATTTTGAGTCACTCATTTCAGAAAGTGGAACCCATATATTAAATAGATTCATTGCACACAGAGTGAAATATTTCAAGCCTTTATTTCTTGAAATTTTGATGATTGTGGCCACAGATAATGAAAACAGAAAATTCAATGTCTCGGAAAATTATAATATTACATAAGATTAATAAAAAAAGTATATAACCCATGTTTATTTCAATGCACTCGATGCTTGGTTGGGTGAACGACTGCATCAGTGCGGCGTGGCATGGAGACAATCAGCCGGTGGCACTGCTCAGGTGTAATGAAGCACAGGTGGCTTTGATAACGGTCTTGCATTGTTGGGTCTGGTGTCTCTCATCGGGCTTCAGATCAGGCGAGTGTGCTGGCCAATCAAACACAGTAACACATGGTCATTGAACCAGCTTTGGTACCTTTGGAGTGTGGGCAGGTGCCTGCTGGAAAATGAACTCAGCATCTCCATAACGCTGGTCACCAGAAGGACGCATGAAGTGCTGGTAGATGTCGGTGTTGACTGTGGACCGACACCAGCAGATGACATGACTGTGGAAACTTCACACTGGACTTCAAGCAACATGGACTCTGTGCCTCTCCAGACTCTGGGACCTTGATTTACAAATGAAAAGCGAAATGTACTTTCATCTGAAGAGGACTTTGGACCACTGAGCAGGTAAGATGCTTCTCACGATGTTAGGTATATGTGCAGCTCTTTTCCTGACGATGTCTGAGCATGTTGACTCTTGATGCATTGCTTCAGTTCACTCCTCGTGAAGCTCTCCCAAGTGTTTGAATCGGCTTTGCTTGACTGTATTCTCAAGCTGTTGCTTGTGCACATTTTCCTCCTTCAAATCAACGGTGCATTTAACATGCTTTGATACAGCACTCCCCCTTTCAGTAATGACCCTCTGTGACTTACCCTCTTGTGGGGGGTGTCAATAATCATCTTCCGGACCATTGCCAAGTCAGTTCCCCATTATAGTGCTTTCATAGAACAAGAGATATGTATACTGTACGGATGCTCATTTATTGAAACTGATATTGTTAATATTCTAATATTTTGAGATACTGGTTTTTGACTTTCAAGCGCTAATCATCAAAATTAAAACAAAACACGTTTGAAGTGTTTACTTTACATGCAATGAATCTAGAATATATGAAAGTCACGTTTTGTAATAATTTACAAGAAAAAAACTTTCAAAAATTGAGATGCACCTGTACAGCAAAATAAATCAGTTCTCATTAAATTCAAGTTTTATTTTATGAACTGATAATTTAAACTTATGACTGCTAAGAATTCATACTTTATTCTTTAGGTTGCATTAATACAGCTCCTAATATAGTTCGGTGCATATATATATATATATATATATATTTGTATTTTCCTTCAGTTTGAGTTGAACAATTGAACTAAACTTAATATACATAAAAACTACTAACATTTTTAAATTGTAATAAACATTAAATACCCCATTTTGCTGAATGTCCATCAGTTTCTACTAAAACATAACCTGAAAAACCACGTGGCTTCATAATAAAACAATCACTCGCTCTGAAACATGACTTTACAAACATTTATTTGCTTAACACAAGAGAAAAACAACGAGCATTTAACGTCTGCTATACAGGGCAACGAACGAGAGAAACTAAAAACCAGAAGTAAATTAAATGATTTACGCATGAAGACGCGACACACTGAAAAGTCACATGACACGCGCGTGTCTAATCAGGCGTTAGAGGGGCGGAGCTATCCTGTGACTGGACGAACACGAGGGCAGGCTGTATTCTGATTGGTCCTCAGGCTGCATTTCTGCTCTGCTTTCATATAGAGTTCAAAGGTTTACGTGATTCTTCAGATGGACACTAAGAGGTTTTCCTGGTGATTACTCGGCCGGTGCGGCGTCAGTGTTTACCGGCGCTACATCGATGCCATGCTCAGCCGCCTCCTCCTCGCCAACCTCTACACCCTCCTCCTCCTCCACAGCCTCAACACCCTCCTCATCGCCATCACCCCTTCCCCCCACCTCATTACCCCCTCACCGCCAGCACCCCCTCCCCACCTCAACACCCTCCTCATCGCCAGCACCCCCCTCTCCCACCTCATCACCCCCCTCCCCCACCTCATCACCACCCATCTCCATCTTCACTCCCTCTTCAGGCTCCTCCCCATTCCCCACCGCTCGGCTGCAGGCTCCGCCTCCTCCTCCTCCTGTTTGATCTCACTCAGGCTTTCATTGGTGAGATCGGCCTCGGAAACCTCCATCAGCATGGAGTCCTCTGGATCCTGGTCATCCTGGTTTCCGTTGAAGGGGTTTTCACCCTGCATAAGGACAAATGCAACTCGTAAACGCACAACTAAAACACTATTTCTAAAGTTTCGATTTATAACGCACTTGTTTTGTCTAAGATCCAAAACAAACACTCACTAAATGCTGCACCTTAACAAATGTTTTGTAGTAATCAAGATTATTGGTGTACGTTTCACTAGAAAATACAATTAAAAACATTAAGTTTAATTCAGCTGTTTCTTTATTATTATTAGTAAAATTAATAAAAAAGTTTTTGTTTTATGACTGGTACCGATTTTTTTGTATGATTATATAACATTGTGTAGTACCGATATTTGTTTACTTTTAAATCTTGTGGGTTTTTTCCATCTTCATGCCATGACTACAAAAACAGTTTGTTTTTATAGCTGCATCAATAACCATATTAACAATAGCTGAAATAACCGAAGAAAATCTAATGTTTTAGAACAAATGAGTCATTCAACTTTACACGTATAAAGTAAACATTTATTAAAATTAAGGTTTATGTGTTTTTATTAGGCTAAGAAGTAGAGACAGCTAGTTTAATGCAATAATTGTACATTGTCTGGAAAGCCATAACCCAAACAACGCAAAAACTAAATTATTTGACCAAGTCATCTAGTTCGCTGTAATTGATTTTTTTAAATTACCGATACAGATACCAATTATTTGCATGTTTATGTACCCGATAACCGATATGCAGAGCCGATATTTATTTACGGTTATAAAGTACATAAATAACAGAGTGAAAAACCGATATCCGATTATGGTAAAATGCCTAAATATCGGTAAACCGATATATTGGTCGATCTCTAGTTATTAGTAAGACAATATTTACACACATACATCAAATATTACAAAATACAGTCGTACGACTGGCGAAAAGTAATTCAAAGTCCATAAAATACTCAAGTACGCACCTTCAGGAAGCTCTCCAGCTTCTTCCCGATGACCTTGTGGTTGAGGATGCTGCGCGCCACGGACAGACTCGCCCTCTTGGACTGCTCCATCATGCCCTGGACAAACACAGGTCACAAGGTCAGACCAGCGCTCCACCAGCGGCTCAAAGCCTCGGACTTGTGCCGTTAGTACCTTGCGATTGTAGTTGTGGTCCGGTGACTTCAGGTGCTTCTGGATCAGCGTGTACTGCATGGGAATGAAGACGTCACACGCCGAGCAGTGAGCCGCCTCCACCTTCTTCATGAAGTGCTCCATGCCGAGCTCTATAAACAGGAAGTGACATCATGAGCGGTCTGCGGTTAGAACACACACACACACACACACAGAGAGACTCCGCACCTCGCGTCAGATCCTGCTCTTTGAACACCTGACAGATGACGGTGCTGTGGTTGTCCATCTGACTCACGCGCTGCTCCGTCTTATTGTACTTGTTATTCAGATATTCCTATAAGAGACATAAAACATGGCCATTAGGACGACTCACGTACGCGTTGGCTTATGAGCGGAGCGTCCGCACCTGCAGGAAGTCGGTGGTGGGCTTCGACAGCTGATTGGACAGAAACTTGAAGTGGTCCTTGTGGAACTTGCTCTCCAGATGGGCGGCCATGTCCTCGCTGTAGAACGAGCGGAACTTGCAGACGGAGCAGGCGAACGTCATCCTGGGAAAACAACCGCGTGAGCCACAAACACTCAGCACTCACGGCAAGGAACCGAATCTGTGAACCCTGACCTTTCAAAGAAGCCTCTCCTCTTCCTGGCTTTGGCCGCAGAGGGCGGAGTCTTCTTCCCCTTGGCCTTGGCACTCTCGTCCTGATTGGACGGAGCTGGAGAGACAGATACACAATCACAACGTTGTTTTCTCAGCACCGGATGCATTTCTGGGTCATAAAGGATACTCGGCAAGATAAAGAGAGTACAGGACTTGATGGCATTCATCCAGAATTGGCTCGGAAGCAATTACTGTAGCCAACAAGAGCACATCGGGAATCGCACGTTCTTGAATAAAGACTAGCTAACATGCAGCACAGTATGAATTCATGATAAGCTCAGTGACCCATAAACCTTCCCGTCCACGTCCAATGTAATGGTTTGGATCCTTCAGACGGGCCGTCAAAGATCCCACAAATGACAGTTAAATATCTATTAGACATGCAAAGATTGTTTAAATGCACAAGCTTAGCATAAAAAGACAAAAGGGACAGATTTACTAAACCATCTTTGTGGTGTTAAAATAGTACCGTTAGGATTTAAAGGTGTGGACCGTCGTTTTTGGGCCTGGCTTTATTGAATATGCCTTTGTAGATGTTTCCCATTCAGACACAATTTATGGGAGGAGAGTATGCAAATGAATCGCGCACCGTGATTTACTAACATCTGCGCTTGTCAAATTACTAGTATTTGTGCTATTATTGAACACCCCCAAAAAGCATGTTTTGAAGCAGGCGCTGCTCTTGGTAGACTGCGCTGGTCATTTTGGAAATCTTGTTTAATGGGCGCAGAAAGCATTAAACAAATGAAGATGAAAGATTGAGCGCCGTGTCAAAATAAAAGACCCAGAAACACGTATCGGCCGAACATCTGTCCGAGCGGCTGCAGAAGAAAACTCACCAGCACTTTCCCCTCCATCTTCTGTGTTGGACTCCTGGAGAGCAGAGTTAGATGTTAGATGTACATCTCACTGTTTTTACGACACGGACGACAAATTAATACCAACGTACCACAGCGGCGGTGGCGGACGCTTCATCAAACTCCTGCGTCTGTTCTCCAGCCACAGCGTCTGAAACACAACAACACTTATCAGCAATCCCAGACAGATCAGCGCGTATCGATGTAAAACACATGCGCTCGCGTACCGGCGGTGGCTGATGCTTCCCTAGCGGCTTCGGTTCGGCCCATCTTTGACTCGGGCTCGCCGGTCGCGCTCCGAGTCTGTTTCCTCTTCTTCTGCCCTTCGCGCTGAGCTTTCGCTTGCTGCCATTACAACACACATGCAAATGAGATCTGAGGGCGTGTTCGTTTGCATCGTCGTGAGAGTCAATGATGAGAGGATTTACAGTGTTGCTATCGTGACTTTACACAGCTACCCCTATTGGTGTTTGTCAGTGTCTAATTGGGGTAGCCTCTCCGTGAGGGAATGAATGCGCCTGATTGGACTCTATGTGCAGGAGTGAGGGCTGATTTCTCAGCCCCGCCCCCTCGCAGGCGGTACTTACTCGGTTCATGGGTCTCTTGCGGCCGTGTTGCCGGTTGCCCCTCGGGCCCCCTCCGAAGTTCCGCGCAGGGAAGTCCTGGGGCCCACGCTGAGACTGGAAACCCCCGCTGTCGGGGTACATGCGATGGGACAGGAGTGAGGGCAGCTTTCCTCGCCCCGCGGGGGAGTGGCCTTGCCCTCCGCCCCGCCCACTTCCTCCGCCCATGCTGCCAGAGCCGGAGGAGGAGTCCTGCCTGCGGCCGAAGCCCCGCCCCCCGGTCGCTCTGCTCTTGCGTGGGGATCTCTGCCCCGCCCCCCAGCCGGAGCCCGAGAAGGCGGAGTCTCGATTCTGCCGCATTTTGGCAGATCCAAAGGCGGAGCCGTCAAAGCCGCTACCCCCTCCAGTAGCGCCCATGAGCCCGAAGCCCACGCCTCCGCGCTGGGCCATCATGTCGCCCCGGGAGTCGCTGTAACCGAAGCTACCGGATCTGTAGAGATCTCGGGGGGCGGAGCGCGAGTCGAAAGACTCGTATTGGACAAACCTGCAGAGGGAGGGAGGCGCAGAGCAAAGGTCAAGCAGGGACCGGCACATTCGGTCGGCGGCTCGCTTAGTTATGCAAATAAACCCATCATCCAGCGCATTCATTCAAGCCCTTCCACAGCCCCGTTTCTCAGGTGCATTGTGGGAAGAGACAGGCTGTGGAAAAGCTTCAGAATGACAGTTGCACAGATGAACATATAAGGCAACAACACTGCACATTCGGCACAGGACTGAAACGGTGCGATACAGGGACCTTCTGGGGTCTGCGAGGGCATTATCTGTGACTTTAGAGTCAAATCTGATGGGGGCCGTGTGAGGATCATGAGTATGTGAGCATGGTCAGGAAGGATTCAACGAATCTACATAACACAAACACCACCGCTTTAGCTGCTCCAACTACAAGAACTGAACATTACGACAACTCTACACAAATCAAAACAAGGCTGCGAGGGAAAGACAAGACAACCCATACAACAGACTAAACGTTTATCCATCACAGCCTTGTTATCATTTGCAAAAAGTGCAATATGGCATCTGATCACAGTCCATTAGACGACATCTTAAGTGTACTTGTGCTCAGCGAGGAGGTCTTAAAACCATAAACGTTTAGCAGTCACTGCTGCGGACATGTATATTATACATATTTAAACATGCATGTATACAGTCAACAAATATGATAATCCATGTATCCTTTTGCCATATTTGCTTGTTTCCTCCCAACTAAATTAATCACAATATGAATTTAATGCCATAAAAAAATTGCAATTGATTTCTCAATGATTTAGCTATAATATCTGGTATTTTGATTAGTGTCGGGCAACGATTAATCATGATTAATTGCATCCAAAATAAAAGTTTTTGTTGATATGCATGTGTATATTTAACAAAAACAATACATTTTACTTTAATATGTATATATGCATGTGTGTGTATTTATATACATACATAAATATACACAGTAATCAAAATATTATATAAACAAAAACTGTGCCCAGCACAAATTTTAATGCATGCATATCTAGATACAGACAAAGCCTGCATGACTAGATATGTAGGCAGCTGTGTTTGTTGTGGTACTGTCTCCGGTTCAGGTGCATGCTGGGTAACGTGAGTGAGTGCGGGTCACCTGTCGCTGCTGCGGCCGCCACCGCTCTTCAGGCCTCCCTCCAGCTGCGTTAGCATGTCCAGGCGCTGGTTGATTTTGGCGATGACGTCGTCTGCGTTGGAGCCGCTGGAGGACAGCAGAGATCCTCCAGACAGACCTCTCTTCATGCGATCGCTGGACCCGTATCCGCCTCCTCCTCCATACCCACCGCCGCCGCCAGACATGGAGTCTTTATATCCGTACAGGTCGTAGCTGCCCGAGCCTGAGCCATAACCAGATCATCAGTATCTGATATACTAACGGATGTGAGCAATAGGGGTGCAACGGTTCTCCACACGCGGTTCAACTAGGGCTGGGCGATATATCGGACGTGATGATCATGTGACCAAATGGTTATTTTGGACCAAACTATTATTTCTGCCGTGCGACTACATTTTGTGAGCGGTCCACTGGTGCGACTAATGCGTTACCCAACTCATAAGCGCTGCTATCTCCGTTGCATGAGAAACATTAAAAGGCAAACGAAACAAAAGCGTGACGAAGCAGCGCTACTCGTTAGAGCTTTACTCAGGAACCGATGCTGATCTCGCGACACTTTCAAACAACTATTTCCAGCACTTTAACGCTCTAAAAACGATCAGATTTAAATGTTGTTTTTAACGGGATGACCAAAATATACGTTGTGGTAAAAAACACTGATTTTTTTTTTAAGTGATCAAATTATCACAATAACCAGTAGATGGCAGCAGAGAGGCACTTAATGGTTTTATATTTTGATCATATAAAATCATCAATGATCAAATTGTCAAAGTTTTGCACTTTCCATGTATATGAAGTAAAAACGTAAAGTCACAATAAAAAAAACTGTTTGTTCGATTGGTAACTGAATAAAGTAAAGAGCGTTCTTTTGAAAACCGCTGAAGCGGTTCAGTTCAATATAATAGGCTACTAGAAAAGAATAATAGTACAGTTAATGAGAGCATAACAATATATTTAGCTAGTTACGGTTTTGAATAAAAGTTTTGTACACTCACCAACTCAAGCTCAGTGCTTTACTGCCAATAAACGTGTTATGTTATTAGTAACTGCACATGTTAATGCAAAACAACAGTATTTTTATGATTAAATTATATTTGTCTTTAATAAGCGCACATATTTGCCGTCTTGGTAAGTATCTCAGCAGACATAGCCGGCTGAACGTGCATTCTCTTAAAGTGACAGTACTTTATTAATATTAATCAAACACTAACAAGGAAATCACTCATACCTAAAAACCAATGTTAATCCTACTTAAAAAGAAATGTTTAGTTTATTCGTATCGTTACTCGTTTGTGCTGTTGCGTGTTTATTTACGTCATTTTAAGTTTCTCCCATACCGAACCCGTGACTCTTTAAAACCACGAATATGTTGAACCGTTGCACCCCAAGTGAATAACGTTAAAGCTGAAGACGGTCTCACCTCTGGACGATCCTCCTCCGCCGGACCCCCCCCATCCAGAGAATCCTGAAACCAGCCGAGAAATCAACCACACGGAGCGTATAGTGAGATAAATCAATGTCTAATGCATTTCTAAGACCTCTACATGAGCAACCTGTACTGTTAAACCTGTTTCAATACACCACGTCTTCTGATTTGTATCCAGTAAAAGCTTGTTTAGTGTAATTGTGCAAGTGCCCGGTGTCAAATCTTGACTGATTTGATCAAGTAAGCGTCAGAATAGCTGCAGTTATATCTCCAGATGAACACTTACTGGACTGAAGCACCTCGGCTTTACTTGATTCTCCATCAATCATGTTTAAGTCTCAAATCCTTTAGTTTCCAGGACGTTTACTTGCACTGTTCCTCAGCGGTTCATTCATCTCACATCTTCTCCTCTCATATGTTTGGCTCATTTACATCTCATCTGACTATAGACATGTATTATTGGAGATCTAGAGCGACGACTGATTCATAAATATCAGTATGTTGAGTCTCTGAATTAAATTTAGCTGTTTTTTTCTTCCATATTCTCACTATATGAGACACGATGGAGCAAATATGATACTCAATAAAGACAAAAAATGCAATACAGCCTTGACAGATTATTTGTGTAACAACCGTGACAGCTTATTGGCTGCTCAGGTGGTATAAGAGGGCGGGGCTTACACACTTAACGGGACATTTGATTGGACCGTAATGTATATAATAATTAGGTCTGTTTTACATGAAAGAGAAAGTGCATAGATTTAAACTTATATCAGTTCTAGACATTAACTAAAGGCCACAAACTACAATAGCATGGGGTAGACCATATTAGACGTATTTACACTCAATTAACTACAAACTATGTATAATGATATTAAGGTAAACAGCTGTGCTGTAATGTATCTCTGATTAATCGAACAATAGAGCGGAAGAATGGACACGGCAGCCATTTTACAACAACAAAACGACTCCATTTTACGCCATTTATTCCTACATTAAATGAAAATGTGGTAAGAAACGAATGTAATTCTTCTTTTTGCCTCACTGACGCAGAAAGATCGCCTCGCGTAATTAATTCAAAGCACACATATCATTCACACGCGCTTACTGGAGATTAAAGATTAGTATTATTAAAGAAACGATGTGAGACTAACGTAACATAACGTTAATAGTTTGCGTTGTTCGTTACGCTCGTTCACGTGCGCGTTTCCGCCGGCAGACACTAACAACGGGTTTCAAGTCGACGCTTTAAAGCTAAAATACTTCTACTAAAGGAACCCAACTAAACTATAAACTCGGGTTTAATGGCTTAAACCGTGTTTAGTAGGTCTACGCCTCATTTTGACCTGCGCCATTTTAAGCACTTCACTAACACAGACCCAATCACGGAATAATTACGGTAACGTTACGTTGCAGGGCTTAAATACAGAACAAAACACGCTCCCGGTAAACAACGAGACGCTTAAATACAGAGTATAACACTAACCTGAAGAATATCCTCGATCCATCCTGCAGCAGTTTTCAGTGAAGCTGTGTGTGTGTGTGTGTGTGTGAGGCGCTCACTATCAGGCCGCATTGACTCCGCCCATAAAGGGGTGTGGCTACATGACTGACGCTAGAGCGAACCAATGATCGGCCGGAAGAACGCTATTTCCGTAAACTATTTCAAAATAAAAGTGTGTATTTCGCTGTTTGGGATAATATGTAACTTCCTTTGTGTACGTTTGCAAATACATTCAGTCAAGATCTGATCATTTGTATTAAAGAGAGATTTTAACAGAGTAGCGTTGTATGCAATATCTTTATTAATATGTAAACAGACAAAAGAGCAATCCAGAGAATACAAGAAAAACAGTTTTTTGGTCCCCAAGTTTCTGAAACTTACATTTTCAATACGATAAATAAAGAATATTAATGTAACCACACTTTTTAAATATTAAACTGCAGCTCAAAATCCCAGAACAGACACATAGAATATTTTGCCCTTATAAAATGACATGTACATAATATCTCTGTGGAGAAGGCACTTTGTCAAGCCTGTAAAATGCTCATAATGTGTTTGGATGCAGAAAATCCTTCATGTTCAACCAACCCAGAGAAGAAAAGACCAATCAGAACCAGCCCTGCAACACCAGTATTGTGAGCTCGGGTCGAACTTCACCATACCAGATCCTAAACCAGATATAAGTGTGTGATTTCATGCACCAGAGCCAGGAATATGATTCTGATCTGATGAGAGGAATGGTTTCAGCCGCTCACTGATGGACAGATCCTCCTCGCTGCCTGCTCCTCCACCGCAAACGTGTAGTTATACTGCAGAGAAACAATAGCCGTTAAACTACATACATGGATGGCCACAAACAAAGGGAGATTCAAAATAAAAGTCCCCAGAGCAAAAAAAAAAAAATCAGCACCATCTCAAAGTGGCGTCTAGCAATCTTAAAATGATAGTGAGTTCTTATAATGCTAATTATGAAAACATAACGCTTGGTACTGACCTCGTTCTCAATGTCCCGCACTGACTTGATACGGATGTCGCTCAGGGTGCTCACAGACACCTGACAGACACAACAACACGTCTTTTAGTGATCACTGTGATTTAGACTTTTGTACAATAATCATCCCTCGAATAGAATCCTCACATCTTACTTCCAAACCAATACAAAAAAGCCCTGTCCGTCTTCATAATGACCAGATCGATGTATGTGATTTCTTACATATATCCGCATTTGTTAATGAGTGATGCAGTGACCTCTGACCTTTGACTGAGACTCAAACTTCGGGTGTAGAGAGAAAGGAACTCCATCCATCGCTGAGAACAAACATGAAGAGTATCACACGTGAAGATTGTTATTGATGCATATGTGTATGTGTGCTCCTGATTGGTTCGTCTGTAGCTGTACCTGTGACACCGTAGATGCTGCCGTGGTTGCCGCTGTCATACACCACCTCCGTCGGGTTGTTTGTGTCAAGCTTACTACGCCGATGGCTGAATTTCGGTGGGCCTTCAGGAAGGTTGCTATTGAAACAGGTAGTCAGAACACCCTAGCAATACACTGAACACCCTAGCAACCAGTCTTAACACCCTAGCAACCACTCTAGGGGTTTGTGTTCAGTCAGCACTAGGTGATTTAAAGCCAACACCGAATCACTAAAGATGCTTTAAACCTGTGAATCCAGTAATGGAGATGTATATAATGACCAAAGACTTTGCTCTGAATAGATATTTCTACCTGTGTGGATACTGTAGAGGTAAACAGCTAATTTACTTCGGTCTAATTTAACAGTCAAATCATACAAACACTGGAGTCTGTTTGTGAATCTCGTGTCACTGTGAATGCCATGATGCTGATGTTCTCCCTAGTGACGGCTGTGAGAGGGAGTACCTGGGCTTGAGAGGCAGCGGGGGTCCGGTTCCTTCCAGCGAGAGACTACGCATGTCCAGACTGACACTGCGAGGCTTGGCTTGAGGAGTTGGAGTGGAGAACTGGCCCTTTAAACACCACACCACGAAGCCATTCATGTCCCTGAAACACAAACAATCACTATAACCAACAAGAACAGCAGCCCAGAGCGTCTGAATCCAGAAGCAGTGTAGAGTGTCTGATTCTAGAAACTGTGTACAGAGTGTCTGATTCTAGAACCAGCCCAGAGCGTCTGAATCCAGAAGCAGTGTAGAGTGTCTGATTCTAGAAACTGTTTAAAGACTGTCTGATTCTAGAACCAGTACAGGGCGTCTGATTCTAGAACCTGTGTAAAGACTGTCTGATTCTAGAACCGTAGTATAGAGCATCTGATTCCAGAACCTGTCTAAAGACTGTCTGATTCTAGAACCAGTACAGGACGTCTGATTCTAGAACCAGTGTAAAGACTGTCTGATTCTAGAACCGTAGTATAGAGCATCTGATTCCAGAGCCTGTCTAAAGAGTGTCTAACTCTAGAACCATCGTATAGACCGTCTGATTCTAGAACCATCGTATAGACCGTCTGATTCTAGAACCAGTACAGATCGTCTGATTCTAGAACCTGTCGTATAGACTGTCTGATTCTAGAACCAGTACAGATCGTCTGATTCTAGAACCATTATAGAGCATCTGATTCTAGAACCAGTACAGAGACGTCTGATTCTAGAACCATCGTATAGACGCCTGATTCTAGAACCAGTACAGATCGTCTGATTCTAGAACTATCGTATAGACCGTCTGATTCTAGAACCAGTACAGAGCGTCTGATTCTAGAACTATCGTATAGACCGTCTGATTCTAGAACCAGTACAGATCGTCTGATTCTAGAACCATCGTATAGACCGTCTGATTCTAGAACCAGTACAGATCGTCTGATTCTAGAACTATCGTATAGACCGTCTGATTCTAGAACCAGTACAGATCGTCTGATTCTAGAACTATCGTATAGACCGTCTGATTCTAGAACCAGTACAGAGCGTCTGATTCTAGAACCATCGTATAGACCGTCTGATTCTAGAACCAGTACAGATCATCTGATTCTAGAACTGTCGATAGACAGTCTGATTCTAGAACCAGTACAGATCGTCTGATTCTAGAACTATCGTATAGACCGTCTGATTCTAGAACCAGTACAGAGCGTCTGATTCTAGAACTATCGTATAGACCGTCTGATTCTAGAACCAGTACAGAGCGTCTGATTCTAGAAACTGTGTAGACGTCTGATTCTAGAACCAGTACAGATCGTCTGATTCTAGAACTATCGTATAGACCGTCTGATTCTAGAACCAGTACAGATTGTCTGATTCTAGAACCATCGTATAGACCGTCTGATTCTAGAACCAGTACAGATTGTCTGATTCTAGAACCATCGTATAGACCGTCTGAGCGTTTGATTTGCTTTTGATTGAATATCCAGTGCACAGAGCATTAGATTGGAGAACCATAAAAATAGAGCGTCTGATTTATAAAATCCAGAGTGCCTGGTTCCAGAACCAGCATACAGAGAGTCAAATAGGAGAACCGTTGAACAGATAAGTATAGTGCCTGATATGAGAACCGTTGAACAGAACATGTGGTTCTAAGGCAGGTGTGTGGCTTCTCTCACCCCAGGCAGGTGTACTGCTGCACCATGGTCTTATTCTTGGCTGTCAGTTTGAGATCTAGAACAGCCGTCATAAGACTCGAACACAGACATCTACAGACAGACAGATCATGAGGATTCAATACTGATGATGACACAAGGCTCACTGTCACAGATATAACTTGATTAGACAGACAAGCACAGACTGATATAGACTGTTATATGTGGTATAACTGGTATGGTATATTTGTAGCAATAGCCAATAATACAGTGCATGGGTCAAAATATGCATTTTTATTTAATGCCTAAAATCATTAGGATATTAAGATCATGTTCCACGATGTAAATATATCAAAACTTAATTTTTGATTAGTAATATGCATTGCTGTGAACTTCATTTGAACAACTTTAAAGGTGATTTTCTCAATATTTTTTTTTTTTGCACCTTCAGATTCCAGATTTTAAAATACTGTCCGATCATAACAAACCATAAATCAATGGAAATATTCATATTTATTCATCTTTCAGATGATGCATTACACTTATGACTGGTTTTGTGTTTCAGGGTCACATTAGACAGACATAAAGAAAAACAAGCTGGTAGATAGATAGATAGATAATGATTTATCTCTGTTAATCACACTGTTAATCCTCATTAAATGATGTGTTTATCGGCTGTTATCATCTCGACGCAGTACATTTATAAGTTTCAAACACACGCTATAATCAGCATTAACACTTTAAATGATTATAAACCGCTTTAATGAAGACGTGAGGCTGAATTCAGGACTTACAGGCTGTTTGTTATGAAGTTTCTTCTCGTTTTCCAAACACGAAACTGAGCTCAACTCACTGCCGCAGTCAGAGAACAGGAAGAAGAGGAAGACTACGACTCCCGTCATGCACCGCGGCGGCGTCACGGCACGGGACCGCGCACGCTCCGATTTACTTTTCAAAACCAGAAGTCCTCGGTAAACTTCTAAGATTACTTAAAGTTACAAATCAAGCATTACATTTTTTTTGTGAAAATAATAAGTGTGATATCTAGACTTGGAAAAGTCATACAATCGTTTAACTCCATGGATATTTTAATACATTTATTGAATATATATTCATGCTAAAATAAAAAAAAAACATATTTGGTAAACAAAAATATTTTTAAATCATCTTTAATAGTTGTTAAATCATAATAAATCACAAACATATAAAAATAATCAAATATTGTAGCAAGCAATTACAACCAAAATAAAATAATAACATTTAGAGAAAAAAACTAACTCTTATTGTGATAGTTTCATATTTAAGCATTTTTCCATTTATTTTATAACAAGGCAATCATCATAATAACTCCCAAATTCCTGAACAAAAACTTTATTAAAAAACATACATTTATTTTTATTTGTGAGATTTTATTGACATGAGCAAACAGAAGTGCATTTCACCTTTTAAAACCGAAGAGCATATTACATATTCCACTTCCATATTAAGTGCATGATATTTGTAAATTATTGCAACCAATTAAAATGTTTGAATAGTATCAAAGAACCGTCCAATATCAAGCACCATTTGAAGGTGGGACACATGGTCACAGGAGCACATGGTGTGACATATCACATGAACTGTACATACAACTATGTGCGTGTATGGTGTAGAGATGATTTGGTTTTTATTTAGCATGTTCAGAAATACATGTTTTTTATTTTGCATGTTCAGAAATTCATGTTTTTTATTTTGCATGTTCAGAAATTCATGTTTTTTATTTTGCATGTTCAGAAATTCATGTTTTTTATTTTGCATGTTCAGAAATGTATGTTTTTTTATTTTGCATGTTCAGAAATGTATGTTTTTTATTTTGCATGTTCAGAAATTCATGTTTTTATTTTGCATGTTCAGAAATTCATGTTTTTTATTTTGCATGTTCAGAAATTCATGTTTTTTATTTTGCATGTTCAGAAATTCATGTTTTTTATTTTGCATGTTCAGAAATTCATGTTTTTTATTTTGCATGTTCAGAAATGTATGTTTTTTTATTTTGCATGTTCAGAAATGTATGTTTTTTATTTTGCATGTTCAGAAATGTATGTTTTTTATTTTGCATGTTCAGAAATGTATGTTTTTTATTTTGCATGTTCAGAAATGTATGTTTTTTATTTTGCATGTTCAGAAATGTATGTTTTTTATTTTGCATGTTCAGAAATGTATGTTTTTTATTTTGCATGTTCAGAAATGTATGTTTTTTATTTAGCATGTTCAGAAATGTATGTTTTTTATTTAGCATGTTCACAAAATTCATGTTTTTATTTTGCATGTTCAGAAATGTATGTTTTTTATTTAGCATGTTCACAAAATTCATGTTTTTATTTTGCATGTTCAGAAATGTATGTTTTTTATTTAGCATGTTCACAAAATTCATGTTTTTATTTTGCATGTTCAGAAATGTATGTTTTTTATTTTGCATGTTCAGAAATGTATGTTTTTTATTTAGCATGTTCACAAAATTCATGTTTTTATTTTGCATGTTCAGAAATGTATGTTTTTTATTTTGCATGTTCAGAAATTATTTTTATTTTGCATACAGGTTGTCAGGAAAATTCATGTTTTTATTTTGCATGTTCAGAAATACGTTTTTTATTTTGCATGTTCGAAAGAAGTTATGTTTTTATTTAGCATGTTCAGAAATACATGTTTTTTATTTTTGCATGTTCAGAAATACATGTTTTTTATTTTTGCATGTTCGGAAAGTTATGTTTTTTATTTAGCATGTTCACAAAATTCATGTTTTTATTTAGCATGTTCACAAAATTCATGTTTTTATTTAGCATGTTCACAAAATTCATGTTTCCCAGCCTCGCACCACGACACAAACCTACGTCTGAATCAAAAGCAATATATCCATGTGTTTCAAGTGTTTTAGGTCGATGTCGGACGAGCCGCCCCACGAGTACGGGAAGGTGTTGTTGAACCCGGCCTGGGCGAGCGGGCGCTGCTGCAGAACGCCGCCGGACGCCAGGTCGTAGCGCACCAGCACGTTACTGTGGTGTTTGTTATAGTACAGAGAGCCGTTATACACCACGTGACCCGTCCCTGAGAGACACAAGAACACACACGTCACAAAGCACGGAAAATCACTTCTGACCGCTGTGAGGATGTTAAAGCGCCCCTATTATGGATTCCTGAAAATATGAATGAAAACACCCTGCAAAGTGTTAAATCTGAAAGTGCTCTGTGTATAAAAACATCGTCTCTCAAAATAAAGAGCCGACTCTGAATCATTCAAACGAGTCGTTTTTAAAACGAATCCCTGTTTGAGGTCATCATGAAACATTAGCATAATCCCGCCCACTTGTTGTGCAAATTCATTCTTTGCCACTAGGTGCCGCTTTTGTAGCGGTTTCCCTGGTAACGCTGTACACAAAGTAACAGATTTAAATGAAATCGGCCAATCAGTGCAGATTAGCGTCACGTAAAGGAGGGGCTTGAGAAAATTAAGCGTTCAGCGAATCGTTTGGGATTCGTCGAGCAAATAAGATTAAAAAATGCATATTATAAGACAATGAAAGTGTTTTTTGGCCTTGTATGCATGTGAACATGTTGAGTATTTCCAAAACCAAAATATGAACCTTTCATTACCCATAACAGGGGCACTTTAATAACATACTTGCAACCCCCCCCCCCAATTGAGTTTACGTCTCACTGACGTTTTTCGTAATTCTGACCTTAAATGATGTTGTTGTAATATTTATTTATAATAGTTTATATCTCAGAATTCCGACTTTTTCGTAGTTCTGAGTTTTTCCATTTTTGATTTAAATCTCGCAATTATGACATTTTATATAGTCTATATCTCACAGTTATAATATTTTTCCCAATTCAGATATGTTTTTCCCAATTTAGATTTTATTTTCTCTTATAGTTCTGCTTTACATCTCATAAATCTGACTTTTTCGTAATTCTGAGTTTACATCTCCCAATCTTATGATATGACCTATATGATATTGACCTTTTTCATATATATATATATATATATATATATATTTGTAGCGGAAACAAAGCCCCATAACAAGCAGACAGGAGTTTTGTGTTTGAATGCTGAATCAGTAGCTGTAGAGTTTGAGATGAAGGCAGTCCGTGTTTGTTTGTTTGTTGTTAGCGGATCATGTGATTCTCTGTGTGAACATCACTGAAGGTGTTTGATAGATTAGCATTCACACCTGCCCACGGGTGAGGAAGATGATGGATGATGAAGTTCTGTCCGGTAGCGAAGTCACCGAGAGACTGATACTCCACCAGACGCCTGCCCTTAAAATATCCATCCATCACCCACACCTGCGCGCGCACACACACACACACACACACACACACACACACACACACACACACACACAGAGACACACACACACACACACACACACACACACACAGACACAAAAAACTTGGAAAACCTGGATATGCAACCTCGTTTTTAAAAAGTATGATTTCTAGACCTGAAATGTGAAGGAAATTAATACAATTAGAAATTCCATTAGCATTTTTATAATGATCATACATTTTTTTGGGTGCCATCCTCTGATTTATCAGCTAGAAATTGTGAGTAAAAATACTTCTAAAAATAAGTCATGTATAACTGTGAACATTATGGGTTCTTCAAATATTGTTGTGATGGGCCTTGGGAGTCTAAAAGGTCGAGAAGGGCAGCCGTGTGTGTGTGTGTGTGTGTGTGTGTGTGTGTGTGTGTGTGTGTGTGAGAGTGTGTGTGTGTGTGTGTGTGTGAGTGAGGTGTGTGAGTGAGAGTGAGTGTGTGTGTGTGTGTGTGTGTGTGTGTGTGTGTGTGTGTGTGTGTGTGTGTGTGTGTGTGAGAGAGAGGTGAGAGAGTGTGAGTGTGAGGTGTGTGTGTGTGTGTGTGAGTGTGTGTGTGTGAGTGTGAGTGTGAGAGAGAGAGAGAGAGAGAGAGTGTGAGTGTGTGTGTGTGTGTGTGTGTAGAGAGAGAGAGAGAGTGTGAGTGTGAGTGTGAGGAGAGAGAGGTGTGAGAGAGAGTGAGAGAGTGAGTGAGAGAGAGAGTGAGAGAGTGAGAGAGAGTGTGTGAGTGTGAGTGTGTGTGTGTGTGAGTGTGTGTGTGAGTGTGTGTGTGTGTGAGTGAGAGAGAGAGTGTGTGGGATGAGATCTCCTACATACGCGGTTGTCTGAGCTGTCGATCACACTGTCCATCATCCATGATCCGAAGCGTGAGCCTGAGGATCTGACAGTGAGCGGAGCACTGATGCCCGTCAGCCGGCCACAACCTGACAACACAAAGAGCAGCGTGAGCGTCAGTGCTGTGAGGATGATGACGACGAAGATTATGATGATAATGCTGATAGGGCTGCCCCTAATAGTCACAGTCTGTGATGGACAGATCGTTAATGCTACAGTACATCAGGCAGCACATCCAAACGCTCGACTATCATTCATCGACCTCGAATATGGCTTATCATCTGAAATATGGTAGTATTAGCAACTTTACATGGCCGCTCAATCTAATGTTAACCTAGAGAAGTGTGCACTGTTTAGTGAGTGTGGAAGCTGAACAGTAGCGCACTGGACAGATGGACGCGCCGGTGCACTTGCTTACAATACTCCCTCATTTTTGGTCATAAAGATACGAGTAACATCTTTCAAATCGGTCTCTAAGTTTATTTGTGTGCACTCACAATAACAACAAAACGTGCTTTTGTAAAATAATGAAAGCAAACAGGCCGCACTTTCTGCCGTCTTGGTCTCTATACAAAGCGCTAATTGAATTAAATCTGTGAACTTGAGTGCCAAACTCTGTTTATATCTTTGCCTCACAGTCATTAAAAATATATCTACAGAGAGTGAAATGTCTACTTTCAAATGAACCAATTGAAATGGAAAACAAATATTCTCAGATTATGTAATCTGTGTGAAACACAGGTGCAGAGATAACGAGTCAGTGTTGATGAGTTTATCTCTTAAACTGAAAACAAAAAAGCACTAGTTTTTCTAATTATTAAAATGTTAATGCAGTCGTCTTACTGTTTTTCCCTGACACATTCATAATCATTACTTCTGCTTGAGTACTTATTAGGCTAGGCAAGTATAGGCTTGTTATTATGATTTAAATGGTTTATTATAAACGTGCGATTAGTCGACTAATGCTTAAAATGAGCGACTACTAGTCGATCCGGAAAAATCCTTTAGTCGAGGACGTCCCTATATGCTGATGATAATGATGCTGATGATGGCGATGATAAAGACTATGATGATGCTGATGATGCTGATGATTATGATGAAGCTGATGAAGATTATGAAACTGATGATGGTGATGATAAAGACTATGATGATGCTGATGATAATGATGCTGATGATGAAGCTGATGAAGATTCTGATGCCGATGATGCTGATGATGGTGATGATAAAGACTATGATGATGCTGATGATAATGATGCTGATGATGCTGATGATAATGATTATACTGATGATTATGATGCTGATGATGGCGATGATAAAGACTATGATGATGCTGCTGATGCTGATGATAATGATGATGATGATAATGATAATGATGATGCTGATGATTATGATGCTGATGATGCTGTGATGATTCCGATGATGCTGATATTGATGCTACAGCTAATGATGATGATGATGATTCTAATGACGCTGATGATTCTGATGCTGATGATTCTGTGATGATGATATTGCTGCTGATGATTATTATGAAGCTGATGAAGATTCCGATGCTGATCATTCTGATGCTGTGATGATTCCGATGATTCTGATACTGATGTTGCTAATACTGATGCTACAGCTAATGATGATACTGATGCTGATGATTATGATGCTGATGATGCTGTGCTGCTGCCGATGATGATGATGCTGATGACGCTGATGATGATTCTGATGACGCTGATGATGATTATGATGCTAATTATTCTGATGCTGATGATGCTGTGATGATTCTGATGCTGGTGATTTTGATGCTAATGTTGCAGATGCTGATGATGCTGTGATGATTCTGATGCTGCTATGATGATGCTAATAATTATGATGATGATGATGATGAGGGTGATTCTGATGATTCTGCTGATGATGATGCTGTGATGATTCTGATGCTGATGAAGCTGTGATGATGCTGTGATTATGCTGATGCTTCTGTGATGATTCTGATGCTGATGCCGATGATGCTGCTGCTGATGATGATGATGCTGTGATGATTCTGATGCTGCTGCTGCTGCTGATGATGCTGATGATGCTGATGATGCTGATGATGTGCTGATGATGATGCATTGATGATGCCGATGCTGGTGATGTTGATGCTGCTGTGATGAGTGGTACCCAGCTGACTGAGCATGATGCTGCAGATGCTGATGACTGAACTGCTGCTGAAGTGCT
>CM050416.1:40882247-40914747 GCA_027564155.1 Gymnocypris eckloni scoliostomus
CTCCAGAACGGTGCGGTCCTGCCCCGAGCGCGACTGCACACACAGAATACACAGGAGACACTTATGGGATCTGATTCAGGATTTTATTTAAACTGATTCAGCATGCAGTTGTCCATAGGAACTGATTCATGATTCACTGAGTCGTTTATTTTAACTGATTCAGCATGCAGTTGTACATAGGAACCTATTCAGGATTCACAGTGTTATTCATGTGAACTGATTCCGGATTCACTGAGTCGTTGTGTGAACTGGTCCAGGATTTACGGAGTCGTTCTTGTGAACTGGTCCATGATTCACTGAATCACTCATGTCAACTGGTCCAGGATTCACTGAGTCGTTTGTGTGAACTGGTCCAGGATTCACTGAGTCGTTCTTGTGAACTGGTCCATGATTTACTGAGTCACTCATGTGAACTGGTCCAGGATTCACAGAGTCACTGATGTGAACTGGTTTCAGGATTCACTGAGTCGTTCGTGTGAACTGTTTCAGCATTCACTGAGTCACTCATGTGAACTGATTCAGGATTCACTGAGTGGTTCGTGTGAACTGGTCCAGAATTCACTGAGTCACTGATGTGATCTGATTCAGGATTCACTGAGTCACTCATGTGAACTGATTCAGGATTCACTGAGTGATTCTTGTGAACTGGTCCAGGATTCACTGAGTCACTGATGTGCACCGGTCCAGGATTCACTGAGTCGCTCATGTGAACTGGTCCAGGATTCACTGAGTCACTCATGTGATCGAATTCAGGATTCACTGAGTGGTTCGTGTGAACTGGTCCAGGATTCACTGAGTCGTTTGTGTGAACTGAGTCACTCATGTGATCTGGTCCATGATTCACTGAGTCACTCATGTGAACTGATCCAGGATTCACTGAGTCGTTCGTGTGAACTGGTTCAGGATTCACTGAGTCACTCATGTGAACTGATCCAGGATTCACTGAGTCGTTCGTGTGAACTGGTCCAGGATTCACTGAGTCGTTCGTGTGAACTGGTCCAGGATTCACAGAGTCGTCTGTGTGAACTGATTCAGGATTCACTGAGTCACCATGTGAACTGGTTCAGGATTCAATGAGTCGTCTGTGTGAACTGATTCAGGATTCACTGAGTCACTCATGTGAACTGATCCAGGATTCACTGAGTCGTTCGTGTGAACTGGTCCAGGATTCACTGAGTCGTTCGTGTGAACTGGTCCAGGATTCAATGAGTCGTCTGTGTGAACTGATTCAGGATTCACTGAGTCACTCATGTGAACTGGTTCAGGATTCAATGAGTCGCCTGTGTGAACTGATTCAGGATTCACTGAGTCACTCATGTGCACCGGTCCATAATTCACAGAGTCGTTCGTGTGAACTGGTCCAGGATTCACAGAGTCGTTATGTGAACTGGTTCAGGATTCACTGAGTGGTTCATGTGAACTGATGGTATGGAGTGAGGGGCGTGTACCTGACAGCCCGTCGACGTGGGCTGGATGTAATGTGCATTCTGCTGAGTCAGCTCCTCTCCGTTGATGCCTCTGAAGCGCAGCGCGTGTCTGTAGCTGAAGGAGGTGCTGTCTAACCAGCCGGCCGAGTTCTGACACATGTACGTGAAGCTCTGGTGAGCCGTGGCGCTCAAGAGCTTCAGGAAGCCCAGCTGCACGATGTGAACGGGGTTTCCATCCACATCCACATAAGAGAACTACACAACACAGACAGACAGAGTGTGAATGAGAGCACAGAGGATAAAGACACACAACACAATAACACACACCTGTGAGCCCTTCTTAAACTGGCTGAACCAGGTTCCTGGTTTCTCTCTGCTCCACGAAGCCATTTTGACCTGTGCACAGTAAACCTCATTTGTAAACACACACAGCATACGTAAAAGTTTGTCTAATTCAGTATGTCCTCAAAAAAATCGTCTCACCGTCTGTACGCTGCTGTGCGGCTGGAGACACGTTTCACCTTCTGCTGTAAAGTTGCAGAACACTTTAAACGCATCTCTATGACATCCCTGGTTGGGGTCAATCCAGTAAACTCCTAAAGAGGTCAAAAGGTCACACAGACGGCGATGATTCCTCCAGTGCTGCAGGCTAGGAACGCACTGGATCAAGTGGATGCTATAGTGTGTGCTATGTGTCCGTACTCGTCGGGATACTGGGTGGCACATCCACAGCTCTTTGCAGGTGCGGGCAGGACTGTGGTAGGTGCCCAGTGGAGTCACGGAGTCCCTCCACGTCCGTCCTCATGGAGGTCAGAGACGCAAACACCTCCTCCATGTCCTTCTTCTGCCCCGGAGCCTCCTCGTCCTGCATCTGTCCGCCCTCCATCGTCGCTCCATCCACGTCCGAATGTCTCCTCCGCTTCCCTCGGCCATCCAGCGCCGGAGGAGCCGCCATTCCCACCGCAGGAAGACCCTGGATCCAGTCCTATTAATACTTCGGCCATTTGTTATCATCTAATAATGAGTTTATGGGTGACTGGAGACTCACCGGGGGACCAGGGGATCCAGAAGGACCAGGATCTCCTCTAGGTCCAATAGGGCCCTTAAATAAACCACATCATTCCCACAGATCACATGAGTTATTCAGTATCTGCTGGTGCGGATGAGCTCACAGACTGATGGGAGCACTTGGGCTGCATTTACACTGCTAATCTCAAAGCATTTTTTGTCCTCCCTGTTTCCATTCACTTTAACAGGCATCTGATTTTGGTGTTTACATTAATTTCCGCCCATCAGATCACATTTGGAAATGGCCCAGATCGGATGCACAAAACAAAAATCGGATCTTGTGTAGATTTTCGTTTAAACGTCGGCAATACATTTTAATAGAAAAAATTAATAATTTTGTGCCATTGTAAACGAGCTTTGGACTTTCCAGAGCTTCACCCTCTCTGCTCCTCTGTTGGATGAGCTGCAAATCTCAAGCACTGAGATGCATGGAGACTTTCAAGAAGACACCCTTTTACAGTTCACCTCTTCCCTAGCTTGTTTCCTAGCTCTCTATTAATACTGACATCGTGCACTGTGAATACTTGGCTCAATGCTTATGTTGCTTTATTCTAAGTCACTGTGATCTGCTAAATGCATGGGAGCACACTCAACTAACACATCTCAACTCAATGTGTTCAATGCATTGAAGTAAAAACTTCACCTGGTTTCCTTTAGACCCTTTCTGTCCCATGGATCCCTGAAACACAGTGTTACAGACAGAAGCTGTGAGAGCAGAACCATCCCAAACACATCCAGAAGACCATGATGGGTGTGATGTTTGTGAAGTGTCGCGAGACTCACAGACAGTCCTGTTAATCCCGGTGGTCCACTGAGTCCTGGAGGTCCGACTGGACCCTGTCAGCAGAAACATGATTAAATCAGCTTCCTAGTGTGTCTATATGAGTGAGTGTGTGTGTGTGTGTGTGTGTGTGTGTGTGTTCACCTCGTCTCCTTTGACTCCCTGCGGCCCCTGATTTCCCGGCAGTCCTCGATCACCTTTCTCTCCGAACTCACCGGGTGGCCCGATCAAACCGATCAGACCGCCATGACCCTGACACACGCACACACACAGATATAATGAACTCCCGAGCATTCACTCCATGTGTGTGTGTGTGTGTGTGAGACGTACCTTCTCTCCTTTCTTGGCCGGATCTCCCTTCAGTCCTGCCAGTCCAGCCGGACCCTGCACACGTGTAGTGAGAACATCAGTATGACTTCATGTTAAAGATCAGTGCATGAGGAGTGTTATTGAGCCTTACCATCGGCCCCGGGGTCCCGTTTGACCTGGGGTCCATTCAGCCCTTGTTCTCCCTACGGCAGAGAGAAAATGTGACATTCATCTTTATTAAACATTCACAGAACGGACCAAAAGAAAGGGGAGGAGGGGTAAGAAATGGCATTATAATTGTACCAAATCCGTGTTAAGTCTGTAAGAATGTACATTTGACATCCTAGTCAACATTTTAATATTATAAAGCATATAGTATTTGTTATATGCCAGATATGTTGTGTGTGTTTTTTTAAGTTATGACTCTGGATAATTATTTTTTAATAGAGATCACGGTTCTCCCACAATTCTGCAAACAAAACATTGGGCAAGCAAACAAAATAATACGTAGGCGGATTTACTTGAGGTTCAGACAAAATGTTGAATTTAATGAGTCTATTTACACATGTCTAAAATGTTATAAATAAGTCTATTTACAAATATTTATTAATTATCATTCGAGACAAATGAATGAAGGCTTGTTGTTTTTGAACAAATCTCTTGAATGAATGATTCAGACATCAAATACATTTTAACCATCACTAGTCGCCACCTACTGGCACAATGTAACACATATAATCAATATTTGAAGCGTAACATTGGTTTAAAAGCTCTGTTACTCCGTTGCCACAACATCAGATTCTATATCTGGACTATAAAATGTCATCAATGCTTTCGTTATTATTTCATGATCGTAACACAGAAACGTAGCCTGCTGTGTGGACTGTTTGTAAAGCCGTTTCAAACATAAAGCTTGCATGATCAAAGGTTTAATAGGCATAATGCAATCATCGTCGTTTAATGATTAATCGTGCATACGTGTGAGACTATAGCCCATGTATTTTTGTATGTCATATTTGTACCAGATCTCAAAAGTTACCCCGGGCTCATACACGGGTATATAAGAGGAGGCCAGCAGGGGGCGTCAGCCAGTATACGATTCAGCTTAGCGCACCGTTTCAAATTTCATGCACAGATTAGTTAACAATAAGATCTTAAACATGCATTTGGAATTTCCATTTCATGCCGATATTAATGGGTGATGAGGCTGTATGCATCGAGTCAAGGGCTCTTGTTCCGAAGAGTTTGAGCAGAGAAAATCATCAACAATAAGAGGAACCGAGCTCACCGCTGGTCCAGGGATTCCTGGAAGCCCCTGAAGTCCTGCTTTCCTGGGTTCCCCTGACCGCCCACCGGCCCCGTTCCCATGATGCCTTCGTGTCCAGCTCCCTGAACACCGACCCAGAGGCAGCATAATGAATTAGAAGGACAACGACAATTAGTTCTCTAGGCCATCCTTTAAGTTTGCTGGAACCGAATATTCACTCCTATGATGCTGCACTCATGTCACGACATAACTTCTCTAGGGTGACAGAAAATGTATAAAGATTGTCCACTGAATGTCTCACCTTGTTGCCCTTCAGCCCCGGCCGCCCCGCTTTTCCAGGAGGACCCAATTGACCCTAAACACAAACCCAGAGAGACAAAAGCAGATAGGAGCTCAACACATGTAACGTAGGTCAGCAAGTAGGTGCTGTGCAGGTAAACCTCACTCCCCTGATCTCATGAGATTTAGCCTCCTTGATAGCGTGCACGCCTCCCATGCAGGAGGTCAGGGGTTCGAGACCCGCTTGGAACAGGCGAGCGAGACCCGTTACACACATACACAAAGAAAGTTGAATCATGTAGTACTTAACCTGATTCCTCACAAACACACACTCACCCTGCGTCCTGGTCTTCCTGTTTGTCCTGGTTCTCCAGAGGGTCCTGAAGGGCCCTAATCACCAGAGTAACGAGAAGAAGAGGGTCGTAAGATGATGAGAGATCATCATCATCTCAACACCACTGATGACTCAAATACACCTGACTCTACACATGCCATAATAATCTTACTGCCCTACACAGATCCAGGAGCCTCGTACAGAAGAACATGAGCTTACATGAATGACATAAACATAAGAGAGACTCACCGATTTGCCTGGATCGCCGTTATCTCCTTTAGATCCAGGACTCCCGTCGATCCCCTGAGAGAGCAGACATGATCTTTCACCATCAGCATGTCACTTAACAAACTGACATCAGTGAAGATACTCACATTAACACCTTGCTCTCCAGGCGCACCCATATCTCCAGGAAAACCAATAGGACCCTGTAGAGCGAGAATACATCAGCTAACACACTAGATTATCACACTGAGGTCACACACACACACATACTGACCGCATTCCCCTTCGCTCCGTCTTCTCCAGATGCTCCTCTGGCTCCCGGTGAACCTGCAGCTCCGGGTGGTCCTGTGTCTCCTTTCTCACCCTGCTCACCTTTCTCACCCTACACACACACATAAGTATCAAGAGTTGCTGTGGAATAAAGATCAGAGAAGGAGAGATGGACTCACGGCTGCCAGAAACACCAACAGGTCCAGGATCACCAGACTCTCCATCTTCACCCTGTCATTTAAAATCATATATAATATGATGTGTGTGTTTCGCCAAATCTTGTGATTACCAGCAGGAACATCTGGAGGATTTACCTTCTCACCGACTCCACCAGGCTGACCACGCTCCAGGACGGCCAGGAGGACCCTGAAAGACAAATATGTTTTAGGGAATGGACTGAATAGAAACTGATGGGGGAAGGTGTGTTTACCTGTCCACCAGAGGGTCCCTGAGCTCCTCTGGGCCCAAACTGACCAGGAGGACCCTGAAAACACACCACACAGATTGAATTTACATAGAGATCAATAAACATGATCATGAATGACTTGAATGAATTGATGAGCTCACCAGTAGACCAGCGTTCCCGCTCTCTCCTTTCTCTCCTGGAGTACCAGGCATCCCCTACACACACACACACACACACACACACACACACACACACACATCAGCATTATATGACGGGCCTCTGTCACACTGACATCTGCAGGAGAGATAGTTGATGACCAGTTACCTGTAGCCCCCCGGGGCCCCTGGAGCCCTTGAATCCTCTGAGGCCCTCATCTCCCTTCGGTCCATACATGCCCTGCTGTCCTGAAGGACCGGGCTCACCATCCACACCCTGACACACACACACACACACGCAATCACACACACAATCTCGGAACACAGCAAGAACATGAAGATGTTGTTTCTGCTCAAACACTCACCGGTGCTCCTGGCTGACCCTCTGGCCCCTGGGTGCCGACTGGTCCTGAAGGCCCCTGAGAGCAGATTTAAATCATTGGTAACACTGTGAGGTGTGAGATATGTGTTTATTTCAGTCACTCACTGATTCTCCTTTGTCTCCTTTGCTGCCTTTCTGCCCTGGAGCCCCAGTCTCTCCCTAACAAACACATAGAGGACTTTAACTGTCAAGCAATTAACAGATTCGGACATTTTCGTTTTAAAAATCTAGGGAGTTATTATGCGGTTTCTGAGTGTTGTAATCACGTCTGTTTGGTTTCCAGAGTGTTCTGAGCTGTTTTTAGTTGTTGTTTAGGGAAAAAAGTATATTGTAGTTGACAAACATCATCACTACTAATCACAGATTAACATATGCCCTCATCACCTTGTCTCCATCCTCTCCTGGGGGTCCTGGAGGGCCAGCGGCTCCTGGTAATCCCACGGGCCCCTGGTCACCATCCTGTCCTGCGGGTCCGATCAGACCCTTATCTCCCTGAACACACAAACACATAGTTACACACACACTGGTCAATCATTTATCTTCACATGTGGGGGCGTGTCTTACTGGCTCTCCCTTCTCTCCCATTGGTCCAGGCCCACCGGTGGTTCCAGTTCGACCAGGCTGACCAATGGCACCAGCCAGTCCAGGGGGCCCCACCTGTGGGTCCCTTGGAAGAAACATATATTTGTGACATATGTTCATATACGTTCACATACATATAACGGAGTGTGTAAGATCTCATCAAGAACTTTTCTAGGTCATAATTTCACCTCAAGATTGAAAATAAAACAATATAACAATTATATATACTTAATGTGGCTTTGTGAGATTATTGGAAGAGATTACGTACAGAAGGTCCAGAGGGCCCGGTCGGCCCTGCCCTCCCTTTAATCCAACTGGCCCCTACACAAGAGAACACAGGTCACATGACACTGGCCAATCAGGAAGCCCAACAGAGAACATTTAACAACCTAAAGAATCACTGGCAGCAATTCTAAATCAGATGGCTATAAATTACCATGGCACCGGCTCCACGACTTCCCGGAAACCTTTCAGACCTGCTGGACCTCTTTCCTGAAGTGCCTGAACCTCCAGGGTCGCCCTGATGACCAAGCACACACATATTATAAGTTAGGGTTATTATAAGGAAGGAAGTTAGAAGTGGAAAGAGCATTATGATTGATGCCGATGGCTTTCCCACCTTTGCCCCTCCTTCCCAGCGGCTCCAGGTAAACCTTGCTCTCCAGCAGGTCCAGCGGTGCCGGGTGTCCTCTCTCCCCATCGGTCCAGTTTCTCCTGAATTACCCTGCAACCAAATCACTATCAGTCAGAACAACAGCAGTGGCCTTTGGCTTGAACTAAAAACGTGCTGAAACTTCAAAGATACTGGATCCACCCAGTCAGATTCCTGAAGTGATGAACTCACCTGCGGCCCAACGACACCAGCTGGTCCTGGAGGACCCGTCTTGCCTTGGAAACCCTTTCAGAAACCAAACCGTCAAACACCAGATGAACAACAGACCATCAAAACACTACACAAACAGGCTCAATACTCAGCAAACGGAAGCAAATTAAAAACCACATATTTTTATCAATATGTTTTCATTAATATTTTAGTGCATAGCTGATTTTATGTTTAGCATTTATTATTAAAACGTTAAATCATTAAGCATCACAACAATGTCCAGTAGTTTCTGCAAGCATGTGTGTAGATGTTCCCAGACTCACCGCCTCCCCCCGCTGGCCTGGATGACCCGGCAGGCCGTCCTTCCCAGCAGGCCCCTGCACACAGGAGCATGTTGAGAAAGACATCAGAATATGCCCATATATTTGTTGTCTTATTATATGAGGTGAAGACGAGGGTCACTCACATTGGGTCCCTTGGGTCCCACCTCACCTACACGTCCCTGCGGCCCTTGTGGTCCCTGCAGTATATGAACATGTGCATTAATCAGGAAAACTAACACAAAATACGTATGAATCTAAAAAGCCTCTCTATACGCATGTGTACGTTCTCTTACTCTCTCTCCAGTGGGCCCTGGAGGGCCGTCATGTCCTGAAGACCCCTAGAACAGAGACAGTTTGGCCCTTTACAGTTATTTTAACAATATGAACAGTGTCCATAAGAATAGACTTCTTATCGTAATGAATGACTTCAGCACTGCTGATGTATTTCAGACATTTCAGCTCATTCATTGTTTGTTTCTTTGTGTGTTGAAGGGCTGATGTGACCTCTGACCTTGTCTCCTGATTTTCCAGTAGGTCCTCTTGCACCCCTGCCTCCACGAGCACCCTGACAACACACATACACACATTAATGATGTTGGATGTGCCTGATGTAGGACGCTGACAATCAATAGTGTGAACAGAGTCACTCACATTGGGTCCCCTCTGACCGGCGGCCCCTGCAGGACCCAGTGGCCCCTGAGAAACACATTATAAATCACATGAGTGCACATGTATATACTTATATTTGTGCTTTTATTATAGTTTTTGTGGAATCATATTTTCAGTGACCTTCTTCCCCTTTTCTCCTGGAACGCCGACAGGACCTGGAAAACCATCAGCACCCTGAGAGGAAACCACCACAAGACCAGCAGTTATTCTTCCATACAACTGAAACATTCATCCATTCATCATCTGCACGTGTTCCTCTCACCTTCAGGCCCTGACGGCCGGGGTAACCTGGCAAACCTGGAACGCCCAGCTTTCCCTAAAAGGAGGGATAAAATCAGGAGACGACAGAACGGGTGGGAAAAAAATTTAATGTGTGTGCAAAAAGGGTGTTTGAGATGATAAAATATTTTCTACTGATGATGCTGTGGCAGACTATTTCACCTTCTCTCCAGCGATGCCTGCGGATCCAGCTTCACCCAAGGGACCACTCTGCCCTTTGGGGCCCTCGGGACCATCCTCACCATGCATCCCGAGAGCACCTGAGTCTCCCTGACAGAGACAAATGGGATTAACAGCATGTTTTAATGCATTTGTGGTTGAGTTTGTGTCTTTCATTTACGTGTTTGTGTTATTTGTGTCTGCATGTTATTACAGTGTCTCCTTTAGCTCCTATTTCTCCTTTGGCTCCTGGGAAACCATCTTCACCCTGAACACAACAACACACATTGTCATCAACCAGCACGAGTGCTCAATTCATATGCTTCAGAAACCTCTGCACAACTAATCACATCTAGACATGATGTCTCACAATGACTAGAAGTAGGTTATGATATCTGTAACTGAAATTGGTTGATTAGGTCTCACCTTTTCTCCTTTACTGCCCTTCAGTCCTCTGAGCCCATCAGCACCCTAAAACACACACACACACAGTCAATAAAACAGACACACAACACACTAAGGTGTGATAGAGAAAGATCAGTACTTTGACTCCTCTGGGTCCAGGATATCCCACGGGCCCCTGAACACCTGGTACACCCTTCAGAAAGCACACACAATAACAATCAGTGATATTAACACAAGGACACTAATAAGATGGCACCACACACTCGTTTGTGTATCTCACCGGCAGGCCTTTCTCTCCAGGCGACCCCTCTCGTCCCGGATGACCCTGTGTGCAGTGGCATCATGAGGAACAGCAGGGGGCAGCACAGATCAACAACAGCATGTGTTCAACACTCACCGTGGGCCATCGACACCAGGTAAGCCCTTCATTCCCTTCTTCCCTGAGGACCCTGAGCCAGAGAAAGACACCAGTTAAAGTCTGCTCCACCTGGAGATCTTTCAGACAAGAAACTGTTTGGAGATGGTTCATTTGGCATATTTTCTGCAAGTTTGTCCCCAAAACCTGCTCATGCAGTCAATATTAGTACGTGATTTACAGTAATGGAGAGAGTGGCACCTTTTCTCCTGGTAATCCGACTAGTCCCTGAGGTCCAGGAAAACCCTGCAGAACAGAAGAAAGAGTTACAGGAGTGTGTATGTGTGTGTGAGAGTGAGAGAGACTATATCTGTGAGAGTGTGTACCTGGAATCCCGGGTTCCCCTGCTGTCCTGGAGCTCCAGGTTCTCCAGGCGACCCCTGTGTGAAGACGAGAAAAGGACCGAGTTCTTACTGACGCGGTCTGGATCTTCATTAAAAATAAAGTTAATTCACTCCTTCCTAACATTGGTATTAGAAGGAAGGCAATGCAAAGACTGTTTTTCCACAACTTGGCACTGAACAGGGTCTTGCTGTCTTCAGAGCGTCTTTATCATTTGGTTTGTGAGTAGACCGGCATGTTCGCCTCTCTCGTAAACACTACATGTGTGAATCGGTGGGCGGGGCTAAACAGGCAGCGATGTAGAATCTGTGGGCGGGGCTAAACAGGCAGTGATGTAGAATCTGTGGGCGGGGCTAAACAGGCAGCGTTGTAGAATCGTTGGGTGGGGCTAAACAGGCAGCGCTGTAGAATCGGTGGGCGGGGCTAAACAGGCAGCGATGTAGAATCGGTGGGTGGGGCTAAACAGGCAGCGTTGTAGAATCTGTGGGCGGGCTAAACAGGCAGCGTTGTAGAATCAGTGGGTGGGGCTAAACAGGCAGCGTTGTAGAATCTGTGGGCGGGCTAAACAGGCAGCGCCAGAATCGGTGGGCGTGGCTAAACAGGCAGCGATGTAGAAGCAGGCGTTGATCTTCTGTGGAGGCGGTGCTTATCCACACTATTACATCAAAGAGTAGAACATTTCACAAGCTGTCGTTTTGGCAGACTGCCTTCAATATAAGCTGTTTTTAGACTAACAAGAACGTTTTGAGTTCTGAAACTTACAGGATGTTTTTATAGCACAATGTCAAAAGATCAAAGGAATTTTTGTATCTCAGTTCATGACCCCTTTCAGACATCTCAGATCAGCAGTACTCACCATGTTTCCCTTTGAACCCTGAACTCCATCAACCCCACGAATACCCTGCCAAACACACACACACACACACACACACACAAACACACACATCATGCTTTGATGTGACCTTCTGTATTCTGAGGAGGTCAGTCGTATCATATGAATACAATAACGAGTTTATCCACTAACCTGCTGTCCTGGAGGACCAAGAAGACCTCTCTGACCCGTCAACCCTGCTAGACCCTAACACACACACACACACACACATCACTGAGGGATATCTGTTAACACACACACGTCAGTGGATCAATGAAGATGATGATCAATACTTCACACTACAGGTGATTACAGGAGTAAACACATACAGGCTCTCCTGGCTGACCTCTGGGTCCCGGCTGACCATCCGAACCCTGGGAAACAAACAAACATTCACTCTGAACCTGATCAAAGACAGACAGACCGACAGAAGTTACAGCAGAAATGTTGACTGACTTTTTCTCCAGGGCCTCCTGGGGGACCGAATGGCCCCTTCTTCCCTTGATCTCCCTGCGTGCACGCATACACATACACACACACACGCACACACACACACACACACACACACACACAGATGAATGTGTCTGCCTCTAATGAACATTCAGTCACACTGGGGCTAATGAGTGTTAATGGAGAGCGTGTTACCCGGTGACCCTTGTTTCCAGGCAGACCCGGTAACCCGTCAAACCCTCGGTCACCCTGATAACAGCACACACAGAGACAGAAATCACCTCAGGAGAGACACAGTCATCAACCACAAGCTCAACAGCTCTTCATGTGTGTTAGACTAGAACTTCATAACAGCATTTTACAAGACTTCAGCAGAGAAACATTCTACTGTGTGATGAATGAATGAATGAATGAATAAACACAGCAGACATATGAGATCATACACTGTGCCTTCATCAACACACTGTCCTGTTGAACTGATGGAGGTTCGTTATGAGGGACAGCGTGACTGATGGTCAGATCGTCATTTGCATGAGGTTTGATCTGTGAGATAAAGTGTCACTAATGACAGAATGACTTACTTTAATTCCAGTCTCTCCTGGTTCACCTCTGGCTCCGTCGATCCCACCACGACCCTACACACACACACACACAGAGAGAGAGACACACAGACACACACACACACACACACACAGACACACAGAGACACACAGACACACACACACACACACACACACACACACACACACAGAGAGACACACACACACACACACACACACACACACACACAGTGTGTTTCAGGTGTTCACGCAGGCGTCTGATGGTGTTTGTTGTGTTTAGATGAAACTCACCCTCTTGCCTGGTTTACCATTGAATCCTGGACCCCCCGGCAGCCCACGAGGACCCTAAACACAGACAATAATCATCAGAAATGTTTAAGCAGGAGATCAGCAATGATTTCTGAAGATCATGTGACTCTGAAGATTGGAGTAATGATGCTGAAAATACAGCTTTGCTTCTTTCAAAACATTATTAATCTGAATTATTCCACAAGTGTGATTGGTAGTGTGTATGTCTGTGTGTGTGTGTGTGTGTGTCTGTGTCTGTGTGTGTGTGTTTGAGATGATGAGATGAGCGTCTCCTCTCGTACCGGAGGTCCTGTGAAGCCATGATCACCCTTCAGACCCCGCGTCCCGGAGATCCCTGACGAACACAAACACACACTTCTTCACTCACCAAGTCATTCAGAACCAATAAAACTCATTAAACTGTGAACTCTGTAAACTCAATCTGCTGCTCCTCTTTAGTTTTGCCCATTTGTTTGTGTCACTATACAGGTCAAGGTAAACTAAAGGATGAAGCCTGAAGACACGCACGCAGCGCCTCCTCCAGAGACTCAAGAGCACTAGAGGGCGCCACACACACTCTTCGGTCCATATACAGTTATAAATACTGTAACCCGATCACTAAACATTCTGCATGTTTCGTCAGGTTTATGTACAAAACTGTCTCCAAAGCATACACACACACTGTATGAAATACAATTGTATTTATTTTTTGTCACTGAAATAGCAGGTTCTGCCGGTTGATGCACACTCACCAGCGGTCCGGGGCGTCCGGTCAGTCCTAACGGTCCCGGCGGGCCTTTCAGAGAGAGCTGAGACACAAACATCATAACTGAGAGTGATGCTAAAGTGTGTAAAATCCTGATTTAGTGCCCCTCAATTCATCTTCAGGACAGTCAGAGTAGAGTTAGAGTAGAGTCTGACCTTAGTGTGCTGCAGGATGGCTTGAGCTTGAGCTTCTTGAGCCGATATGACGGGACCGTGACGAGCGTCACCGCCAGACTGAAACTAACACACACACACACACACACACGTACACAGAGACAGAGACACAGACACACACACAGGCACACACACAGAGACACACACACACACACACACACACACACACACACACACACACACACACACACACACACACACACACACACACACACACACACACACACACACACACACACACACACACACACAGAGTAATTACTATAAACATCAGTTATTGACTGCCATGTGTTCATTGAAATGCTATCAATATAAATTCTGTAGCGTTCAAAAGTTTGGGGTCAATGAGATGTTTTCATGTTTCTGACGTCTCTTCTGCTCACCAACGCTGCATTTATTTGCTCAAAAGTGCAGTAAAGCCCTAAAATACTCAAGAAACATTTCTGATTATCATCAATGTTGAACACAGTCGTGCTGCACAATATTTTTATGGAAAATGTCATGCATGTTTTTTTTCATATTCACAAATGAATATTAAGATCAAAAGAACAGCATTTATTTGAAATAAAAATCTTTTGTAATTGTCTTCACTGTCACTTTTGATCACTTAATTTAATGATGAATAGAGGCATTCAATTCTTTCATAAACAGTTCTTACTGACCCCAAACTTTAGAACGGTCAGCAAACATCAAAACAAGCCTCTCTGTAAGTTTGTGTGTATATTTGACACACACCGGCAGCATCAGCAGGTTCCCTGGAGGTCCAGGAATCCCATCGGCCCCTGCAAGTCCCTGTCGGCCCTCGGGACCCTAACGAGAGGAGACAGACGAGTGTGTAATATCCATCACGAGCTTGACGATCACAGCGAGTGTGTGTGAGTGTGTGTGTCTCACCAGGTCTCCTGCATCTCCGATCGGCCCCGGAGGTCCCATAGGGCCGGGCTCACCCGGCGGCCCCTGCGTGAAACAACAGAAACACACCGTCTGTCTCTGACACACACACATAAACACAGAGTCACAGAGCTGTCATGAGAGGTTACCTCAGCACCAGGCAGGCCTGGGGGTCCCATGATCAGCGTCCCCTCTCCGAGCAGCGCCGGCTCGCCCTTCTGACCCTTCTCTGGACCGCGAGCCTGCGAGAAGACCACAGACGCGTGAGACACCCCCGCAGGAGATGCTCGGACAGAGACAGACGGCTGACACACACCTGACCGCTGAAGAACTGCTCCTGTCTCTCCGCCGGACGATACTCGTAATCCTCATACTCCTGATACTCAGTGTACTCCTTAAAATACTCCGTCTCGTTCCCAGCGTCCTCGTACTCCACTATCTGACACACACACACACACACACACACAGACAGACACACACACACACACACACACACACACACACACACACACACACACACACACACACACACACACACACACACACACACACACACACACACACACACAGAGAGACACACACACACAGAGACACACACACACACACACAGACACAGAGACACACACACACACACACACACACACACACAGACATGAGACACACACACACACACACACACAGAGAGAGACACACGCGCACACACACAGCACGCATGCACACACACGGCATGCACACACACACACACACACACACACACACACACGCAGAGAGACACACACACGGCATGCACACACACACAAGCACGAATGCAAAACGGATAACTCAGTTTCAGGTCACGACACGTATTTGTATTTCTTCATGAGTAACACTGTTATATTGACCGTGTCAGTGATATTAAGCTGAAGTAATGCTGAAGTATTATTACTCAGACTCACCTCGTACTCGGTGGCGTTGTCTCCCGCAGTCGACACAGACAGGTCACTGTAGAGGTCACTGTAGAGGTCATCGTCAAACTCCTCTTCGATTGGCTTCCTCGGCGGCTTCTTGACCTGCAGCAGACACCGGACACCACAGAAACTTATTTTCATTTTCCCCATAACGATTTCTTCATTAACCAGTTCCAACCAGCAACGAGGAGAATCACTACATCACAAACTCTGACCCATGCGTACGAACTCTTTCTCCAGGAGTGAGAAAATGAATGAAGCAAACAACGATTTTAAACTCCGCTCTCATGTAGATGTATTTACATTAAATATCCCACTCTCATAATGTAAATAAGCCATGACATAAAGTCATTACGCAGAAGATAAACACAAACGATGCTCTTTGTAGCGGATGCGCTTGATCACTTTTGACACACTACAGTATGTTTTAACGGTGCACTATAATTCATCTTTAAAACCGTAGATCTCTTGCTGAGAAAATATTCGATGCGCACTTAGTTTGATATTATGGCGCACATCGGTGGTCGAACGGTCCATTGTCTGGTATGAATAAGTCCAATGATTTTATCTTACTGTACAAGCACAGCTGCACGGTCGTGTCCACGGCATTATGACAATAACACTGTATTTGAAGGATGTAGGATTTGGTTGCATGTACACACACTTATCCTCTGAATGGGATTTCTCGCATGCTTTTGTGCCGACGTACATTTTCGGACTAAATCTATGGAGAGTTTTATAAATGATGCCCCAGGTCTGCAACACACCACACACGAGTGGCATATTCTTGATATTATAATTAGTATTTTCTGGTGTATACAAAACAAGGGACAGTTTAATATCACTAAAGTTCATATCTATATAATCAGTCCATGACTGGTATCGTCTAGAAGACTTGACGGTCATATACAGTATTTGTGCTTTTGCAGGAGCTTGATAGATATCATTTTAAGGAATAGAGTTCTAATGGAGTATGCAAATTATTGTGATGATGATAATACAGTAAACATGTGATCAAAGTATTTTCAGCATCATTACTGCAGTCTTCAGTGTCACATGATCTTCAGAAATCATAATAATATGCTGCTCAAGACACATTTCTGATTATTGTCAGTGTTAAAACAGTCGCTGTGGAATATCTTTGTGGGAACTGTGATACCGTTCAGTCTTGGGTAAGATTAAAAACTATAATTTAATATTTTATTATAGGATAAAATGTCAGGACAGCGGCCCAAACGCCCGGTGCTCCTCATGGCCAGTCCGCCCGACTGTTGACATTGGCTTCAACAAAAGCATAAATCATCGTCGCTCACAGCAGCTCTGTCTTTGAAGGTTTGTGAGATATCATTAAAATCAATTCCTATGGAGAACATCTGAAAGAGAGCCGGTGTTTGGGCTGTAGATCACACACACAGCGGCTGAAGGGTGTGATATAAACACTGGCAGGAGTCCTCAGCAGCATGTTTAACACTGTACTCATGAACGAGACGAAGAACACACATCAGTGTTACTGAGAGACAGACAGATGCTTTATATTCATCAGAAACACTGTATGCTCATGAGCTCCTCTCGTGGGCGAGGTTACCTCCACGGGGTCCAGTGATAGGCTGTTGTAGGCGAGGGCGGAGTCACAGTCAGGAATGTGGGTGTGGCAGTAATCAGCAGCAGCTCTGGGGTCTGGAGCGATTAACAGCTGCTGGATCTCACCCTGAAACATACACAGACATCAACACACACCAACATACACAAACAAACATCAACACACACACACACACACACACACACACCAATATAAATCAACACACGCTGCACACGCATGCGCACACACACCTCATATACACACACCCTCATACACACACACACACACACACACATATACACACACCACACACACACACACACACCCCAATATAAATCAACACACGCATGCACACACACCTCATATACACACACACACACACACACACACACACACACACACACGCGCATCATACACACCTCATATACACACACACATACACACCTCAGACACACACACACACACACACCTCAGACACACACACACACACACACACACACACACACACACACACACACACACACACACACACATATACATCAACACACACACACCTCATACAAACACACACACTCTCTCACCTCAAACACTTCTTCATCCAGGAGTCTCGTAACACCGCTGACCTTAGGCTCTGGGCCTCTGAGAAGGTCAAGGGTCGCCACTTTCTGACAATCCAGGTACAGCGTGACCTTCTGACCTTCCACGCTATAGGCCACTCTGTGCCACCTGCAGGGTCAGAGGTCACAGTGAGTGAGCGTAATCAGCGAACACCTGCAGGCTGACTGATGAGCTTCAAAGGGTTAATTCAGCCAGAAATGTGACTCGGGCTCAATATTTCAACTCTTCTGAAGTTGTGTGGTTTGTGAACAGACTCAAACGGATCCAGTCACGATCTTCTGCTCCAATGAGCTCAACAGACTCACAAGAACAAAGCAATTATGTTATATCATTAACAGCTCCAGTCCTTCATTATGAGGAAACGAGTGCCATGGAGGGTCTTCAGAAACTCTCCTTGGGTGTTTTACCCTGATAAAACCAACAATAGAAGCCCAATAGAAACCTCACAGGAATCCCAATGGTCTCCATTAAAATACCATAATAAACCATTAGCTTTTTCCAGTAAGACCATTACAAAATAATTTTCTATTGTGTTTTAGGCATTTTTCCAATAGGATTTAACATCCCACCAATACAAATCCATCACATACCAGTAGACACCATTATAGTTTCCATTAAAACCAATACAATTCCCATTATAACCATTAAATCATTACATTTTCTATTGGTGGGATGTTAAATCATATTGGAAAAATGCCCAAAACACACTACAAAAAGACATTTTGTAATGTTTTACTGGAAAAGCTGGTATTTTAAATGGAAACCATTAGACTTTCTGTGATGGTTTCTATAGTTTTTTTACAGGGAGGACGGTGATGTAGTTTCCTACAGCAAGGGTTTTTATCGTGCGTGTCACTCACTTGCCGTCAGCGAGGTTGATCTTCTTGAAGATGGGGTAGAGGTCAGGGGTCGGCTGGCCGGTGTGGTCCTCGTAGAGGAAGACGGGCGAGCGTCCGAGCTCCAGGCCCAGCTGCTGCACTCCCTCACTGTCATACACCGACAGCAGAAAACACTGAGGCGCCGAGCTCGAACCGTCACCAGCACCGAAGTCCTCCGGGAACGCCGCCTGAGACACGCCAGACAGTGAAATATCATTACAATCTGTTATATCAATATCTGTTAAACAGACATTCATTTCTCTGATCAAAGCTGTATTTCCAGCATCATTACTCCAGTGTCACGTGATCTCCAGAAATCACTAATTAGGACTGATTCCAGAAATTCATATAGGACTGCATATGTGACCCTGGAGCACAAAACCAGTCATAAGGGTCCATTTATAGCAATGCATATTACTAATCAGATATTAAGCTTTGATATATTTATGACAAAATATATTCATGGAACGTGATCTTAATATCCTAATGATTTTTGGTGTAAAAATTTGACCCATATTATGTATATTTATATATAATATACAAGTGTTTACATACAAATATATTTGTATATATATACATATATGTGTGTGTATTTATATATACACAGTACACACATGTATTGCTACTAATCGTTTTGCAGTCCTAATTCTAATATATACTGATTTGTTGCTAAAGAAACATTTCTGATTATTATCAATGTTGAACACAGTTGTGCTGCACAATATTTTTGAGTTTTTTTCAGGATTCAAGTTCAAAAGAACAGTGTTTACTTTTGTGACATTAGAAATGTCTTCACTGGCACTTTTGATCAATTTAATGCATCCTTGATGAATAAAAGCATTCATATTATTAATCAATTAAAATGCATTTTTCTTTTATCAATGATTCTAAACTGTAAAATGATCCGTATATAAAATCAGCAGAGGGCTATTGGACGTCTCTGTGTACAGTGTGTGTGTGTGTGTGGGGGGGGCACATACCTGGGAAGAGCTGACTGGTCGGAACACTAACTTGGATCTTCTTCTCAATCTTATAAGCGAGATCCGCCTCCTCTGAGCCCTGCCTACTTGTGCACAGCCCCGCCTCCAAGGACACACCCTCCATGGAATCTGATAGGTCCAGAATCTTCAGCACATCGATGTGATTGGCTGCTGGAGACGACACAGTCAGTCATGTTAATATCTCATGGAGAGACCTCACATCTGTCTGTCTGTCTCAGCTGTTAGAACACACTGACTGACAGCAGGTGTGTGTGTGCGTACGTGTGTGTGTGAGAAGGTATCTTCATGCAGGTCTGGACTGGTCATGTGTCTCTCCACATCAGTCCTGCTTGTGTAATACCTGCATCTGGAGCAGCACACACACATATTAAAGTTCTCAGCATGACTAGCAGGTCTATAACACACACACACACACACACACACACACACTTCTCTCATCTCTAAGCTGAAAAACTGAACTCATTTGGAAATACTTTCACAACAAGCTACAGATCAAAGACACAACAGCAGCTGCAGGGGAGTGTGAGAGTGTGTGTGTCTGGGAGCCAGATGTGAATGACGACACGAGGATGAATTAAGAAACACAGTCCAGACATTTTATATTTGTGTTGTTATTGTACTTCTTTCACATGCGCACGCACACGCACACACACACACACACTCTCTCTCTCTCTCTCACTCACACACACACACACACACACTCTCTCTCTTACACACATACTCTCTCTTTCACTCACACACACACACTCTCTCTTACACACACACACTCTCTCTCTCTCTCTCTCACACACACACACACACACACACACTCTCTCTCACACACACACTCTCTCACTCACACACACACACACACACACTCTCTCTCTCTTTCCACACACACACACACACACACACACACACTCACACACACACACTCTCTCTCTCTCTCTCACACACACTCTCTCTCTCTCTCACACACACACACACACACGATTTCTTCCATATAAGCGGATCAGAGAAATAGTAAGCAGAGCATGTGCACTGGAAACTATATGAAGATCCCATCACGACTATGAAGAAAGAAGCAGCTTTACATCTGCAGATGAGTTCAGGATGAACACGAGCACAGAAACTAGAGTTAGTTCATGAGTTTAACTCATGCTGCGCTGAAATGCACCACACTGAGCTTTACATGTGCGGCAGTGACTTAGTTATATTATCATTACACTAGAAGTTATGCATTACAGCATTGCATTACTCCCTAACAAAGTACGTTATGTTACTTTTGAGTTACCTTTGCAGTACTGGGCTGGGCTTGCTTGTTGGTTTCAGCAAAAGCACTGGTTAATAAAATAGGATTAAATGCATGAAGGACTTTGTGTTATTTAAATATTGCATCATATTTTGAGCATGCAGTGCACTCATTCAGTCAACACATGGGAAATCAAAGTAACTGGAGTAACTTATTTAAAAACATAACGCAGGTATTTTCTTTTAAATGATAAAGCAATGCATTTTGTTTTTAGTTACTTGGAAAAGTAATGTGATTGTGTGACTTGTGTTGCTTGAAATGCATTACCGCCAACACTGATTAAATGTAGTTTAACTGTAGCACAGTTGTTCATTGTGCAGTGCAGAATCCCATGCAAATTACATAATTACATAGATTATAGCACAACTGGGAGTTTCATTTTTGTAAGTGTATTTTCATCTCCTCTTTAATCAGGTCACACGCTCAGGAAGCTGTGAAGGGTTGGGGTGAAAGGTCAAGGCAAGGACTTACGGATCTAGCCCAGATGAGAGCTCAGACCGTCTGGAGTGTTTCTCTATCCCTCACCTCAACTACAAACCTCCACCTCAGCCGAGAAGACGTCCAAACGTGTTAAAACTTGTGCGTCAGATCAACAGCGTCTAAAGAACCACATGCTCAACAATGACAATGTGCATCTGGGTCAGAGATGAAATATCAGCAGTGAGCTGGAGCCAGCTCTATATGCCAAGACAATGTCTTAAAGGGACAGTACACCCAAAAATTAAAATTCATTTACTCAGCCAAACCTGCATGAATGTGTTTGTTCTGAACACAAACAAAGATATTCTGAAGAACCTGGGAGTATTTTTTTCCTCAACGGTATTGTTTTTTTAACAATATTTTGGTTTAGTAAGAATGAGAACATTCTAGAAGTTTATGCAACATTCCGTAATATTCCAGTCATAAACAAATATTATCCAGAATACACTTCGGATCACTTTTGCTAACCCTGCATCTTGGGTAAAATTGCCAACGTGTTTTTTTTTTCATGATTCTTGTATTCAGCAATTTACGGATAAAACGAAAACAAGTGTTATTTATCTCCACATTGAAGTGTTTTTGTAATATCACAAGCATGCAAAAATATGCATTTCTTTCACGAGGATGAGTAAATGAAGACGGAATGATAATTCTGAGAGTGAACTATATATTTAATATCCTACGAACCCATTCAAACCATCAATGAACAATCAGAAATTACGCATTGGCTCAAACTCGTATTTAAAGGGACAGTACACCCCCAAAAACAAAGGAAGATATTCTGAAGAAAGTTTGTAATCGGGCTGTTTTGGGCACCATTGAGGAAAAAATACTCCCACGTTCTTCAGAATATCTTTGTTTGTGTTCAGAACACAATAGAAAATCCTTCTTGATTTGAGATATTTTGGCTGGAAGCCAGACAAACAGGTGATAATAAATGATGCTCGGACCCAAAACCGGTGTTATCGGAGATCTGACGTCGCACCTTTTACAAGCGTATAGAGCAAGCGTGATCATGTCAGAGTTGGCTGTGGTTGTGATTATGACATCATCACTGAATCTGCATGTGTCCAGACACGGTCTCGTGCTCAAACCCGTCATCTGCGCTCAGAAAGCCAGGTTTAAAACCTCCAGACTCAAACACGCAGGTCTCCTCAGCAGAAAGCGTTTATCCGGACAGCTTCAGACGTGTCCGGAATGCTCTTGTCTCTCTCAGTAGATTAATACCCACCTGATGCCCCTGAGATCTGAACCTACCGTGTGTGCTTCTGACGGTCTAAACATCACAGTCCTGCTCTCAGAGAAACAACACGCTCTCACAATACCGTAACTACGCTCCATACAGCAAGCTATATCAGCATTTCAGAGAGAGAGAGAGAGAGAGAGAGAGAGAGAGAGAGTGAGTGAGAGTGAGTGTGAGAGAGTGTGTGTGTGTGTGAGAGAGAGAGAGAGAGAGAGAGAGTGTGAGAGAGAGAGAGTGTGTGTGTGTGTGTGTGTGTGTGTGTGAGAGAGAGAGAGAGAGAGAGTGTGTGTGTGAGAGAGAGAGTGTGTGTGTGAGAGAGTGTGTGTGTGTGTGTGTGTGAGAGAGTGAGAGAGAGAGTGTGTGTGAGAGAGAGAGTGGGTGAGAGAGAGAGAGAGTGAGAGGTGAGAGAGAGAAAGAGTGTGTGTGTGTGTGAGAGAGAGTGTGTGAGAGAGAGAGAGAGAGAGAGAGTGTGTGAGAGAGAGAGGTGTGAGAGAGAGAGAGTGTGTGAGAGAGAGAGAGAGAGAGTGTGTGTGTGTGAGAGAGTGAGAGAGAGTGTGTGTGAGAGAGAGTGAGAGTGAGAGTGTGTGAGAGAGAGAGTGAGAGAGAGAGTGTGTGAGTGAGAGAGAGTGCGAGAGAGAGAGTGAGAGTGTGAGAGAGAGAGTGTGTGTGTGTCACAAAGATGGAGCCAGACAGAGACAGTGAATGAGAAACAGCTGCTGGAGCGAGATTAGATCCAGAAAACCACCAGATAACAAGAGCCGCTCTGCAGAGACCCTACAGGCTTAAAAACCACCGGCCTACTCTCTGAACAACCCTGTTATATGAATGAAGTAATCGTTCAGCATTCAGTTACTTGGTTGCATTCAGACTTAGGTCCTCTCAATCATGTCTTAATAATTATACTAAGTAACACTTCTTTGTTTTGCAAGTCATCATTTCTTCGTTTCTTCGTTCAGACAACTAGTTAGGACAACATGTGAGTTAATTCAGTTGGTCTGACATGGGTTTTAATATAGCTATAAGAAAATTGGGTAACGATTTACTTGTATAATGCATCGTAAAGGGTATCATGCATTATAATTATTCAGAATTGGTATTGTAATACGTTATATCTTGTTGTAAATAAACATAACTTAATTGAAAATACATAGTGTTACAATGAATGGATAAGTCTTATAATGCATTAACTGTGGTTACAGTTATTCATAAAGGTACATTACAAGGCATAAGTAAACCATTAAAACTACTTATTATAATGGATTATAATAAAGATTAATTATGTAAAGGCTTCAAGTAAAGTGTTACCGAAAATTGCAATTCGTAATATTTGAGACTATTTGAATATTTGAGAAGTTTTCATAAACTGGAAAATATGTAGTTTCTGCTTCTTGTTCTTTTTCCATCCATACTATCATTATAGGGGATTTATTCCCAGTCAGCTACTTGTCTGTCTATATCTATCTATAATCTGACTATCAATCTATAATCGGACTATATATCTATTTCTATAATCTGGCTCCATCTATATCTATCTATGATTTGACTATCAATCTATATCTATCTATCAATCTATAATCGGACTATATATCTATTTCTATAATCTGGCTCCATCTATATCTATCTATAATTTGACTATCAATCTATATCTATCTATCTATATAATCTGACTATCCATCTATCTATAATCTGACTCTCAATCTATAATCTGGCTCTATCTATAAATCTATATAATCTGACTATCCATCTATCTATAAATATATATCTAATTTGACTCTATCCATCCATCTATAATCTGACTATATCTATCGATAATGACTATCTATCCATAACCTGACTCAATCTATACATATATATATATATATATATATATAACCTGACTCTATCAATTAATCTATAATATGACTATCAATCAATCTATAATCTGACTTTATCTATCTATAATCTGAATATAAATCTATAATCTATCTCTATAACCTGACTATCTATAAATCTGACTATATCTATCAATAATCTGACTATCAATCAATCCATCTATCTATAATCTGACTTTATCCATCTATAATCTATATCTAAAACAACTCGAATTTCGGAAATGTTGGGACATTTTTTAAAATTTGAATAAAAATGAAAAGTAAAATAATTTCAAAATCACACGAGCCAATATTTTACTCATAATAGAACATAGAGAACAAATGTTTAAACGGAAAAATGTTACACATTTATTCACAAAATGAGCTCATTTCAAATGTTATGCCTGCTACAGGTCTCAAATTAGTCGGGCCGACAGGACGGGGGGGGATGTTTATCGTGGTGTAGCATCTCCTCTTCTTTTCAAAACAGATTGAAGACGTCTGGGCATCAAGGTTATGAGTTTCTATAGTTTTGGAAATTGGTCCCATTCTTGCCTGATATAGGTTTCCAGCTGCTGAAGAGTTCGTGGTCATCTTTGACATATTTTTAATTTAATGATGCACCAAATGTTCTCTATTGGTGAAAGATCTGGACTGCAGGCAAATTCAGCACCGGACTCTTCTACTACGAATCCATGTTGTTGTAATAGCTGCAGTATGTGGTTTTGCATTGTCCTGCTGAAATACACGTCCTCTGGAGGGGAGCATATGTTGCTCTAAAACCTTTATATACCTTTCAGCATTCATAGTGCCTTCAAAAACATGCCCATACTGTATGCACTTATGCACCCCCATACCATCAGAGATGCTGGCTTTAAACTGAACGCTGATGACACGCTGGAAGCTCTTTAGCCCGGAGGACACTGCATCCATGACTTCCAACAAGAATGTCTTAGTTTGGACTCGTCTGACCACTTTTCCACTTTGAAACAGTCCATTTTAAATGAGCCTTAGCCCACAGGACACGACGGCGCTTCTGGACCATGTTCACATGTGGATTCCTTTCTGCATGATAGTGCTTTAGTTGGCATCTGCAGATAGCACGGCGGATTGTGTTTACCGACAGTTGTTTCTGGAAGTATTCTTGAGCCCATTTAGTAATGTCAATAACAGAATCATGCCGATGAGTGATGCAGTGTCGTCTGAGGGCCCGAAGACCACGGGCATCCAACAAAGGTCCCTTACGCACAGAGATTTCTCCAGTTTCTCTGAATCTTTTGATGATGTTATGCTCTGTAGATGATGAGATTAGCAAAGCCTTTGTGATTTGACGTTGAAGAACGTTGTTTTTAAAGTACTCCACAATCATTTTACGCACTCTTTCACAGATTGGAGAGCCTCTGCTCATCTTTACTTCTGAGAGACTCTGCTTCTCTAAGACATCGCTTTTATAGCTAATCATGTAACAGACCTGATGTCAATTAACTTAATTGGTTGCTAGATGTTCTCCTAGCTTAATCTTTTCAACAGGTCTGACTTTTTCAGCCTTTTTCAGAGACCTGTAACAGGCATCAAATTTAAAATGAGCTCATTTGGTGGATAAAATGTAACATTTCTCAGTTTAAACATTTGTTATGTTCTCTATGTTCTATTGTGAACAAAATATTGGCTCATGTGATTTTAAAGTCTTCTAGTTTTCATTTTATTCAAATTGAAAGCAAGGGAAGGTTACTTTGTAATCATTTTATTCAAATTGAAAAAGCAAGGGAAGGTTACTTTGTAAATGTACGTAGGTTACACATATTACCCTATCTAAAATGTAATATGTAATGTAACCATTTCAATTACTTTATTAAAGTAATGTAACTGATAACATTTTATTATTTTCTGAATTTAAATTTAAATTATTTTTTCTACATTTTTCTAAACGGTTAATCATTTAAAGCAAGTGTTGACATTACAGTAATACTCAACACGGATTACTGTCAGCCTTCATCACTTGAATTAATATTATAATAATTTAATTTATTTTAAAGCACAGCCACCACAAAATCAGACTTAAAAAATTAAACATTACAAGAAATATGTTTTTTATAAAATTGTTGCATAGCTATGACATGAAAATGGCATCTGACAATGCATTGAAAAACAATAAAATATGCATAAACCCAAATAGGAAATAAAACAGTTATGGAATAAGCATGTGTCCGAAACTCCTGAAACATTGCGGTCTCATATTTTAGAGCAGTCACTGCAATTCATATGAAAGAAATCAATAAAATCTGCAAGTGTTAAACTATTCAGATGTAACACCTTTGTAATTATTAGAACTTTCATAAGTAACAGATTATATTATTTTGCGTTACATGTAACTAGTTTCTCCGCAACACTGTATCTATCTATAAGTTATGACAAGTTGATCAGAGTGATTTACAGAATCTCGTGCGATCAGAGCATCGACTAAATATGATAGTTTATTAATTTTCACCTCACTACTTAACAAGTAAATACTGCGATAGCCTATCGAGAGATGAACACAGATCGAGCCTATCAAATCACTGGCAGGATCTCTTCAGATTCCAGTGATTAATAATCCGCCCACAGATCGATCAGATCATGATTCTATCACGCGCGATTCTTCACTAGACACATCTGACCTGAAGCGAAGATGAGGACTAACTGTGATAGCCCCAGCGCGAGCTGAAGACATGTACCTGCTCGAGTCGCGTGCAGCAGCAGCAATAACACGATCAGCGGCGCGACTCCGGTGATCCGGCGAGTCTTCATCATCATCATCATCCTCATCATCCTCATCATCAGCTGCTGCTCCGGAGCAACCGGCGCTCGCGACGCGTGTGTGTACCTGACGAGCAGAGGAGGAATCCTGCAGACTGCTGGAGTTGATCTGCTCTGCCTCATATGAGTGTCTCTCTCTCTGTCTCTCTCTCTCAGATCTGCTGGTGATACAAACTGACGGATTCTCTAGCAGCGTTTAAACACAAGCTACACCTGAACTCAATCACACCTGAGACGCGTTAACACGGTCTCTTTCTGCAAGATTCGTTTGTTAACACAATATGACTTTGCCTTGTTTTTGAACCTTTAATAAATATTTTGACCAACAAAAATCTGTTTTTTTTTACTTTAAATAAATATTTTGACCAACATTTTTTTTTTACTTTTACTAAATATTTTGACCAACAAAAATCTATATTTTAGCATTTAATAAATATTTTGATCAACAAAAATCTGTTTTTTAAACCTTAAATAAATATTTTGACCAATATAATTATTTTAACCTTTAATAAATATTTTGATCAACAAAAATCTATTTTTTTTTAACCTTTAATAAATATTTAGATCAACATAAATCAAAGTTTGTTTAGCCTTTGATAAATATTTTGATCAACAAAAATCAATTTTTTTTATTTGATAAATATTTTGATCAACCAAAATCTATTTTTAAACCTTTAATAAATATTTTGACCATCAAAAGTGTATTATTTTAATTTAATAAATATTTTGATCAACCAAAATCTATTTTTAAACCTTTAATAAATATTTTGACCAATAAAAAATATATTTTTTTACCTTTAATAAATATTTTGACCAACAAATATATTTTATTTTTGCTTTAATAAACATTTTCATCAACAAACAGAAGATTTCACACGACAATAAAACATAAGATTAATTAAATTCATAAAATATCAACTATTGTTTATGTAACATACATTAAAATAAACCCAACTAATTTGAACAAATGCTAGCAGGCTGTAATTATGAATGAAAATTGCATCTAATAGTTTTCTGCGCATCATTCAATTATAATTTTACAGGGAATTTTGTAAAAAATTTGCTTAATTGTCATGAAAATCAATCATAGTCTTAAAATAGTCTACATATTTCTTTATGCCATTTTTAATTGACCTTTCAGCATGTCTGTCTTATGATTTGTGATCAGAGGGAAACTTCATTTGCTTTTCATAAATCAGAGGTCAAACAATAGCTCATAATTAATAAATGACCCATTTCACAGGCTTTAGTGAAACATACAAACTTTAACTCCATAAAACCGCACACCCCAGATCTCAGCCGCCTCACACACACACACACACACACACACACACACACACACACACACACACACACACACACACACTCTCACTCTCTCTTAAACATGCTCGAACAAGATGTTGAGCTCCCCAACTAATAAAATAAAATGTGCTCTGGCAGATTCCAAATTCCTGCTTGAAGTGAGCCTAAGGGTCCACACACACACACACACACACACACACACACACACACACACACTCATTCATGTTGGTGATGAATCGCGCTTTTGCAAACCTTTGACTATTTTTCTCCAAGAAATGCCAAAAGTGTGTGATTCTGTGAAGGTGAGGTCAAAGGTCAACCCTTGCAGCTGACCTGACCTTGACCTCTGATGACCCAAATCAAGCCATCTCCTGCATCAGCAGCAAGATAAAACAGCAAGAGTTATGTTATATTGTGTTGAATAAAAATAACAGCATGCCGCAGCAGTGCCTGTGCATGTGTGTGTGTGTGTGTGTGTGTGTGTGTGTGTGTGTGTGTGTGTGTGTGTGTGTGTGTGTGTGTGTGTGTGTGTGTGTGTGTGTGTGTGTGAGTGAGTGTGTGAGAGAGTAGTGTGTGTGTGTGTGTGTGTGTGTGTGTGTGTGTGTGTGTGTGTGTGTGTGTGTGTATGTGGAAAGAGTTACTGTGTGTGTGTGTGTGTGTGTGTGTGTGTGAGAGAGAGTGTGTGTGTGTGTGTGTGTGTGTGTGTGTGTGTGTGTGTGTGTGTGTGTGTGTGTGTCTTTCATTGGATTCCAAGCGTAGTTTCAGACGTCCCTCCCAGTGCCTCTCATGATCACAGTTGACCGAGTTTCTGTGTTTGTCTGTAACATCATCAGGGTTCTTTAAGATAACATTATGATCTTAAAAACTCAGCCTTCAAATATAAATCTATACAAACATAAACATAAGCTCACAAGATGCAATTCTTCATGTCATTTCATAACCTGAAAATAAAGTGATGGATTTTTAAGACAATTATAAACATGAAATACAACCTGGATTCCAGAAATGTTGGCATGTTTTTTACATTTGAATAAAATTAAAACTAAAGACTTTCAAATCACATGAGTCAATATTTTATTCACAATAGAACACAGAGAACATCACAAATGTTTAAACTGAGAAATGTTACACTTTTATCCACTAAATGAGCTCATTTCTATTTGAATGCCTGTTACAGGTCTCACAATAGTTGGCACGGGGACAACAAAGGCTGAAAAAGAAATGCATTTTGAAAAGATTCAGCTGGGAGAACATAGTAGCTAATTAAGTTAATTGACATCAGGTCTGTAACCCGAATAGCTATAAAAGGGATGTCTTAGGGATGGATATAAATCCGATCAGCGGAGGTGTCTGGACCGCACAGGCGAAACTGGACAAGCATCTCTTCAGCAAACTGCATGAATTAAACTGAAAGTAAGACGCAGAGAGTCAACACACAATCATCTTCATTAAAAGTAGCATGACAAACATATCTTTGCAGTGCTGTGATGCCGCTCTCCTGTTACAGCCTTTGATCTTAAAATGAGCTGATATTTAATCAAATGCAGCACTTATCTTTTGGTTTCATCGATGTGCACTCCGTTAAATTATATAGCGGGAATTGAAGATCGGATTATGACGAAACATTTATGTGGCCAAGTGTGAAGAACGTTTTAACAAATCAGATAGATATCTGATCAGAGAAAACACATGAAATGACCAGAAGTAAAGATGGACAGAGGCTCTTACAATCTGTGAAAGAGTGAGTAAAAGATTGTGGAATATTTTAAAACAACGTTCCTCATCGTCAAATCACAAAGGCTTTGCAAATCTCATCATCTACAGAGCATCTACAGGAGAAGTCTCTGTGCGTAAGGACAAGGCGAAGACCTTTGCTTGGGCCCTCAGGCGACTGCATCACTCATCGGCATGATTCTGTCATTGACATTACTAAATGGGCTCAAGAATACTTCCAGAAACCACTGTCGGTAAACACAATCCGCCGTGCCATCTGCAGATGCCAACTAAAGCACTATCATGCAGAAAGGAATCCACATGTGAACATGGTCCAGAAGCACCGTCGTGTCCTGGGAGCCAAGGCTGCTTCAAAGTGGAAAAGTGGTCAGACGAGTCCAAATTTGACATTCTTGTTGGAAGTCACGGATGCCGTGTCCTCCGGGCTAAAGAGCTTCCAGCGTGTCATCAGCGTTCAGTTTAAAGCCAGCATCTCTGATGGTATGGAGAGGTGCATAAGTGCATACAGTATGGGCATGTTTTTGAAGGCACTAATGCTGTAAGGTATATAAAGGTTTTAGAGCAACATATGCTCCCCTCCAGAGGACGTGTATTTCAGCAGGACAATGCAAAACCACATACTGCAGATATTACAACAGCATGGCTTCGTAGTAGATGAGTCCGGTGCTGAATTTGCCTGCAGTCCAGATCTTTCACCAATAGAGAACATTTGGTGCATCATTAAATTAAAAATATGTCAAAGATGACCACGAACTCTTCAGCAGCTGGAAACCTATATCAGGCAAGTATGGGAACAAATTCCAAAACTCTAGAAACTCATAACCTCGATGCCCAGATGTCTTCAATCTGTTTTGAAAAGAAGAGGAAATGCTACACCACAATAACCCCTCCAAGTATTTTGAGACCTGTAGCAGGCATAACATTTCAAATGAGCTCATTTTGTGCATTAAATTGTACAATTTCTCCATTTTTATATATGTGTTATGTTCTCTATGTTCTATTGTGAGTAAAATATTTGCTCATGTTATTTGAAATTATTTTAGTTTTAATTTTATTTAAATTTGAACAAAAATGTCCCATGTCCAAAATTCGGGTTTTATAATAAAGAAATAGCTATTTCAGATTCAGCACAGTCCGAAAAACCACTAAAATGGTTGTGTTGATTAGCCTATATAATTAAAAATGATCTTAAAGAGAATTTGGGATGTTACAGATACCTTAGTAACATTAGGAAAGATGCAAAGCGTCCCCGGATGTTCGGTGCAGTAAAATGGCCGCTGGGTGGCGCTGTCAGCCTGCAATTACACAGTCATTAACAGAGCTCAGTTTTACTAAAAGCTCCTTAAATAGCAACACAGCTGATAACTCTGTCCTAGCGCTGAATATGACTCCTTCAGCACTTGTTTGAGCAGTAGTAGCTTATATTTGAGGTGAGTTTGTGATTGTGCTTTATGAAGGCGATCACTATCTAACTTGAGCAGGTGGTTTGGGTTATCCGTGCGCGTTCGCGTGAGGTCCCCTGCGTGCGCGCTCGCGTGCGCTGATCCGCTGACTCTGAGAGAGAGAGAGAGAGAGAGAGAGAGCTGAAGAGAAGTCCGTAACAGCTCAGTGACACCGGTGAAAGCATGGCAACGGAGGGACAGAGAGTGGTGCTGATCACCGGCTGCTCGTCCGGTATCGGGCTCGCGATCGCCGTGATGCTCGCGAGAGACCAGATGAAGCGCTACTACGGTAAAATACAGTTCTGGAAAAATACCACAGTACAGTTATTGTTACTTCAGAGCGGCAAAGAACTCTACAGATACAGAAATAACGCAAGACTGCGAGTTCTGTGACAAGATCGTTCAGTGAAGGGACATAACAGTGCAATTAAATAGAAATA
>CM050416.1:40917247-41122247 GCA_027564155.1 Gymnocypris eckloni scoliostomus
CACACATGCAAGCACACGCGCACACACACACACACACACAAACTCAGAATTGTGAGGAATAAAGTTACAATTACCTTTTTTATATTTTTCCATTCCATGTGAAAACTGAACATATGTGTTGGTGTGGACAGGCCTTATAGTAGGGTGACCAAACGAGCCATTTTTCCCGGACACGCCCTGGCCAGGATTTCAATGTTGCTTTGATCCAAAGCACCTCGAGAGCGTTCACAAAAACAAGGAACCGATGTCATACACCGATCGGTCTGCAAACACAAACAAAGCCTAATCGTAGATTAATTAGCCAATATAGGAATCCTGGCCAGCATGCATCCGGTTAAAAACGGCACGTATGGTGGTCACCCTACTTAAATCCATGCGCAGTGAAGTAGCTGTGATCTGTGTGTTTACAGTTAATAACGCCGGCGTGGGTCTGGTGGGGCCGGTTGAGGGTCTCAGTATGGATGACATGATGACGGTGTTCCAGACTAATTTCTTTGGTGCGGTTCGCATGATTAAAGCGGTGATGCCGACATGAAGAGGAGACGCTCTGGACACATCATCGTCATCAGCAGTGCGATGGGCCTGCAGGGTAAACACTAGGTCTATACATTTGTGGAGTTTAAGAGTTCTTCCTAAGGTACTACCTCTACTTGAGGAGTATTGATAATATTGATCAGATAGACACCGTAGAAGAGTGTACAGAAACATTTAGAGCTTAAAGCCAATAAACAGAGCAAATAAGCATGATGAGAGACGTACCGATGTGACCGTGCTGATCTTCACAGGTGTGGTGTTTAATGACGTTTACGCCGCGTCAAAGTTTGCCATTGAAGGGTTCTGCGAGAGTCTGGCCATCCAGCTGCTCAAGTTTAACGTCACGTGAGTTTCACTGCATCTAACAACATGAACATTAACAGAATCACAGTGATGGTGTGTGATGGTCGCTCTGGTGGTCTGGAGGGGCTGTTACTTGTACAAACCCAATAAAGGTCTCAGATCAGGGACTAAAGAAAGATCTAGATTAGGGATGGGCATCTTCGGACCTGGAGGGCAGGTGTCCTGCAGAGTTTAGGTCCAACCCTAATCAAACACACCTGAACCAGCTAATCAAGGTCTTCAAGATCACTAGAAAGCTACCGGCAGATGTGTTTGAATAGGGTCGGAGCTAAACTCTGCAGGACACCGGCCCTCCAGGACCGAAGTTGCCCATCCCTGATCTAGAGCCACAAGGGGCCACACAGTGACTTAAAAGTATTTCAAATAAGCTAAAACTACTACAAATCAAGAAATAACCTGAAAAACATTCTCCCTCAATTAAAGAGTCACGATTCCCGTTTTCAAACTAACATTAAATGTATGTAGGAACCAGGAATGGTGTGGCGCTGGAAAACATGGATGTGAGAGTTTTAAAAGCCTGATTTCTGGACCAGAGAAAATCATAGAAACTATAGATTGTGACAAGTTCTAAAATACATATTTTTTGGTTACAAATTGCTATTTGTGAGTAATGAATAATCAAATAAACCTTATCCTGTAAACACAAATGACAAACAGTGTGCTTGCTGATTAAATCATATGTGTATAACGTTTTCAATAAAAACCTTGTTTGTACAAAACAGCAGGAGTATCTTGACCTCCATAAGGGCTAAGAAGCACTGTTCTAGAGGTTGATCTGCCTCTCTGTTGTTGATTTGTTGATCTCTGTTATTGATGGAGGTGTATTTGTCTGCTTGTCAGTATGTCGATGATTGAGCCTGGGCCCGTACACACTGAGTTTGAGATGAAGATGTTTGCAGATGTTTCTAAGAAAGAGTATGTTGGCACTGATCCAGAGACGCTCCACCACTTTAGGACCTGCTACCTGCCCAGTGCAGCGAACATCTTCCAAGGCCTGGGCCAAACACCTGAAGACATTGCCAAGGTCAGAAATCATGTCAGTTAAGGTCTGTTCACACCAGGAACGATCTCAATAACCACGAAGTCTATATAATAGCAAAGTCTACACTACAATGACATCATTATTTGGTTGAAATCAGTTCATTGACAATTCAGTTTGCTTCAGTAACTGTGTTAAGTTAATCAAGTGGAATGAGTTCAATTTCTAAAGCAGCTCTGTCATTATCCAACTCAGTTCAGTTCTCATCCATTACTTTCTGTCTAATCAAGTTGATAATATCTGCCAAATACTAAGTATTAAGCGAGCTGGTGGCGGTGGCAAGGAACTTTGGAGAAATCAGGCTTAGTGAGGGGAACAGTTCTCCTCTAGCCAGACGAATAACATGGTGTGGTTTAATTCCAGGGTGCAACACAAATTGGATCAGAATACTCATCCAGTTCCTTCTCCTTAATCACTGTGATACATCATACCAGCATTTGGTAGGGAATTGAAGCTTGTCAAAGGGTCTGTGCAGAAGACTTGCCTGGTTCTCCTGTATCATGTACAGAAAAAGCAACGGTCCTAGTACTGAACCTTGTGGTACTCCAGACTGAACTTGTGATTGATATGATGCCTCTTGATTTAACACAACAAACCGATGACAGTCAGATAATTACGATTTGAACCATGCCACTGCAATTCCACTAAATGAAGTTCCTAAACGTAAGTTAGGGAGGAGCGAGCCCATCTAATCATTCTATCAACAGTCAGAGTATATAAGCAGCTGCTTACCTCTCTCTAGTCCCAGCTGTTTCAGCAATCCCTCCACCTCCCCAATCTCCACCTTCTTCTTAGGTACCTTGCCCTCCACCTCCCCAATCTCCACCTTCTTCTTAGGTACCTTGCCCTCCACCTCCCCAATCTCCACCTTCTTCTTAGGTACCTTGCCCTCCACCTCCCCAATCTCCACCTTCTTCTTAGGTACCTTGCCCTCCACCTCCCCAATCTCCACCCTTCTTAGGTACCTTGCCTCCACCTCCCCAATCTCACCTTCTTCTTAGGTACCTTGCCCTCCACCTCCCAATCTCCACCTTCTTCTTAGGTACCTTGCCCTCCACCTCCCAGTCTACACCTTCTTCTTCTAGGTACCTTGCCTCCACCTCCCCAATCTCCACCATCTTCTTAGGTACCTTGCCTCCACCTCCCCAATCTCCACCTTCTTCTTAGGTACCTTGCCCTCCACCTCCCCAATCTCCACCTTCTTCTTAGGTACCTTGCCCTTCGTAATCACCTTTTATCAAGTCCCTGGGGGGTATATCAAAGCTCGAGCCCAAGCTGTTTCATCAAGCCCCTCATTAGCGGACAGCAAGCAAAATAAGTTTACTCAATTACCTAATGATTATATGGTCAAACGAACTCGTTAAAGCCAACATGATTTTCACGATTTAAAAAAATATTTTGGTCTATAGTGTCAGAATGCTATGGTCCAGTAACACTAAATGAAAGATAGCATGAGCTCTCTTTTAATAACGTATTGAGGATGCAAATGAAAGCCCTTACTGTTTCTGTCTCTGCAGTGCACTAAGAAGGTGATCGAGTCGCCGCGGCCCTTGTTCCATAACCTGACGAATCCTCTGTACACTCCGATCGTGGTGCTGAAGTACGCGGACGAGACGGGCAACCTTTCAGTTCACACCTTCTATCACATGCTGTATAACCTGGGAGGAGTCATGCATATTAGTTTGAGTATCTTGAAGTTCCTGACTTGTGGATGCTTACGGAAACGAGCCATAGCACCAACCTAACACACACTCATACTTGTATATGTGGTTTACAGCAACTCTCATAGGTGTAATTGTTTTATAATGCACAAACTGTATATTCTATCCCCTAAGCATACCACTAAAGGAAGTGTCCTCATTAACAATGTTTAGGTTGCAATACCCATGTCATTAAAAACATTTGTATTCTCATAAGCCATGTATTCAAGCACTCACACACACACATCCACACTTTCCAATGGTTATGAATCATCTTGTCTAACACTGTGTCCTAACTACAAGCGATGCGACAAGTTTCCGACAATTTTGCTGTCCACACCAGATGTGACACATCACGATATCTGATTGACAGAATCATTTAAATATCGCAGCCAATCAAAAGTGAGTGTGGGCGGGCTCTTTCTGGAAGCACACAGAACTCACGATGAAATGGATAAGTTTAAAATCTAATTCATAAATATTTAACCTTTTAAACATTATTAAATGTACATACTGAGTGACTGATACCATCTTTGTTATGGAATATTCTTGTGGGTTTGTATTGAGTTCGCAAGTTTTAAAGGGTCTTATTATGCTTTTGAATTTTAGTCAGTGTGTAGTGTGTATGTTTGGGCATAAAACAATCTACAAAGTAACACATCTGAAAGTACACTCCCAAAAGGAGATATTTTGTTTAAAAATCCCATTTCAATGACTACACCGAGCGGCTCGTTTGGACTACAAAGTTGTTTTCCTGTATTTGCTCTGCCATCCTTATTTTGCTCTGTCACTCAACCTGCCTGCTCTGTTTGAGGGGCTTATAAATCATACAGAATTATAATTTTTTTGATAAATTAAAATGCACAAAGTTTCCTGTAAGGGTAGGTTTAGATGGACGGTGATAGACAATAGGGTTTGTGCAGTTTAAAACCACTATGCCTTTGGAGAGTCCCCACAATTCACAAAAACAAACGTGTGTGTTTGTTCACTACTCTGTGTGTGTGTGTGTGTGTGTGTGTGTGTGTCTCTGTGTGTATGCGTGTGTGTGTCTCTGTGTGTGTGTGTGTGTGTGTGTGTGTGTGTGCGTGCACTGGGATTGGTGAAATGTAGAACACAAATTCAGAGTATGGGACACCATACTTGGCCACACGTCACTTTTCACTTTTTATATAATGGTGTATATGTTTTCAGTTCATATTAGTTTTTCACTGCTTATGTCTAGTGATGCCATTTTGTAGTTCACGTGCATGGTTATTGATGCACATGAAAAGATGTTAAGTTGCGCAGTTTTTGGAGAACACAAGCTGTTATCTGTGATTGAAAATATTCATAACCGGAATTAAAATGAATCAAGATACAGCAAATAATTTGTTTTAACCCAAGTGGGTTTATGTAAGATGACTGAAAGAAGTGTTAAACATTTGATGTTGAAAATAAATGAAGAAATGGACTACTTTCATGTACTCCTGAGTTGTAAGTAAGCCAGTTCAATAAGAAAGATATGTGTCAAAACTTGTGGACTAACTATGAGAACATTACATGTCACATACACTAGAATCATTGGCGGAAGTGCTCGATTTTGGCGTGTTTGCACCACAGGAACTAGGAAGTTCTAGGAACTCTGTTTGGGTAACTCTACATTAGCGCCTACTTCAGAGTGGGATCTAAAACTATTATGGCTTGTTTCCACCGAGCGGTACGGTTCAGTACAGTACGGAAAGCAATTATGTCCGTTTCCATTGTCTGAAGTTGTGAATAGTACCAAAATAGTGAACCGTACAGAACTTTTTGGTACCCTTCCGTTGGGGCACCTAACACAGCAAAGGCTACCAAAAGGGTGGAGCTAAACTCACTGTAGAACGTTGATTGTTTGACCAGAATCGTCACTTTAGCATGATATAAGGGGATAAAGCTTCTCATTCACTTGGTCCGCTCTAAGTCTGCTGTCCATGAGCATTGGGCTTATTTACTGAGTGCACAGTAAAGTTATTTACTGAGTGCACAAACAGAAAAAAAAATATGACAGTGTATTTTATATTGTCACAGACAATAGCCATTTCTCAATATGCTTCTTGTGGAATTGCCCAAAAACCTGTGTAATTTTCCAAATATTATAGTTTTAGGAGTTTTCAGGCGAGAATTTAGTTGTTTGAAACTCAAATCTCTGATATATTTAACAGATAGCATCTATTTGGTAAATTTGTTATGCTGAATTCATATTCAACAGGAATTCTGTTCTATTATTTGTTTCTGGTCATATCATTTTGGCTGAGCATAAAGTTACGTTTAACTTTATATTTATTTTGAACTTTACCGTTGGACAGCGCTGACGTTGTAGCATACATTTGACTGAATTGTTTACTTTTGTCCTTATTTTCTCTTGTATAAGCCTCTTATAAGTTGTACTTATACTTTTATAATGGCTATTATTGTTCATTAAAACTGACATTTAACAAAAAGAGGCAGAGTTGTGCTTATTGTCGCGCTTTATCGTCGATCGCTACTTTCCGGCATACTCCACGCCTATCAAGTAAAGGTACTGTTGGCGGTGGAAACGCAAGCTGGATCAGGGTGTTCGGTCAGGAATCGTATCGTACCGGACTGTACTGACCCGTACCGCTCAGTGGAAACCAGCCATTAGTGACGTAATATGCTGAATGACCAAACGGCATTTCCAGAACTAAATACGTTTTTAGTTAGTGCACTGCGAATACGCCGAAAAGCGGGAACTACTGGCAATAATTATAGAAACTATGAAACTATTCGGTGTGAAAGCCCTTTTTGACATACTTGAGTATATGTAGTGAGCAGTTTGGATAGTCCAGCTTTGAACTCAAAGAGTTGAAGACAAAACCACAACCTTATTCTGACACCATACAGCCAGACAACCTAAAGACACACATGAGAAAACATTTACTATATAACAAGATGATTTTAGAGCATAACAACTCAAATTATACTGTGACTGTGACAAGACTGTACTTACTATCTAAAATGACATCTCATCGATGAAGTTTGAGTCACTTGGATATTTACATTCTCCTTTTTCTTGTTTCAAGAGAATGAAATTATAAGATGAAATCAATGTATCTTGCAATAAATCAGTTTATATGTAATCAGCAGTGTTTTAATTGTATTTTATCCAACTACACCTAAATGTGATGGAATTAGAAATATGTTTTATATCTTCAAATCAGTTTATGGTTAAATAACATAAGGTGTTGGTAAAAGTTACCTCAGAAAGCTCTCAAATAGCGCGCAGATTGACGTTTAACGGTTTTTGCAGGGAGAATCTCGCGCCCTTTTAAAACCTACTTTTCCATTCACTAAACAATATCTAAGTGGAATGTTTGTCTTACTGTTTCTTTTTGGTTGTATTTTGATCATAACAATAAAAATAAATAAACATGTAATTCTGCTGTTTGAGTAATACGGGCGCGTTCTCGTGCGCTGACCCGCTGAGAGAGAGAACGCTGAAAGACCCGCGCGCAGCTCGCGCTCCGTGACTCCGGTGAAAGCATGGCAACGGATGGACAGAGAGTGGTGCTGATCACCGGCTGCTCGTCCGGTATCGGGCTCGCGATCGCCGTGATGCTCGCGAGAGACCAGATGAAGCGCTACTACGGTAAGACATGAAACATAATTCATCAATGACACACATAATACAGATCAATACATAATTAATAAAGTTTTAGCTGAAGTACCACAGTACAGTTATTGCTAGTACTTCAGTTTGCCAAACAATCTTAAAGAAATAACTATGAATCAAGTCGTTCAGTAAGAGATTCTGAGGGGAACCTCGCTGAAAACAATAGAAACCATCACAGAATTAGTAATGGTTTTACTGGTTATAATGGGAATTGTGTTGGTTTTAATGGACACTGTGGGGCTCTACTGGTAATTGGTCACCTAGTTTAAAAAACAAATATATCCTAATGGAAAATGTCCCAAAACACACTACAGAAAACCATTTTTATTGGTTAAAATATGATATTTTGTCATAATTTCGATTTTCTGATGATTTCTATAGTCATTCGGATAATGGACACTCATTGAGGATTTTGTCAGACCTGCTATTATATGGCATTAAACTAAATCTTCTTTGTTGCTTCACCGTATTAAATATGAAAGTAAACATAACAGTTGATGCAAACTTAATCAAATATGAACAAAATCCAGATTCTGCTACTCCATTAAGTTCAATAACCGAAGTTCATTCATTTGGAAAACAAGTTAAAATTGTAAAATGTTGCATAAACAACAATTAAAAGGGACTTGAGCCTGAGATTACTCTGCTATGATTAGCATGGTAAGACTAATGAACTAATTAACTCGATTTAGACTGAGAGGATTGCTTCCGTCTGTCGGCTGTTTGGAGGCTGTTGGGTTGGTTTTGTTGATATTAATGTGAAGTGTGTGTCTAATACTGACAGTATTACTATCAATAGAAATCATATCTTGGGTGCGATTCCCAAAAGCATAATTGGTTAATTTAACTATGGTCATTAGTTCCATTGAAGTCAACCATAGATGATTATGGGAAACGGCCCTGATTGATTTATGGGTTAGTTCATCCAATAAATTAAAATTAGCCATGTTTACTCACCCTCAAAGCGTCATAAAAAGGTAACATTTCTTCCAATTTTCAAACCAAAATATTGTCATTATGAGCTTTTTTTCAGAAAATAACAATTGGTCAAAACAATTTGTTGTAATTGAAAATCAGGGTTATTCCCAAAAAATATTGATTTCTCAACTCGTGTGAGGTTAAAACATGTTTATTGTGTTATTAAATTAATATCATGTCTGTAAACATGGATTTTTATTTTATTTTGATCAGCTGTCATGCTCTAAATGACAACATTTTAATTTAAAATGCAGAATAAAAGTCATTTCACAGTTTACAGAATAGAACTAATAAAGTTTTACTGTAACACATAACTATACATTTTCAAGTGTTTTCTTCCATCAAAAGTTGCATTAATGTGTGTGTTCAGTAACTAGTCCTCTCTCTGTGTGTTCAGTAACTAGTCCTCTCTCTGTGTGTTCAGTAACTAGTCCTCTCTCTCTGTGTGTGTTCAGTAACTAGTCCTCTCTGTGTGTTCAGTAACTAGTTCTCTCTCTGTGTGTTCAGTAACTAGTCCTCTCTCTCTGTGTGTGTTCAGTAACTAGTCTTCTCTCTGTGTGTGTCCAGTAACTAGTCCTCTCTCTCTGTGTGTGTTCAGTAACTAGTCCTCTCTCTGTGTGTTCAGTAACTAGTCCTCTCTCTCTGTGTGTTCAGTAACTAGTCTTCTCTCTGTGTGTGTCCAGTAACTAGTCCTCTCTCTCTGTGTGTGTTCAGTAACTAGTCCTCTCTCTCTGTGTGTGTTCAGTAACTAGTCTTCTCTCTGTGTGTGTTCAGTAACAAGTCCTCTCTCTGTGTGTGTTCAGTAACTAGTCCTCTCTCTCTGTGTGTGTTCAGTAACTAGTCCTCTCTTTCTGTGTGTGTGTGTGTTCAGTAACTAGTCCTCTCTCTCTGTGTGTGTTCAGTAACTAGTCCTCTCTCTCTGTGTGTGTTAAGTAACTAGTCCTCTCTCTGTGTGTGTTCAGTCATAGGTACAATGCGGGATCTGAAGCGGAAGGATAAGTTGGTTGAAGCAGCAGGAGACGCGTACGGTAAAACTCTGTCTCTGCTTACGCTGGACGTCTGCAGCGATGAATCTGTCAAACAGTGTGTCGACAGCATCAAAGATCGACATATAGACATACTGAGTGAGCGCACACACACACACGCATGCGCACACACACACACACACACACACACGCACACACACACACACACACACGCACACACGCACACACACACACACAGACACACACACACACCCACACACACACTCACACACACACACACACGCACGCACGCACACTCACACATGCACGCACACACACACACACACACACTCACACACACACACACACACACACACACGCACACACACACACACACACACACACACACACACACACACACACTCACACATGTTCACACACACGCCATCTAACTCTATTAGAGCAGTGAAGGTTGAGTCAAACTGTGATCTGTGTGTTTGTAGTTAATAACGCCGGCGTGGGTCTGGTGGGGCCGTTTGAGGCTCTCAGTATGGACGAGATGAATCAGGTGTTCGAGACCAACTTCTATGGTGTTGTGCGCATGATTAAAGAGGTGATGCCTGACATGAAGAGCAGAGGCTCTGGACACATCATCGTCATCAGCAGCGTGCTGGGGCTTCACGGTGAGACGCTCAAACACACTTCTTCTTGAAGAACAGCAGCAGATCTCTCACGAGGATCTGCTGAATCACACACACACACACACACACGTGGAAACACCTAACAAATCAGACTCGTGTTGCTCTTCACAGGTGTGGCATTTAATGACGTTTACTCTGCATCAAAGTTCGCCACGGAGGGATTGTGTGAGAGTCTGGCCATCCAGCTGATGAAGTTTAACGTCACGTGAGTCTTTAACACACTCCTGTCATGTGATTTTCAGTATGAGTAGTCACGTGACTTCTGTGGGTTTCTAATGGACTCTTTTAATCAGTGATCAGACTGCATGAGCATTAGCAGAATCACTGTGATGTTGTGTAACGCCTCCCTCTGGTGGTCTAGTTACAGGTTCAAACCCATTAAAGATCACATCAGGAACTAGAGGACGTTATAGGGCCTCTAGATGATTTAATATAAGACATACTAGATCTGTGCTGATGTCTCTCAGTCTGAGATACTTTCTCATCTCTGTGTGTCTGTCAGCGTGTCAATGATCGAGCCCGGGCCTGTAAACACTGAGTTTGAGATGAAGCTGATGACTGAAGTCTCTAAGAAGGAGTTCGTCGGTGCTGATGCGGAGACGCTCCATCACTTCAGGACCTGCTACCTGCCCACACAAGTCAACCTCTTTCAAGTTCTGGGACAAACACCTGAAGACATCGCCAAGGTCAGAACGCACATGAATTATAGCTGTAACAATGACTACAAACACAGCTTTAATAATCATTATAACTCTTAAAGGGATAGTACACTCAAAATTCTGACATTGATTACTCATGTCGTTCCAAACCCGTAAGACCTTCGTTCGTCATCAGAAAAAAAATGTATATACAGAAAGGGCCCTATAATACATTTAACAAGGGACAAACACGAGTCTTACGGGTGTGCAACTACACAAGGACAGCAAAGCAATGATAAAAACAAAATACACATCAAAACACCAATCAGAAAATGAAGCTTTAAAGATCAAAAACCGCTTTAAGTCTGAGAGAAAAGGTAAGTTTTTGAGATTATTCCAATATTTTTGAACTTCTAGATCTCGGACCCATCAGTAATCTTTGTTGACATGACCTTAACGATCTAGTTATTTAAATTCAAAAGATATTTTGGCGCTAATCCATTTAGAGCTTTAAAAACAAAAAGCTAAATGTTGTAATCAAGTCCTTAACCAATCGGCAACCAGTGCAATGAGTGTAATATTGGGGAAATATAATCAAATTTACGAGTTTCAGACTAAAAGTCTGGCGGCTGTGTTTTGGACCATCTGAAGATGACAAATTTTGGACTCATTACAATATAAAGATAATTACAATAGTCAAGTCTAGATGCAATGAACGCATTAATCACTGCTAATCAAATCTTAGCCTTGGAGAAAAATCTTAATTTGAAAACTAACTACAGCATTTATCTGTTTATCAAATTTGAGGACAGGATAAAAATAACACCAAATTATTATTAGTGTTTTATGTAGGGGACCAAATCTCCCATCAAAAGCACCTGTAAACACAATAACCTCCGTTTTGCTCTCGTTAGGATGGGAAAAAAATTAAGAGACAAACATGCTGATAATGTCATTTTTCTTTAAGGGCAGATACATTTGTGTGCTATCAGTGTAAAAGTTAAATAACACCCCGTGTTTAGAAAGAATGGTACCCAAAGGAACCATATACAACGAGAACAAAACAGGGGCCAGAATAGAGCCTTGAGGGACTCCATAATCCACACGATTACTAAAATAATAACAAAGCAGAAGAACAATATTCCTTCCAGATTATGCACAATTAAAATATTGACAGCCAATCAGAATCAGAAGTTAAAGAGCTCAAGCATTGATCATATTCTGGTGTGGAGATGAATATAGATAATGGAATTAACTCACTCACTGTCTCTGTAGGTCACGAAGAAGGTGATCGAGTCGCCGCGGCCTCCGTTCCGTAACCTGACGAATCCTCTGTACACTCCGATCGTGGCGCTGAAGTACGCGGACGAGACGGGCAGCCTGTCTGTTCGCACCTTCTATCACATGCTGTATAATCTGGGAGGAGTCTTGCATGTTAGTGTGAGAGTCATGAAGTTCCTGAGCCTCGAATGGTTACGGAGACGAGCCATAGCACCAACCTAATACACACACACACACACATATAGATTTTTTGGCAATGACGTTTCACAAGCCCACAAGAACGCAAATTGAGAAATGGTCTGTGTGAAAATATAAAAGTATAATATAACAGTGTATTTTATACTTTTATATTTTCACACATGATGTAATAAGCCGAACACAGCAGAGCAAAACGAGTGAAGGAGACACTTTATCCCCTTCTATCATACAAAATTGACGTTTCTAGTCAACCAATCAACGCTCTGCAGTGAATTTAGCTCCACCCTTTGGTACACTTTGCTGTGCTAGGTATTCCAAACGGAAGGGTACCAAAAAACTGGTATGGTACGGTTCGCTATTTTGGTACCATTCACAACTTCTGACAATGGAAACGGACACAACTGCATTCTGTACCATACTGTACCGAACCCTACCGCTCAGTGGAAACGAACCATTAGCTTGCACATTACTAGCAAATTAGCTGTTTATTAGTATTTATAAAGTACATATTAATGCCTAATTCTGCATAATCATATTCTACATCCATTAATCCACACAATACCTAAACTTAAATGCTACAAAAATTACTTTACTAACTATTTACACGCAGTAATTAGGAGTAGTTTAAATTAGAAGTCATAGTTAGTAGTGAATATGCGTTTCCCATACTAAAGTAAAGCATTTAATTGTTTGTTAGTAGTCAGAAATACAGGTACATCTCAGAAAATTTGACTATGGGGAAAAAGTTCTTTTTTTTCTTGTAACTTATTTCAAAAAGTGAAACTTTTATATATTTTAGATTCATTACATGTAAAATAAAGTAAGTAAAGTGTTTTAATTTTGACGATTAGAGCTTACAGCTCATGAAAGTCAAAAATCAGTATCTCAAAATATTAGAATATTTATATTTGAGTTTTTAATAAATGACCATCCATACAGAGTCTGGGTATCTCTTGTTCTTTGAAAGCACAATAATGCAGAAACACTGCTGACTTGGCAATGATCCAGAAGACGATCATTGACACCCCCCACAAAGAGGGTAAGTCACAGAGGATCATTACTGAAAGGGGGGGGGCTGCTCAAGGAGTGCTGTATCAAAGCATATTAAATGCAAAGTTGACTGGAAGGAAGAAAATGTGCACAAGCAACAGGGATGACTACAAGCTTGAGAATACTGTCAAGCAAAGCGGATCCAAACACTTGGGAGATCTTCACAAGGAGTGAACTGAAGCTGGAGTCAGTGCATCAAGAGTCACCACGCTCAGACATCTTCAGGAAAAGAGCTACCAAGACACTTCTGAACCAGAAACATCGTCAGAAGCATCTGACCTGGGCTAAGGAGAAAAAGAACTGTTGCTCAGTGGTCCAAAGTAGGGCTGAATGATTACTTGCATTTGCGATAATATCGCGATATGAAAAAACGCGATTTTTCAACCGCAGAGGCTGCGATTATACTCTGTCACGTGACACGGACTTGAGGACTTGGGATTTGACTTGAGACTTACTTGTGACTTGAAAGGAATGACTTGGTTCCTCCTCTGGTGAAATCAGCTGCTGAGGTGGAATAAACACATGGCAGGACTTTTACTTTCTGATCCCCGGACTTTCCACCTCTGCCAGTTCTGGATCAAAACAACCCAACCGCTGGGTTTGTCCCTTTTTAACCCAGCATTTTTAGAGTGTATGGGATATTTTCAAGAGAAAGATGAGAAACAGTCAATCCAACAATCCAGACGAGATGAAGGCTCAATAGTGCCTCAGCAGAGCCACAGGCTGATCGCTTCCATGCCACACATCACTGATGTTGGAATTTGTGCTAAACGAGCCTCGGACAAGTATTGAGTGCATAAATGAAGATACTTTAAAGAACTTTAACTTTTCTGCTTTGCAGATCCTTTTTTTGATTGATCTTAGGAAATATTCTCATATTTTGAGATACTGATTTTTGACTTTCATTAGCTGTAAGCTCTAATCATCAAAATTAAAACTAAAAAAACTTTTGATGTGTTTTACTTTACTTGTAATGAATCTAAAATATATGAAAGTTTCACTTTTTGAAATAAGTTACAAGAAAAAAAAAGAACTCTTTCACCATATTCAAATTTTCTGAGATGTACCTGTATTAGCAAGTTAACAAAAGTGAGTTCTTACCCTGATGGTGGCTGCTATCATCAATTCATCCAGGGGAATCAACTCATAGTTCTGAGGACATTTAGTATCAGTGTCGGGGAAAGTTACTTTTAAAAGTAATGCATTACAATATTGCGTTACTCCCTAAAAAAGTAACTAATTACGTTAATTAATTACTTTTTATGGAAAGTAATGCATTACTTTACTTTTGCTTTACTTTCGCGTTACTTTTTAAATATGAGCAGGGCTTGATTATTTGTTTTTAAAACCTTTCACACCAAAAAGTGTGCTGAATAAACCTCAGTCTGAAGGACGAGTAAATCACGTCTGTACAGAAGAACACAGGAGAATAAGTTCAAAGTTGTAAAATGAGATTAGATATATTTGTGTTGTTTAACATGTTTAATTATTGCAGGTTTGCGTCATATTCTGAGTTTGTATTTCACTGTTTTAATTCATTTTGATGAATACTGAATCTATTTTTTGCGAGTGGGATGAATTAATACACATTCATATTTAGTCTAGATTAGATCTACAGTAAGATCATGTTCACACGGCGCACTCTGTCAATAAATGGAAAAAAGTAACTCAGATATTTTCTTGTGAATTAAAAAGCAATGCATTACTTTACTAGTTACTTGAAAAAGTAATATTACGTAACTCGCGTTACTTGTAATGCGTTACCCCAGCACTGTTTAGTATATTGCCAACGGCAAACGCATTGTTAACAGAAGAAGGCCGGAACAGGCCAACATACTGACAACACAAGGATTTATGTTCAGTCCTGGAGAGCATTTCTGTGCTCCAGTGCTGAACCTAATGCGGAAAAAATGATCCCGTTTCCACAGATCGCCCGGTCCAGCTGCTGAGGATGATGATGATGAAGGAAATACACAAAACATTTAAAACATCTGAAAGAAAACGAATCGGAAAATACAACTGATTTATATCATGCAGTAAGCAGAGAAAGACATTACAAACAACAATGACTTTTCCAGATTTTTGTTTTGATTTTTGTTGTCTATGTTTTGCCCCGCCCCTGACATTAATTGATTCAAATGCAAAAGGAATTGTGATTCTCTTTGAGTTTTGGCAGGTTATATGCGTGAGGCAGAGAGAGTGAAAAATATATATTATTGCTATTTAAATATGACAGGCTTGTAATTCGTAAGACATGGGAAATTCAGTTTCAAATGGACTTTGCTTTTTCATATGAAATTTGTCAGTCACTGTGCAATGCGTTTGGATTATGTCAATTCATGTGTCCACATATGGAAAACGCAATTGAAAATAAAATTTGCAATACCTTTTGAAAATATTCCGGAACATCTTTCCATAATAAAATATCCAATGATATATTTAAAACGGTTAAAAACACACTCAAATCCACATGCACTAAAACAGTTGATGTGTTTTAACCTCTAAAAACGTAATTTTTTGTCTTTATACAGATTCAATTGTAGACATACAAATATTGTTACAGAAGTATTACACTCTCAGAAGTATCTATTGCTTGGAACCTAAAAGTTTTAGAGTAACTCACATACATTAAAATGAGATTTTATAGATTCAGATATTATATAAAACACTATATTAATGTATGTTTTTAAGGAGGTATAACAAAGTTGTGCTCGTGGAGACCTAATCAAGCAGAAAAAAACAATTTCAGAAGAAGAAATGCTGATGAAGATTTTCTCGCGATCAAAAAGCAGATCGAAGCTCTGAAGCTCCTGAAAGACTGGAATTACAGCCAGATCAACTGTGATCAGCAGCGATGCTGTGAGTGTTTGTACAGAATTCATTTAGTGAATTGAGTGTTAAATTCAGTGTAAAATAAAGCAGACGATCAGGAGATGGATTAATTAAATTCAGCCTCTGTGTTTCATTCTGCTGATCTCAATCACATTCATCATAATTCATACTGTCATCAGTTCACATCAGATTCAGAAACCACTTCATCATTAAATCAAAGTCAGTCATTTATACAATTACTTAAATCAATCACTAATAAACCTTTATTACATTTGATCATCAGTTTACAATATAATGTAAACTAGGGGTAACAGAAATGTTACCCCTAGTTGCTAAAATATATTTAATGTAATATAATATAGCAATTAAGAATCAACGCTATTTTTATTAAGGTGATTTGCAGGATAACGTTGACAACAAGTTTCTATGCTCCTGAATGTTTTTCTGTCTGCAGCACAATCTCTCTCTCTCTCTCTCACTCTCTGTGTGTACTGTAAGTAGTGCATTAATATGGAATGTGAATAAACTGATTGGAACGAAATGTGCATCAAACAGCTTTAAGGCACACCTAGCCAATTAGAGTTGAGTATTCAGACAGACCTTGGTATAAATAAAAAACTCATCTTCTGACCAGATGATGTTAAATCTGACACAGAGACAATGAGGAATCATTATAAAGTCCAAATCCAGCGTAGAGGGGTTCAGTGAATGTGGTGTTGAATGTGTGTAAGTGTGTCATTGTGTGTGTGTCAGAGACACTGTAGAAGGACAGAGAGCCGGCCGACACGTCCACATACACTCCTGCTCTATTAGACAGGGCTGAAGGGGAAGGGATATTTGTGCTCTTATTTTTATGCCAGACAGAGTAAATATTATCACAACAGTAAAGATTCCAGGAATTCTCATTGAGTCCAAACCGACTGTCACTCCCTTCTTTCTTGTTGATTCCTTTATAAGACACTGCTACATGACTCCAGCCGCTCCATTCAACTTCCCAGTAACAGCGTCCAGTCAGTCTCTCAACACACAGAACCTGCTCAAAGCTCTCAAATCTCTCTGGATGATCAGGATACGGCTGATGATCTTTCACACATGTTTGTTTCTTCCCTTCATAGACAATGAGACGAGTGTGTGCTGTGTTTGGATCCAGTGTGAGATCAATGGCATCTGAACACAAGAAGAGAAGTCAGAATATCTATGGCACCATTAAATATATGTATCGGTGTGTTCGTGAGAGAGGACTTACATTTTTTCAGTCCTGGAACATTCCTAAAATGTCCTCCATGGTCCAAACTAAACAGAGACAGAAATATACACACAAACAAATAATGTTCAATGGACTGAAAACTAATGTCTATTGAAACAGTTTTACTGTTGTGTAACACATACAGCTGTACCGTGCTTTGAGGGAAAATGATTAAAATCTGCATTCAAACCTGATAAAGGTATTATAAGCGTACTACAATTAGTAAAATAATTTAGGGCACTAGTCTCTGTATCAGATCACACATGCCTTACAGTGTAAAATAACACCCCATATCAAAGGAAAATATAAAATTAAATTGTATTTATTAGTTTTTAATGATTACTAATTTGTTGTAATTATCAATGTTATTTGCTTTAAAGGGCACCTATTATGCCCCTTTTTATAATATGCAATATTGGACTTGGGTGTACCCAGAATGTGTCTGTAAAGTTTAATCTCAAAATACCCCACAGCTCATTTATTAAAACAGCTGAAAATTTTTGTGTATCATTTAAAATGCAAATGAGCTGCATATTCCCGCCCCATCCCCAGAAGTGGGCACAGTGTACACATCCCTGCTTTGCATACTGTACCTACAAAGAACTGGTAGAAGCGACCTGACTGAGCGGGAGAGAACCAGTGTTCAGCTGTACATATGTTAAACCAAATTAAACAGTAATACAACTGTACAATATGCCTTAAATGTCAAGGATTAGTAAATGATTTGAGATGCACTGATTCTGTGCATCTCAGTGTGGTATAATAATGCCACAAACCAGGACTGCAAAGCTCTACAGTGAGTCGTGCGCTTAGCTGAGCGCATCTCAGGGTCTGCTCTCCCCTCTCTGCAGGACATCTACCTCAAACGCTGCAGAAGCAGAGCTGTAAAATCATCAAGACTCAAACTCACCCCGGTAACCATCTTTTCTGTTTACTGCCATCTGGCAAGCGTTACCGGAGCATGATGGCAAAAACTGAGAGACTGAGGAGGAGCTTCTTCCCTCAGGCCATCAGGCTCCTAAACACAAACTGGTCTCGTTACACCAACATGTCTCCATTTAATAATCAGTAAGATATTCACTATTCTCATCATCCATATTGCTGCTATGTGTATACCCTGTACAACCTGTTTGCACATTCTTCTTGCACATCCCTGCTTATATTATTATTTATTAAGTCTACAGAATAGACCCTTTTCTGTTGTAAACATTGTGATGTTTTTCTGTGGGCGGAGCTTAGCTGGAGGCAGAAAGAGTTCCCTGACCGCTTCACTAACGCTAGCTATGAAGTCTGTTAGCTTGTTTTTTTTAAACAATAACTGGAGAAATTCAGGTTCTACCTGCATATGTAAGGTCACTAACTGTCCGGACCGCGACTGTAATTTGAAAAGGTTAACTTTAATGGATGAAACCAGATTGGCCGACCCGCAGACACCTTAACTCGAAGGACGGTCGATCTGACAGGATTCTATCCGATCGAGTGTATAACGTGTATAAGACAAAAAAACGTGTCTATCTAGTCATGACGATGTATATATATTTCAATTTCAGCAGGCAACTATTTAAGCTACATTATTATTCCTGCCACAATTAATCATAACAATGTATATACAATTACATAATGATTAAGCATATAAATCAACAGTTTGATGTTTTACACACATGCACAGAGACATTTCATACACAACATAATTCGTGAAATGCATAAAAAATCGTTAGACGCGCCCATAACAAAAAAAGAAAATTCCTTCATGAACCTTTTCTGATAGGAAGTGTGCTGCAAACACGATTATTTGTTTGACGATCGTTTCTGTCCAGTCCACTCATTTTATTGTGTTTAACCACAGCTGTCGTCATTTGTTTTGTCTGGCAGTGGCAGCAGGTATGCCTTAAAATGTCAAATGGGAGCCTCTACAACATCGATTCTTGCACCCAAAATCACAAAAAGATAATATTTTAAGCTCCTTGTGTAGACGAATCTGGTTTGAATGGGCCGCCTCCAGTTTTCGCTTTGTTTTGTCTCCAACTAGCCCTGCGACGTAATTGTGGCGTCGGCCCTAAAAGGGTCTATACTGTCCTGCACATTATTTTATTGCACATTTTATTATTTTGTATACTTATTTTGTATTTCATTTTTTTCATACCTTTATTTATGTATATTCTCTTGTGTTTGTGTTACATATAATTGCACTGTCCATTATATTCAGTATAATTGTGTATGTGACAAATAAAATCTTGAATACTTGAAGAGGTGTAATGTAAAGGATTTTTATCACCCCCCTGGTCTATAAGATATCTGCACTGGCCATCAAATAAAAACTATATTGGTTGACCACTATGGTAATGGTAATGTCCTCATCCACTTCAATTGTAAGTGCTTCACTGTAACCCAGATGTTTTTTTTTAAAGAGGAGAATAAGTCAATTTTTATGTGGCATTCAATAATGACAGTCAGATAAAGCAAGAGCACATTAAAGAAATATTTGAACAAAGATCACATGCAGAAAGATACATGAGTTATCTAGCCCACATACTTGAGTATCTGCAGTTTATAGTTTGGATCCTCCAGTCTGTGTTTGAGCAGCTGGACTCCTGATGGTCCTGGGTGATTGTAGCTCAGATCCAGCTCTCTCAGGTGTGAGGGGTTTGAACTCAGAGCTGAAGACAAATAACCACAGCCTTCCTCTGTCACCATACAGCCAGACAACCTACAGAAAGAAAAGGTTTGGAATGTTATTCAGTTTTTTTTTTCCTTTTTGGAGCTTGACAGCCACTGTCCATTTATGTAGTCCTAAATATTTAAAGGCATTAAATATGATATATATTAGAGGTCAACCAATAGTGGATATTACAGATACTTATAGCTAGGTACCACTCTTGCCAATACTAAATTATCAAACAATATTTTTTTAAATGTATACTAAAAAATAAACAGGACTGAACCATATTTTGTAAGAAAAAAAAAATTAAGTATATTGATCATTAAAGTTAGTTCATAGTTCATTCACTAATGCTACCAGAAGCAACTTCAAAATGTAAAAAAGTTGAAATAGTTTAAATTAACACACTAACAAGATGGCCATCTTTAAATATCTACACAAGGGGTAGGCAACGTTGGTCCTGGAGTGTCACTGTCCAGCTGAGTTTAGCTCCAACCCTAATCAAACACACATGAACAAGCTAATCAAGGTCTTCAGAATTAATAGGACTACAGGCAGGTGAGGTTTTTTTTCAAGGTTGGAAAGATTGAAATTACACACATATGGCTATTGTATGTCTACTCTCACACTTGAACTGCTTCTATTCTAGAACACTTGATGATTATCTAATCAAAATAAGAAAATATATTAGTCACACACCATGCAATAGCGTAGCACTGCATCTAGGATAACTTGCAGGTATCACACACACTAAAGTGTCGCGTACAGTTCAAATGGCGGTCTTAAACGGTTTATTTAAAGGGGTCATGAACTGCCTTTGTTTTTTATTTTGTACTGTTCCCTCAGGTCCACTTATATTATCAAGATATTATCAATATTGTCAAGAATATTACATCAAAAAACATAACTTTCAAGTAATGGGCAATTTCCCTCTCATGTTTTTGACCCCTTATCAGAACGCTCTGTTTGAATAGACGTGGTAGATTGTAGACTAAGAAGTAAACACCCACTGCTATGATTGAATAATAGTTGTGTATGATTTTGTAAGACCTCTATAAAGGGACTCAGTCAAGAAGAATCTAAAGACCCCCCCTCCCCAAACTATCATGGGGTCTAAACTAATCACGCTATCACATGGCACCAATGGTCTGGGTCAATTTCCTGTCAACGCCTTGTTGTTATCTAGTCAGAAGAATCGGGAGAGTGATCAAGAACTAATCTAATCAGAAGACAACAAAGATATTTTGTATTAAGTACTAAGGAGTTCTTTGTCACGGTACATGGTTGAGAGATGCCTCATGATCACTATGCATGGACTATAGTATAAGCACAGGAAAAGGCTAATTCACTGACAAGCTCCAGGCCAGCAAATACAACAGATCTAAAGAACAGTGATAACGTGACTCAATCAACCTCTGTCTGGGACCATTAAAGGACCACATGTTCAATTTAACTTTGACAAGTTTCAGTCATAAAGGACATAATCTGATAAACAACAAATGGACAGATTTACAGCTTCACTCTGAGTGGGATGTTCACCAGCAAATAATGTGTTTTATGTCTCATGTATGCTTGATGTGTTTATTGTAACCTATGAAGTCGAATCAATGTTTTATAACCCCTTTATGCAGATAAAGCTATTAAGGTGTGTGTAAAATATGTGAAATTTATTGTCGAATGGATGGTCGCGATCTTTGCAGAACCTTGGTGTGAAGAAAAAGTTGGTATTATAAACAGAGTTTGTTGTATGACATTTTATAGACTTTATTAACAAAACCTGCAGAGATATTCCCACACGTGGAAGTATTATGTTAATTTGTGCCTGAAGAGGAACAGTACGGGGTGTGGCTAAGACCTAGAACAACATCTGATTGGGACAGTCACTCCTCGGATGGACCAAATCGGCTTGTTTAAAACCAAAGTGACCAAAGAAACTCATTGCTTGAACTGTTGGAACCGCCAAAACAGCTCGAACTGCTGAAATGCCTATTCCGACACACGACTAGCGACATGTAGTGTCACAAACAGCATGTGCTGTCAGTTATTTCTGCCTCTAAAGACTGCTTTCGTACTGTCTAATGACAACGAACCCTTCTTAGTCATTCAAGCAATGGACTCAACCCGGAAAAACAATCAGCATGGATTTTTGCAGATCAACAGCAATCAACTTTCGGTACCAATTAATTGGCAAAACAACACCTCTAACAACCTCAGTCATGTGAATAAGTTAGGACACCCTATTGAATTCCATGGTTTTCTGTATCAGGGCATAGTAAAAAAAAAAAAAAAAAAAAAAACACTGGTCCTTGACAGGTCTTAAATTTGGGAAAATAAAACCTCAGATGAACAACAACACATGACATATTGCACCGTGTCATTGTTCATTTACCAAAAATAATATCAAAATGGAAAAACCATGTGTGACAAAGTCAGGACACCCTTACTGTTAACCCTAACTGTTAATTAAGAGGGTAAGTAGCAGTCGGGCAGTGCTAATCAAAAGCCTTTGATTAACTCATCATCAGCAAGTGTGAGCACCTCTTTAAGAGCAGAAGTTTTAGCAGTTTGCTGGTCTGAAGCCTTCAGGTGTGTGTTAACACAATGCCAAAGAGAAAAGACATCAGCAATGTTATAAGCAATTGTTGCTGTCATCAATCTGGGAAGAGTAATAAGACCATTTCCAAACAATGTGAAGTCCATCATTCTACAATGAGGTAGATTATTCACAATTGGAAGACATTCCAAACAGAACCCAATCCTTCCAGGAGTGGACATCCCAGCAAATTCACCCCAAGATCAGACGGTGTAACGCTCAGAGAAATGGCAGACAACCCAATAATTTCACAGCAGATTCTACAGGCCTCAGTTAACATGTGAAATAATGAAGTTCATGACAGTACAATTAGAAAAATATGGGATAAGTATGGCATGTTTGGAAGGCTTGCCAGAAGAAAGCCTCTTCTATAAAAAACAAAAACTTTGCAGCACATTTTAGGTTTGCAAAATTGCATCTGAACAAATAAGAAAATAAGAATTCTAGAACAATGTCTTTTGAACAGACGAGGCCAAAGAGGAGATGATTTGCCATAATGCACAGCACCACATTTGGTGAAATCCTAAAGAGCATATCAGCACAAACGCCCCATATCAAAAGTCAAGCATGTTGGAGGAGGGCTGATTCATTTTAGATTTTTTTTGTAGCCACAGGACCTGGGCACCTCAAAGTCATTGAGTCGACCGTGAACTCCTCTGTATACCAAAGTATTTTAGAGTCAAATGTGATGCCATCCGATCCAGCTAAAAGCTTGGCTGAAACTGGGTCATGTAGGACAATGATCCCAAGTACAGCAGCAAATCTACTAGAATATTGAGCGTCACACCGCTTCGCTCACATGCTCTGATACACACACAATCAGTAAAAAACTATTTGCTATGTAAAGAAATAGTGAAGTAATGACATCCTTGGCAGAAAGTGAAGTCACAACCCCTCTATGTGTGTTGTGATCTAATCTTTTCTATCCAGTGGACAGCCGGGTGTGCATGTGAGCCCCTGCTTTTCAAACTTAAACTAACCTCAGCAGCAGGATCAAAAATCTGACTGTTATTCTGACTGAGATCACAAAAACAATAAAATAATACACTTTCTGAAAGAAACCATCTTGGCCATGTTTTTTATATGTTAGCATGGAGGGAGGGCAGAGCTGTTGCCGAGGCACATGTTTATATTGTCTAAGATGCTTGCACTCCTGTGCAATATCCAGTGGTTGAAAATAATACATAGCACACCTTTAAAAACTGGACAGAATTGGAATTGGACCTCCTTTTGAATTGGACAGAAAAAATGAACTCATACAGGTCTAAAACAACACGAGGATGAGTAAATGTTTTTATTTTTTATTAATGAAATTCACAATCTGTACATCAAAGTTACTAATTTATATTTGTGCTTATTAATATATTCCAAAGTGGCTTGCATTGTATTGAAGTCACACATTTTATCAGTTGATGAATTTCCTGGGAGCAGAAAACTTCCGACTTTGCTTTGCAAGCACCACGCTCTGCAGTTTGAGCTATAGGTAGTTTCAGCTTCCAGGGTGTCAGGACTCTACTGGAAAATAGACATGGAAGATTTTTTTTTTTTTTTACATACCTCAGAATCTGCAGCTGGCAGTTTGGACTCTTCAGTCCATCAGAGAGCAGCTTCACTCCTGAATCCTGCAGGTCATTGTTACTCAGATCCAGCTCTCTCAGGACAGAGTTTGAGGACTTTAGAGCTGATGACACAATTTCACTTGACTGACTAGTGAGATTACAGCTGGAGAATCTGAATGAGACACAAATACAAGTTTCAGTGAATGTGCTATATAGCTATGTATATAAAATATAATGCAAAATGTAATAAAATAGTGTTTTTATTTAATTAATCAAATTAAAAAGGCTAAACAAATAGAGCTGCCACTGAATACGACATTTCAAAATGATTTGGTCAGTGGAGTCCAACTGGTAGATTGCAATCACAATCGATTTTAGTTTTTTCTCCTATTAAATTCAGATAAGACAGTATAAGACAATATTACTTATTGGACCTAAAACAGTACACAGAATCTCTTGGATCACAAATTTGCAACTAGATGGATAAACTTATACTTCCTCTACAGTTAAAAATCTGGGTGTTATATTAGACAGCAACCTATCTTTTGAAAATCATATTTCCAATGTTACAAAAACAGCATTCTTCCATCTTAGAAACACTGCCAAGCTACGGAACATGTTAAGTGTTTCTGATGCAGAAAAGCTAGTTCATGCATTCATGACCTCTAGACTGGACTATTGTAATGCACTGCTAGGTGGTTGTCCTGCATCTTCAATAAACAAGCTACAGATAGTACAAAATGCTGCAGCTAGAGTCCTTACCAGGTCAAGAAAATATGATCATATTACTCCAATTTTACAGTCTCTGCACTGGTTACCTATTAAGTTTCGTATCAGTTACAAAATATTATTACTTGCCTATAAGGCCCTAAATGATTTAGCTCCTGCGTACCTAACTAATCTTCTATCACGCTACAATCCAACCCGCTCCCTAAGGAACAAAACTCTGGACTCTTGGTAGTACCTAGGATAGCAAAGTCCACTAAAGGAGGTAGAACTTTTTCATATCTGGCTCCTAAACTCTGGAATAGCCTTCCTGATAACGTTCGGGTTCAGACACACTCTCTCTATTTAAATCTAGATTAAAGACACATCTTTTTAGCCAAGCATTCATATAATGCATCTCACAATCTTGTACTGCATGTATATCTGATCAAATGCACATTATCATGCTTTAGATTAGGTTTAACAGATAATTTAATTCAGGGTTGTTCCTGGATGGAACAACTGCTATGCTAATTGGGGGGAGAAAGCTAACGGTCCAGCCGGCTCAGATAAACAAGGTAAGACAAAGATACAATTACTTTGTCTAGTTAGGGATGACAGTGTGTTTTTTCGGGTAGGTGAGAGCTATGATCCTCTGGTAAGAATGGAAAACGCTAAAATTATTCAGCCAAATTTTTTTTTGAAATCCCCAGAATCATAGAAAAAGAACACGAGTTGAAGGTGGATGAAAGATTAAAATGCTAAGAGAACTGAGGATGATGAAATAAAATAGAACTGAGATACAAGTTTTAATAATAATAATAATAATAATAATAATGACTGTAAAGGAATTTTTCCTTTACATGTATTGATCTTTAGTGAAACATAGATTCAAGATGTATGCCTCATATGTTTTCTCACTTGCAGTGAGAAAAGCCTTTGTGTGATGAGTTACGATGAGAGAGGTAAAGAAAAGCAGACGGTTAAGAGGTCATCATGGGGGCATTTACAACTTATAGCCTGGGGGTCAAGGGGGCATTTGCCTCCCTTTTCTAGTATAACCATGAATAGATAAACAACCTGGTATCTCTCTCCCTGTAGGGGAGGGGAGAAAGGAGGCCTTGAAGGAAAGGACTATAAAACAGATTGACACTGCTTCTCCTTATCTGTTCCTCACTGACTCACTTTATGTGTATTGGTGACGAGGATCTCTCTTGCAAGAGAATAAATACTTTTATTACTATAATTTGGACTCAGAGTTGTCTCTTACTCAGTGATGATGTTTGTTTGAAAAAAATTGCCACAACAATTTGGTGTCAGACAGTGGGATTCCTTGGACGTGACTTCTGGACCTGACAGCGGACTGAGGCTGATCACCTTGGAGCTGAAAGTTCCAACCCTACCTCGCTAAAAAGATTCAGAGACGAGGGACCGTTCCGCTGTTGGGACCGGAGGGATCGACCACTGGAATCAAAAAGAGTCCCAGGTGGCACAAAACGACATCTCTGGTAAGAAACAATTAAATTCAATTTAATTAGGGGGGAAAGAGTGAAATTGTTTCTGTGGTAGAGTAATCTGGGCACGAACGTTCAGATTAGGTAACCTGAGATTAACTTGAGATCTGTACGGATCAAGAGGGTTTCAAACAGGTACCGAGGTTAATTGGGGTTAGAAAAAAATCGAAAGATTTTGGTAAATCACAATTAAGAGGGCACAATTAACCCGACTGATTGCGGAATAAGAGAAAATCGGATCTGCTGGAGACGTCTAGCAGATTAAAGAAGCGCGCGCGAGCAAATCCACAGAAAGCAGAAAACAGCCAGTATGGGGAAGTCTCAGAGCAAGCTTGTGAAATATGATACACCGGTGTACCACCAAATGAAAAAACATTATGGTCAGAAATGTATGCAAGATACTGAAAAATTAATCAAGCATCATGATTTTCCCGAAGAGGGAACATTGAGCCTCACAAGACTGAAAGTGGTGAGGGACTCAGTTGAACAAAGTAGCGACAAACAACCAGGTTGTTGTTGCAAATGTGTTAAACATGTATGTAAAAAATGTGAACAAACAGTAGATTGTTGGCTCAAGGAAGCAGATAAAAGAGAAAGAAAGCAAATGCAGAAGAGTTAACAGGAGGAAAAAATGAAAAGTGTGAAAGTCTATCTGTATGTGTGTCACCACCACCAGAACCGATTAACCCACAGTATGTTTGTGTTTCCCCACATGAAAATGCGGTGAGGCCGGCACCGCCAGAGTACAAAACACACATCTACCCAACGGCTCAGCTGAATGCATTAAAATTCGACCCCGACCTCGACTGTTCTCCGCCAAGACAACCGCAACAGGACGCACAAGCACGAGCAGCGCGAGACGCTGAATGAACAAGCACGAGCAGCGCAAGACGCTGAACAAGTGGCACGAGAGGCAGCGCAGGCAGCGCAGGCAGCGCCGCGAAAGCAAAGGGGGAGAGAGAGATGCAGCTGGCTGTTGTCGAGCACGAGCGCACCACCAGCAAAGCAAAACTGGAAGAAAAAAGGGTATCAAGAAAGTGGAAATGTGGACTGTGTGCAAGTAATGCAAGTAATGAACGTGACTTTTAGCTGCACGAAGTGCAGGTTGTGCAAGAACGACGGACACTGGGCACAGAAATCTCCAGACAGATTGAAACGAGAGAAACGGAGAACAGGAGAGGAGAGGGTGGGTGACAGGCATTCAGCCAGCTACGAAAAAGGGAAGTAAAAATGTATTGACACACACACACACAACACGCTCACATACACTGATTCAAATAATGCTGTCTGCAATGAAGAAAATGCTTGCAACCCTTTATGTGTGACTGCTGAAGTTTTGAATAATGCTGTTACTGATGAATGTCTGAGAATGTACAAAAGTTCAGGGTTTTTAATGCTACCGAGATATCCCATGTGAGTTGACGGGACAATGATAGACTTTATGGTTGATTCCGGGGCAGCGCGATCCACCATAAGACCATGTGACTTGCCATGTGAACCAAGAATGACGGATTTAGTGTTTGAAAGCACTTCGGCGTCAGGGCATATAATTTCAGAAAACTATACTGTGAAATATCCGTTGAAATGTGAGACGGAGGGGGGCAGGGCATTGAAACATGCATTTTTGTGCTCTGAAACCTGTCCGGTTCCGTTAATGGCCAGGGATCTAACGTGTAAATTAAATCTGAAACTCACTGCTGGCCCGTTTGGGATCGTTATTGAAGAGAAACAGCAGATGAGTTGTGCAAAATTTGAGCCACAGTGGGCATACGAGTGGCAGATAAGTGATTCTGATTGGGCACAAATGATTTTGAAATTGGCAAAAGATCGAACAGTGTCAGCTAACACAGAAAATATGCTGCCTGACAGATTGCATTGCACGTCACATGTTGTAATTGAGCGTGAACCACAATATGAGGAAGAGTGGTTTAACGGGGCAGAAAATGAGAAAATAAGGTTTGATAAGATTTTCTGGAATGAAAATGTGTGTGTGCTTTCAGCTTGCCTGTCAGCAAAACAAATGCAGCTTTATTTGATAACGGGGGAGTCAGCGCCACACTTATCAGTAACCAAGGGCACCGAGCAGACATGGGCCACTTCAGGCCTGTTTGTGAGAAAATGCATGAGAGCCACAGATTGGGCTGAAAAGGAAACGGGTGAAACACAGTGAAAATGTAGGGCTTTTATGGCAAACTGTGATTTTGAGGTTGACGTACAGAGAACTGTGACTGCTATTGTCAGGAATGCAATGGAGAAGCATGAGCACGGATCTATTTCTGCCATAGACATTCATCCTGTCCTGGCAGAAATACCTTCAAAATTGTGGGCAAAACACAAATATGATGTTGGGTTGATTAAAGGTTATGAACCAGTTGTAATCACTCCAAAGTCTGATTACAGGCCATGTCAATCGCAATATCCCCTGAAGAAGGAGGCATTGAGAGGGATACAGCGGTTTTGAGTCTCTCCTGAAGGAGAAAGTAATCATTCCGTGTCATGATTCTCCAGTGCGAACTCCTATTTTCCCGTGAAGAAAATAACATCTAACACAAAGCGAACCCGTCACGTGGCGATTCGTTCAGGATCTGCAGGCTGTAAACTCAGCCGTTATTGCGAGCTGCCCAGCGTACCTAATCCGTACACAATTTTGTCACAAATTCCAAATGCAATGTATTTCACTGTGGTTGATTTGGCCAATGCTTTTTTAGCGTCCCAGTGGAAGAAAAAGTCAGTTTTGGTTTTGCGTTTGATTTTGACAACAAAGGGTACACGTTTACCAGGTTGTGTCAGGGTTATTGCGAGTCTCCGACGATTTACAATGAAGCGCTCAGACGGAGCCTTGAACCGTTAATTCTGTCGAGCGGAATGGCGCTATTGCAGTATGTAGATGATTTATTGATTTGTGCACGAGATGAGGTTACGTGCGTGGCTGACACTGTAACTCTCTTGAACCACCTGGCGCAGGAGGGTCACAAGGTCAGTCTAACAAAGCTGCAGTTTGTGAAGCAGGAAATAACTTTTTTGGGTCATACTATAACACCAAACAGTAAAGCTATCTCTGAGAAACGAGTAAAAGCTATCAAAGATGTACCAAGACCAATAACAAAGAAACAATTGTTATCATTCTTGGGAATGCGCATATTGTCGAACGCGTTTATTCCAAATTATGCATTTCTTGAGAAGCCCTTGAGAGCCCTGACAACAGGGAAAGGGCTGAGGTCATGTGACAAGATTGATTGGCCCACAGAAGCACAGGAGGCTTTTGCAAACATGAAAATGCAACTGGCTCAGGCTCCAACGTTGGGCCTCCCTGCGATTGAAAGGCCTTTTACACAGATGGTAGACGAAAAACATGGATTTATGAGTTCAGTTCTCTTGTAAACCCATGGGGACAGATTACGACCGGTCGCATATTTTTCAACAAAGCTTGATGCAGTGGCAGCAGGGTTGCCACACTGCCTGAGAGCTGTGGCGGCTGCGGAGCTGGCTGTACTGGCTTCAAGGGAATTTGTGGGGTATTCTGATTTGACTTTGATGGTCCCACACGCAGTCTCCATGATTTTGCAAGAACAGAAAACGTCACATTTATCAACAGCCCGATGGCTGAGGTATCACACGATTTTGCTTGACATGCCAAATGTAACGGTGAAAAGATGCACAACTTTGAATCCTGCCACACTTCTCCCTACGGAGAATGGAGGATGGAGAGGAACACCATTGCTGTCTATCAGTGTTGGAACAGGTGTGTACACCACGTCCAGACCTGTTGGACACACCTTTAGAGAACTGTGACAATGTCCTCTTTGTGGATGGGTCGGCGTCCAAAGATCCACAAACAGGCTTGAATAAGGTTGGTTTCGCGGTGACCACTGAATTTGAAGTCGTAAAGGCTGGCAAATTGCCATCAAATTATTCGGCTCAGGCAGCTGAATTGGTTGCTCTGACAGAAGCGTGTAAACTTATGGCAGACAAATGTGTGACAATTTACACAGACTCGCGTTATGCTTTTGGGGTCACGCACGACTTTGGGGCACTTTGGAAGCACAGAAATTTTTTGAAGTCGGATGGACATACGATATTAAACGCATCCCTTGTGTCTGAGCTTTTGGAGGCCATTATTTTACCAGATGAGGTTGCGATCTGTAAATGCGTCAGCGCACACTAACGATAAAAGTTTATCTCCACAGGAAACGCCGAGCAGGCCAGCGAAGGCAGCGGCAGCACAGGAGACAAAGAAAGCGACTTGTGCTTTAGTATCTGTGACTAACCCTGATATTTCCCCTTGTTTACAGAGTATGCAGACTTTTTCCACAGGAGCAGAAAAACAACAATGGAGGTCGTCTGGCTGCAGTCTCCAGGGGGGTGTATGGATGAGTGTTGATGACATTCCTTGTTTGCCCAAACACTTCTTTCAGCATTATGCTAAGTTGACACATGGGTTGGATCATGTGTCAAAGGGGAGTATGATAATGCAGATGAAGGAATTATGGTTTACAAAGGGGTTTACAGTGTTTGCTGAAAACTTTTGCAAAAGATGTGTCACTTGTAACACACACAATGTGGCTAGAGGGATAAAAACACCCTTAGTATCTCAACCAGCCCCAGCAGGTCCATTTGAATATCTAATGATGGATTTCATCGAATTAACCCCTTGTGGGAAACAGAAACACTGTCTGGTGATGGTTGACATGTGGTCAAAATGGGTTGAGGCCTTCCCAACCTCGAAACAAGATTCGGCAGCAGTGGCAAAGGCCCTGTTAACCGAGATTGTTCCGAGATGGGGAATTCCAAGAAAAATCAGTTCTGACAATGGCAGACACTTTGTCAATGATGCAATAAAGCAGGTGGGTCAGTTCTTGGGAATTGACATGAGAACACACTGCAGCTACGCACCCTCATCAGGAGGGGCAGTAGAGACAGAACCAGACAATCAAGAACAAATTAGAAAAATGCTGTGAAGAGACGGGTCTGACTTGGCTTAAAGCCCTCCCAATTGTACTGATGTACATGAGAATGAGAAAAAGAGTGAAAACAAACCTGAGCCCATTTGAAATTTTGTTTGGTAGGCCACCATTCATGGGCATGGAGGGGGGTAAACAAAGGCTGCCATCAACGGATGTGTGTGAAAATGAAATGTTGAATTACTGCAAAGAAATGTCTTGTCTGTTATCAAATATTTCTGTGCAGGTAAAAGCTGCCCAGGGGAAGGTTGCTGAGACATTCCTGCACTAGGTCAGACCTGGCGATTTCGTGGTGATTCGTGATCACAGGAGAAAGAGCTGGAAATCGAAAAGGTGGCTTGGGCCTTTCCAGGTGCTTCTGGTGGCGCTCGGCGGTGAAGGTCGCAGAGAGGGCTACGTGGGTTCACGTAAACCATTGCAGGAGGGTGCCGCCCATTGCGGAGGCGGAGCAATCGCTGGAGGAGGTTCAACGTGAGTGTCAATAAATGCTAAGATCCAGTTTGAAAAACCCTTGCATTGCAGCTGTGTGTTTAAGCGGAACCAGATATCGGGCAGCAAGGAGGAGACTGGAGGGAGGAGGCAACTTTGATTGCGCAAACGGCATCTGGGTGGACACCGTAAACAACAGAACAGATAAGACTTTTAGTGCTTCGAAGACAGTACTTTCTCACATTCTCTGGTCATAACAGCACCTTTGATTCAGAGTAACTGAGAGAATGGAGCGTCCAAGGCCGTGGCACCCATTCAGAGTGCCAGGAATGTGTGGCCTGTTTAAGACCACATGCATAATAACTTTGTTGTCAGTGACAATTTGTTTGGTAATACTACACTTCACAACAGGTCTGAAGGTGTTACCAACAGGAGATCAGACCAACAATATGATGACACAAGTAGCGGAAGTTACAGTGAAATGTGTTAATTGAGTTATGATGTTTCTATTTTTCTTCCTGAGAATGATTGATATGTAAAGAAGGTTAGAAGCAGCAGTTATCCGTGTTACGAGATGACGTACAAGGAGAGGGGTTGAAACTGAGGGATTTTTTACATACTTTTAATAATTACATTTTATATTACAGAAGTAACTCAACAGTGATAAATTGATATGTTTATTTCCTACTATGAACTATACTATTTCTTGTTTATACTATGGTGACTGAGGGTTCGGTTTAGGCCGAGAGTGCAACAGCAGTGCCTGTCCATTCAGCCCGGCTATAGAATAAAGTCTTTACTTTGCTTGCTAAGCATTTAGGGTCTGACCCAACAAAAACAGCCTAAGCATTTTTCAAATTTTCAAAAACTTACTTCACAGGTTCAAGGAGAGTGATCATTTATGTGAAAATCAGAGATGAAGAGTATACGTGTGATTAATGACTTGAACTTGTATTTATTATTATTTTTACTATTACTATTACAATGTTTGACTGATCAGTTATCAGAGAATGATAAAAAGGGAGGAGTTTTTCCTTTACATGTATTGATCTTTAGTGAAACATAGATTCAAGATGTATGCCTCATATGTTTTCTCACTTGCAGTGAGAAAAGCCTTTGTGTGATGAGTTACGATGAGAGAGGTAAAGAAAAGCAGACGGTTAAGAGGTCATCATGGGGGCATTTACAACTTATAGCCTGGGGGTCAAGGGGGCATTTGCCTCCCTTTTCTAGTATAACCATGAATAGATAAACAACCTGGTATCTCTCTCCCTGTAGGGGAGGGGAGAAAGGAGGCCTTGAAGGAAAGGACTATAAAACAGATTGGCACTGCTTCTCCTTATCTGTTCCTCACTGACTCACTTTATGTGTATTGGTGACGAGGATCTCTCTTGCAAGAGAATAAATACTTTTATTACTATAATTTGGACTCTTACTACAAGTTACTATAAGTTGTCTCTTACTCAGTGATGATGTTTGTTTGAAAGAAATTGCCACAACAGGACCAAGGCGTGTCTTTAAATAATAATAAAATAGAACTGAGATATGAGTATTTAATATGAAATAATAATAATAAGGACAGAGGCGCGTGTCCTATAAAAATAATACAATAGAACCGAGGTGCGTGTTCTATTTTTAAAATACAACCGAGGTGCGAGTTGTATCAGGGGGAATCAAAAATAGAACCGAGGCGCAAGTCGATTGATGACCCTAAAAATTAATTAGAACCGAGTTACGAGTTCTAGAATGAATGCAACTGAGATACGAGTTGTCTTAATAAAATAGAATAATAAAATAGAAAAAGGGATCACTGGTTAAACTAGGAAGTATATAGTGTGGAATAATTAATTGAACGAGAACCTAATATAAGTGAACTTACTGATAAACAGATCATAAACAGACTAGATTTGTGACTGGTTAACATCTGTGAAAGAACAGTAAAAAAATTAAGAGCTGGGGAACTGCTAAAGTTTTTATATTGGCCGCTATTATTCACTAATGAGGATATAGAGATTAACCGCATAGATTAAATAAATATAGATTAAACGCACATCACAAAACCCAAATAATTGAATTAGGCCCGTGTATTGTAGAAGCTAAAACTCTGCTCCTGTGGGCAGATATTGACTTTCATTTAGGCCCGAGGCGTCATAAGAGCAAGATGCATGTTGCATGATGAGTAAATGGAGAAAGTATAGAGACAAGTGGGGAATTGAGGTAGGTCGACTAATGAGGGAAACAGTAGAGGCTACGGATGTGGAAAAGTTAGCTGAAAAAAGGCTAGCCTTAACCCTCCGCCTAGCATGGGACAAAAGATACCTAGAGCCCCGCCGGCATACAATGAAAAACTGACCATGACTGAGCTCCCAGCATATTGCACAAAAAGAGGAGTAGAAAAGCATGTAGGGATATATCCGGTGATTTCAGAGGAAGAAGAAACCACAGTGAAGATAGTGGCAGGAACGCTTAGATTAAAAAGCATAAATCAGGCGGAAGATAATGACAGTATGACTGGCCAGAGAGAGTCAGAACAGGCCCAAATAAGGGAAGATCGACAAGATAGTAGAGGGAAGGGAAGACAAATGAGTAACTTTGAACCAAATGCAAAAAGCACCCCCTTTGAAAAAAACTGGAGCAAGGGAATTAGGAGCAGGGTTATTAGAAATAAGCGAACAAGCAACTGAACTGGTAGACGAAATAGCAGCCAAACATGAGGAGCTAACCAAAAAAATAAATGAAAGATTAATGGAGGAAAACCTCCTTAAAGAATTAAGAAAGATGGAACTCCAAAATATAAAAGAAAGACAAAAGGGAAACTGGGATGAGCAAACTTATTCAGATGGGTGGGACCAGCCTAAATGAAAGTTTAATATGGAAAAAGCCACAAATAAAGATGCGTTTAAAAAATATAGAGAAAGAGAGGCAGCAGAGACAATAGGTACCAGGTCAGGTAGGAAATATAAAGAGACATACAAGGGACCAAAAAATTATGCCACTATTAGTGGAAGGAACACAGCTGAAATACGTACCATGTGGAGGAAGGGACGTAGAAACATTGAAATCAAAGCTACCGAGCCTGAGGGATGGTGCCAATAGATGGATAGCCACTTTTGAGGATGAGACAGTGGGAGATATGATTGCGGTAGGGGATATTAAAGTTTTGCTGTCTAAGGTATTAACCAGGCAAGAGATGGAGGATATACTGGAGGACGCTGGCATGAAGGATGCTGTGGGCTGCAAGGATTACAATGGTCAATCTCTAAAGACGTACCATGCTGAATTATGGGGGATATTGAGAGACAAGTTTCCCACAAAAATTTCCAAAAACAGGCAGCTGACGAAACCACTGACAACTGAGGATAATTTTGATCAATGGATAAATGAGCAGGTGCAACATTGGCGAAATATGACTAATGAAAATGTGACTTTTGATAAATCTTCCCTGTGTGCACAGCTGTTTAGAAGTGTCGTAAAGGAGGTGTTGCCTATCTCAGTACAGGGTAAACTGAGAGACATACCAGGACTGGATGAGATGGACCATGATCAATGGTCTGAGGCTATGAGATCGTGAGTTCGTTAAAACTCACCAGGAAGCAGAACTAGCTCTGGAAAAGCAGAGCAGAGAGGTCACTCGAAAGCTAGCACAAGCTAACCTGGAGCAGCTGAAAAAGGACAAGGAACTGAAAGGTAAGTATGTAGTGAGGTGTGAGGCTGGAGGGTCTGAGGAGTCCACAGGGGGAAAAGGGATGGGTCAGAAAGTAGAACCCACATCAAAGCCAGGGGACGGCCAAAGTCAGCACAACCCCCAACCTATAGTTGTAAATGTGCAGCTACCACAGGGGTACCATCCTCAGGCTCAGGGAAGCTATAGAAGAGGATCAGGGCGAGGCAGGCCAATGACAAGGGGAAGAGGTGATGTAGGAAGAGAGAGAATAATTAAAGACAGGCAGTCAGCGGAATGCTATGGGTGTCATCAGCTAGGACACACAAGAGCCGAGTGTCATATAAACCCATGGCCAGATCAACAATAGGAATTTTCGGAGAAACATACTGTAGGCCAGCACGTGGTGTTATATAAAGAAAAAGCGAAGATGAGGAACCAATTATAGAGTCTAAAATGAATGGAAAGGTATGGAATAGCAGAATGGATGGACGGACAGCTAGAAGAGCTAAGGGGAATAAAATAGAAAATGGAATTATGTCAGCCCAAAGAGCAGAAATAATGGCACTAACAGAGGCGTGTAGGATACTAAAGGGTGAGAAGGGAACCATATTTACAGATTTAGCTTATGGGTTTGGAGAGTGTCATTATTATGGAAAAATATGGGCTAGAAATAACTTTAGGAAGACCAATGGAAAATCAATTAAGCATGAAAAAGAGATCAGGGATCTGTTACAATCATGCTTGGGGCCCACGGAACTAAGTATAGGGAAGTGCGATGCACATCAAAAGGGGGAAGATAAGATCTCGTTAGGGAATAACTTTGCAGACCAAACAGCAAAAGCAGCAGCAAAAAGAGAAACAGAACCAGGAAAAGGGATTTTAGTATTAACCAGGGCTCAGATAGCTAAAAAAAACTGAATGCATACAAATACGAGGACAAGAGATAATCAAAGAACAACAGAAACAGGCTGGAGAGCAGGAGAAACTAGAATGGAAACTTAGAGGAGCAAACGAAGTAGGGGAAATATGGAGAACACCACAAGGGCAGGTAGTGGTAATAGAACAATTGGAACAGATGGTCCTGTCACAAGCACATGGAGCAGGGCACAATAATAGGACGGATATGATAGACACAATAATCAAACAAAACAACATGTGGTTTCCTAGAATGCAAGAGAAAGTTAATGAGTTTTTAACACGATGTAGCGAATGCATGACACGAAACATCAAAAGCGCACCACACCCAATTAGACACTTCCCCAGCCCTAAGGGACCCTTCACACACTTGGTAATGGATTTCGTGGACATGATAACACCAATAAAAGGTAAAAGATAAATGTTAGTGGTAGTGGATAGATTTTCCAGATGGGTAGAAGCATTCTCAGTTGGCCAGCAAAGCAGAGGCACAGGCACTTTCCAACTAAAAGGAAAGCTTTCCAAAATCTGTGCACAAACAGGCCTGAATTGGGTAACAGCGCTACCAATAGCCCTAATGGTGATAAGGGAAGTACAAACCGGAACTAAATTGACACCTCAAAATGGTTACGGGAGGAGAATGCCAAGAGGAGACAGAGAAATTATAGAAATAGAAGACATAGACAAATTGAAAAGTGAATTAGATAAATATGTGACAACTCTAACCAAAATTGATGCAAGTATTTTTCAGACTGAATCCCGACCAAGAGAAACTCCAGACAAATCAAACAGAAGTGGACCGATAGCAGTGGGGGATCTTGTCTACATAAAAGTATATCGAAGGAAGTGGGATGAACCCAGACGTGAAGGACCGTATGAGGTGACATCTGCCACTCACACATCAATCAAAGTGCAGGGATCAAACTTCTGGTGCCACATTTCACACTGCCTTAAAATAAACACGAACAAAAGCGAGGTAATAACACACGAAGCGAAGAACCTGTTCAAAAGCCCTGAGGAAGAAGCATTGGGTCACTGCATAAGTAAAGACTGTGCCCTAGGGGCAGGAATAGCCTTAGAATTCAGAAATAGATACGGGGTAGAAGAATCAGTGGAACAACAAAAGGGGGGGGGGGAGAGTGTGCATATGTAGAAAAGGAAGGAAGAAGGATACTACACTTAATTACCAAAGAAAAAGCAGGTGACAGACCCACTTACGACAATTCGGAACAGAGCCTAATAAACGCCAGAAGGATCTGTCTAGAGCAAAACTTAACCACTTTATCTATCCCAAAGATAGGGTGTGGATTGGACAGATTAGAGTGGTCCAAAGTAGAGACATTAGTTAACAATTTTGGGAGAATCAACCATACGTGTAAAGGTTTATACTCGTCCAAATGAGGATGTGGTGGTTGATAGTGATAGGACTGATGGAATTTAAGGGGATAGTGTGACAATAACGGCTGTAGAAAACAAAGAAAAGACAGTACAAATTGACCTATGTGACATAGTTAACTATGGTGAAAACAAAATAACATGGAGGGGGTATGACGTGTATGGGTGTGTATGGCCTTCAACCGTTCACACGGGACCCTGGTGTCACACATGGCATGATGTGAATTGGAGCACCAAACCAAATTACAAGATAACCAATAGAAATATCATAACTAATACAATTTTAATATTCAGGGGTCATGGGGGAACAAAAGAAAATATAAATCCCCTACTAATAACAATAAGTCCTCTAAATAAGATGGATATATGGATAATGATAGGAGTAGATGTGACTGGGACAGACCCAATGGGACTAATAAGACCATTATGGTGGCAATAACAGTGCTGGGTCTGTGTGGGTGTTGTTGTATACCATGTATAAGGGGTTTGGCACAACGTGTGATTGAAACTGGAATGACTAAAGTAATGGCAGTAAGGGAAGAAGAAATGACCCCCTTGCGGGAAGAATTAGACTTATCCGAGGACTAGGAAGAGGAGAGCTGTGCAGTGTATTAAGACTGTGAGGGGGAATAACACGGCCAGGCAACAACCACTGGATGCTAGTAACCTAGCCTATGGCCAGGCTCTCTACCAAGCGCAAAGCTAGTGAGCTGAAGACAACGAAGATGCATTTTTTACACATACACATATAGGAAATATAATGTTAGGTCCGTCTCTATTAAAGGACAACAATCACAATTACTAACTGTTTTTTTGTACTAACTGTATTGTTTAAAACGTTAATGAGGATTGGAAATCCTCAAAAGGGGGAAATGTGAATGAAAACAGTATGATTTTGTTTATCATCTAATAATTGTTATTTATTTAATACTCATGTTTATGTTGAATATGTTAAAATGAACTATTTGTCCATTTCTATGAATGTCTCACATTGGATGTTTCACATTAAGAAGTGTTCTAAAACAAAATGTTAAGCTGTAAGTTAGGCCTATGAGTCTGTGGTGGAAGATTCCCAGGCACCATAAATCAAGTTAGATAAACTGAGGGTGGTACGAGATGACACCAGCCCGGGAGGGGGGGGGGAGCTAGTTTCTAAGCAGAGAACTGCAGACAGAACGGCATTGTTTTCACATGATCTGCTAGCAGAACACTTGGATGAAAACTTTCAGTATCGTTTGGGTTGAAGATACTTCAATAAAAACCTTTTTATTCTTAAAACATCCTTCGTCTCGACTATCTTCATCCAAAGTTTCAACCACAGAAATTACACAAACTTCAGTCTTGAGCCAAGCCTTAAATTATCTGAGATGACCGAACACCTGAGAAGAGATGATGACAACCCCTCGGAGGACCTCAGAGGAAGCCAACCCTCAGCGATTATACTGAATTAACCACATTTAGCTTTAAGTGAATTATATTGAGTTTCTACAATATAAATCTATTTTAGAAACTTAATTTCCTGTGAAGTTGCTTTGCAACGATCGTAAAAAGCGCAATACATATAATCTTGACTTGAATTGATTTTAGTTAAGCCCTTTTTTTGACAAAAAGCATTGGATGAAAATTACACTCAAGTGTTGATAACATATTAAGCTAGAATAAAATAAAATATTTATATATATATATATATATATATTTATATACAAATATACTATTGCTCACCTCTGGTCAACTTAATGAACAATTACATTGAATTTCTAAATACATTTAAAAGAGACTTGCATCTGATTGCTAAGTTAAATAAAAATGTCAAGTCTCTTCTCTTCAAGTATATAATTCTCTTCAATAAGTATACAAGAAGAAAATACTCACAGGGCTTTCCTGCAGTTGATCACAGCTGGTAGCAGTCTTCTTCTCCCCTCATCTGATGTGTTGTATTTCTTGAGGTCCAGCTCATCCAGCGGCTCCTCTGACATCTGAAGCATGTAGGCGATTGTTGAGCAGTGAGCAGGAGAGAGTTTCTTCTCTGAGTGTTTGTCTGATTTCACAAACTCCTGAATCTCTCTGGACAGAGTCTGATCTTTCACTTCCAGCAGACAGAGGAACAGATTGATGGATCTTTCAGTGTAGAGTCCATGTTCATCTTTGATCTTCTCTTTAATGTACTGTGTGGTTCTCCTGATGCTCTCTGAGCTGTTCTCTGTGTGTGTCAGTAGATCCTGTAAGAGTCTCTGATTAGACTCCAGTGAGACGCCCAGCAGGAACCGCAGGAACAGATCCAGACGTCCATTCTCACTCTCAAGGGCTTTATCTACTGCTGCTTCAAACATATTATGCAGTGCAAAAAAATTTAGTGCTTTCATTGTAGTATTAAGATGGTAGTGAAAAGCATAGAAAGCAGCAAGAAACTCCTGAACGCTCAGATGAATGAAGCTGTAGACTTTCCTCTGATGAATCACTGATTCCTCCTTAAAGATCTCAGTGCAAATCCCAGAATACACTGAGGCGTCAGTGACATCTACGCCGCTCTCAATCAGGTCCTCCTCATAGAACATAACATTGCCCTTCATCAGCTGTTTGAAAGCCACTTCAGCAAGTTTCACAATCACTTCTCTGTTGGACTGCAGGAGTTTCATTGGATCTCTCTCTTCATACTTCTGGTTTCTTGTGTTGATCTGAATCAGCAAGAAGTGGATGTACATCTCAGTCAGAGTTTGAGGGATTTCTGCACTCAGATCTTCTTCCAGGAGCTTCTGAAGCACAGTGGATGAGATCCAGCAGAAGACGGGGATGTGGCACATGATGTGGAGGCTTCTTGCTCTTCTGATGTGTGAGATGATTCTGCTGGCTTGATGCTGGTCACTGATTCTCTTCCTGAAATAGTCCTCCTTCTGAGGATCATTGAATCCCTGAATTTCTGTCAGACGGTTGATGTATTTGGAGGGGATCTGATTGGTTGCTGCTGGTCTGGAGGTGATCCAGATGAGAGCTGAGGGAAGCAGATCTCCTTTCATGAGGTTTGTCATCAACACATCCACTGATGAAGTCTCAGTCACATCACACACTTTCTGATCGTCTGAAAACATCAGTGTGATTCTGCTTTCATCCAGACCATCAAAGATGAACACAACTTTACACTGCTCATACATCTTTGAGTCCAGATCTTGAAGTTCAGGATGAAAGTCCAGCAGAAGTCTGTGAAGACTGTACTGATGATCTCGGATCAAGTTCAGCTCTCGAAATGGAAGCACAAAGATGAAATCTACGTCCTGATTGGCTTTTCCCTCTGCCCAGTCCAGAATGAACTTCTGCACAGAGACGGTTTTTCCGATTCCAGCGATGCCTTTAGTAAGAACAGTCTTGATCTGGTCTTTCTTCTTCTTCTTCTTATATCCATGTTCAGATGAGGCTTTAAAGATGTCATTGCAGTAGATTGGAGTGTCTTGTGAGTGTTGTGTTCTGGCTGTTTTCTCCATCAGTAAAACCTCATGTTCTTCATTCACTCCTTCACTCTCTCCCTCTATGATGTAGAGCTGTGTGTAGATGCTGTTCAGGAGGGTTTCATTCTTCAGGAGTTTCAGTCCCTCAAATAATATATCATATTTGTTTTTCATGCTGGTTTTGAGCTGGTCTTTGAATCTCTGTAGTTCATAATTCACTGGTTCAAGAGATTCCTGCTGCAGGTCTGCAGTCTGACCTTCTTTATATACTCTACAGAAACAAGAAAAAAGGTTTTAATGTATGAATAAAATCAAGATGTAAATCAAATATTAAATCATTATAGTTGTTAATCCTGTATTTTTCTATATAATTACGGTCATACATTTAAATTTCAGTTTAAAATTTAAAGTACATTTTTCAAAAGTAAAAAAAAAAATCTCTCAACTTTTGATTTGTGGCAAAATAAAACAACCATAACTCTTCTCTCTGTGCATTCAGTGTGTTTTTATCTCCTATAAACAAGTCGTCAAATCACCCACTTCATGTTTATACTCACCTGGGGTCTGAGGTCAATGGTTCAATATTAAATTGAAGAGTTAATTGATTAAAGTACAAAGAAAAAAATTCCAATGCTTTCACTGGCCAACTTAAATTTATTTTGTAAATATCATAATTTTTTTGATTGTTACAACACACTCCAAAAGAAGTTGGGACAGAGGCATGTTTATCACTGTGTCAAATTACCTTTCCTTTTAATCACACATTTTAAAAATCTGGGAATTAAAGATGCACATTTGTTAAGTTTTGCTAGCAAACTTTTTGCCCAGTCATACTTGATACAAGACTTCAGTTACTCAACAGTCCATATTCATTGTTGTCTGATTCTCCGTTTGTATGTACACAAGGTAGGTAGGTAGGTTTTGTAGGCTTTTTATAGTATATGTCTCAGTACAATCCCAATATATGCCTACACATCAATGGTACCTTCACACATATGCAAGTCACCCTTGCCATTTGCACTTATTCTGTTCAAAAAGCCTATTTGTCCATTCTCCCTTTGAGTGTTATGGGGCTCTTACCCCGGGGGCCTGTACATCCCACCAAATTACTATTTGTCCATCTCTCTGCCGGGTACATGGGGGTCACTTGGGCTAGGGGCCCGTCACATGAACCCACTATTTGTCCATTTCACTGCTATTGTGCCGGAATGACTCCTTGGCGCCCTCGACATGCGGACGCTCACGATGCCCTTCCTGTTTGTTTAAATGACATCCGATGCAAACGCGCTCCGATCGACTGGTGCTCTAGACCGCTAGCACCTTTCTAAAAAAAAATCCCACTTTCCATTTATTTTGAATTGGTTTGGCCTAGTAGTTTCATGGACATGGCGCTAAAAGGGCAGATCGACTAGAGGGCACCATTTGTATATCTTCAGGGGTCCCTTTAGCGGCTGGAAAAGTTTGGTGACCCCACAAACTCTTTTGGGAGTCAAAAGGTCAAAAAAAGGACTGTGCGTCTACAAAACTGTTACCCGATTAAATGGGGAGAGGGACAATCCCCGATCGGAGACCATAGGACCCCGAGATTAAAGATTCTCGCTTCTCAGTGGCCCCTCACTCATTGCCCCTGAAGACATAGAACCTTTCAAAAAAAGCTCCTCTCCCGACTAAAAAAAATCACTCAAAAGGCATTTGGGCGCCCAAGTTTGAGGGCCCTAGCCACTTCCTAAGCCTTTTAAATCCGGCTGCGCATCTCACTGAAATCGGGCATTTTTCTAGGCCTCTCCATTTGACTAAAGGTGGCAGACAGAGAAATGGGTAAACATGAGGGAAAATACTTTTTGGGGTCCCAGGTCCCTTTAGCAAGTCGCTCTGGGGCTCCTGATGCAACTCTGCGTGCGATTTGGGCCCCGTGAGAGCTTCGTAAATAAATCCCACTTTCCACTTATTTGAATTGGTTTGGCATAGCGGTTTCATGGACCCAGCTCTGATAGGGCCAATTGATTAGAGGGCACCATTTGCGTAACGTCAGGGGTCCCTTGACATTACGGAAAAAATTACTTTTTCATATTTGGCTCCCAAACTCTGGAATAGCTTCCTGATAACGTTCGGGGTTCAGACACACTCTCTCTGTTTAAATCTAGATTAAAGACTCTTCTCTTTAGCCAAGCATTCATATAATTCATCTCACAATCTTGAACTGCAGTTATATCTGATCAAACACACATTATTATACTTTAGCTTGGGTTGAACAAATAATTTTTGCTCGGATGGAACAACAGCTACGCTAATTATGTCTCTATTTGTATCTCTGTTTATGGATTAACATCCCATAATTACACAAGCTTCAGTCTGGATCCAACCCTTAAACGATCTGAGATGACCGAACACCTGAGAAGAGATGATGCCAACCCCTCGGAGGACCTCAGAGGAAGCCAACCCTCAGACAATATACTGAATTAACAAAATTTTGCCATATGTTAAATATATTACATTTCTACAAAATAAATCTATTGTAGAAACTTGATTTCCTGTAAAGCTGCTTTGCAACGATTGTATCGTGAAAAGCGCTATACAAATAATCTTGAATTGAATTAGTATTGTAATGGAAATGTTTCATCTTGTTCTTTTTTGTATGATTGCATTAATCTCATTTAATTATATATTATATAACATATATTAGTTTTAATATATATCTGTTGAGTTTAAATAATAAAAGCTAGACCACAAGGGCATTGAGATCGTAATTTAATAAAATCATAATTTAATGGCAAAGTATTATAAAATTGTTTACTTATGGTTTGCGATGTAGCTGCTATCAGATCCAGTGACTGCTTCATCTTTCAATAAAAAAGTATTTACAAGCTCTCCATTACACTGCACCTCATTTACAAAACAATCTGCAGCCAAATGCTAAAAAAAATCATAAATAAATCAAAATCAAATCAAATCACTTTTATTGTCACATCACCACAGCACAAGTGCCTTGGTGAGTGAAATTCTTATGAGCGTGCTCCAGACAGTGCAGAAAAACAACAACAATTTACATATGGACAGACAGTGCAAAAACAACAAACAATTTACATATGGACAGACAGTGCAAAAAAACAAACAATTTACATATGGACAGACAGTGCAAAAAACAACAAACAATTTACCTATGGACAGACAGTGCAAAAAACAACAAACAATTTACCTATGGACAGACAGTGCAAAAAACAACAGCAATTTACATATGGACAGACAGTGCAAAAACAACAGCAATTTACATATGGACAGTACATATTTACAGACTGTACAGAAGACAATGTGCAAAATACAACATATACTCAGTACGCTTAGTGTACTATAGAGACATACTCAATTATCAACGACACATTATACACCGTATGGGCATACATCTACATTACGTACAGTATCTATACATAATGTGGTCTATACATAGTAATAATGTGAGGTGCAACAGATTATAAATTAACAGCAGATTGGTTGAGCAGCAGATAGATGTGCAAAGGTGCAACAGATTATTCATATGCAGTGTCGGATGTGCATCGTATGGTGTCCAGTGATAGCAGATAGGTTGTGTTAGTGCAGTGTGTGCGTGTAGTCCAGTTGAACGGTGTTAAAGTGCAGTGCATGGCATGTTGTGTGAGTGGGAGTGTGATGTAGGTGAGTTATTTGTGACTGTTCATTAGCCTGATAGCCTGGGGAAAAAGCTGTCCCTCAGTCGGCTAGTGCGGGATCGGATGCTGCGGAAACGCCGCCTGAGGGCAGCAGAGAGAGCAGACTGTGGGACGGGTGGCTGGAGTCTTTGATAATCCTCCGGCTTTCCTTGTACACCGCCTGGTGTAGATATCCTGGAGGAGGGAAGCTCATCTCAACAATGTGGCGGGCAGTTCGCACGACCCTTTGCAGAGCCCTGCGGTTGCCAGCGGTGCTGTTTCCAAACCAGGCGGTGATACAGCCGGTCAGGATGCTCTCCACAGTGCAGGTGTAGAAGGACCTGAGGATTCTGGGGCTCGCTCCAAACTTCCTCAGCCGTCTCAGGAAGAAGAGATGCTGATGTGCCTTCTTCAGCACTGCATCTGTGTGAGCAGACCATGTGAGATCCTCAGTGATGTGAACGCCGAGGAACTTAAAGCTGGTCACCCGCTCCACAGGTGTCTTGTCGATGGTGATGTGTGTGTGTTCTCTGCTCTGTCTCCTGTAATCCACCACCAGCTCCTTGGTCTTGTCGATGTTGAGTGAGAGGTGGTTCTCCTGACACCATTTAGTCAGGGTACTCACCTCCTCTCTGTAGGCCGTCTCATCGTTGTCGGTGATCAGGCCTATCACCGTTGTGTCATCAGCAAATTTGACGATGACATTGGAGCTGTGAGTAGCTGTACAGTCGTGTGTGTACAGGGAGTACAGGAGTGGGCTGAGGACGCAGCCCTGCGGTGCACCAGTGTTGAGGATCAGGGGAGATGATGTGTTGTTGCCCATTCTGACCACCTGACTTCTGCCTGTCAGGAAGTCCAGGATCCAGCTGCACAGAGATCTGTTCAGTCCTAGAGTCTGGAGCTAACCAGTGTGGCAGGCACTATGGTGTTAAATGTTGAACTATAATCCACGAACAGCATCCTCACATAGGTGTTCTTATTTTCCAGGTGGGAGAGAGTGTGCAGGGTGAAGGCAATAGCATCGCCTGTGGAACGGTTACTGCGGTATGCAAATTGTAGTGGGTCCAGTGAAGCAGGCAGCACAGAGCAGATGTAGTCTCTGACAAGCTTCTCAAAACACTTGCTGAAGATGGGGGTCAGAGCAACGGGCCTCCAGTCATTCAAGCATGTGATTTTATTTTTCTTTGGTATGGGCACAATGATGGATTTTTGAAGCATGAGGGAACCACAGACAGAGAGAGGGACAGATTGAAAATATCTGTAAAAACCCCGGCTAGCTGGAAAGCGCATGCTTTGAGCACACGGCCTGGTATGCCATCTGGGCCCACGGCTTTACGGATGTTCACCCGTTTAAAGGATCGAGTTACATCCGCGACAGAAAGGGTGAGTGGACTGACCTCTTCTGCAGCAGCCGCGGCAGCGCTCTCTGTGTGTGCGGTGTTATCAGCCTCGAACCGAGCATAAAAGGTGTTGAGCTCGTCTGGTAGAGAGGCGGCAATATTCACAGTAGCTGGTTTACTCCCTTTAAAGCCTGTGATGTTGTTAATGCCCTGCCACATGCTTCTTGGGTTATTGTTGTTGAAGTGTTCTTCAACTTTGTTTTTATAAGTTCGTTTGGCTGCTTTGATGGATCTCCTGAGATCGTAACTGGCTTGTTTTCGATCGTCAGTGTTTCCGGATTTAAAGGCAGATGTCCGCGCTGACAAGGCTGATCGAACATCGCTGTTAATCCACGGTTTTTGGTTGGGGTAGATGCGGATTGTTTTGGTCGGAACTACATCGTCTATACACTTCCTGATGAAACACGTGACCGTATCTGAATACGCCTCTATGTCGTCTTCAGACGCTGCCCGGAACATGTCCCAGTCCACGTGATCAAAACAGTCCTGTAGTATAGCATCCGATTGGTCTGACCAACAATGAACTGTCCTGAGAGCGGGTGCTTCACGTTTCAGTTTCTGCCTATAAGCAGGCAGGAGCAGAACGGAAGAGTGATCCGATTTGCCGAAAGGTTGGCGGGGGAGGGACTTGTATGCGTCCCGGAAGGGGGTGTAACAATGGTCGAGTGTGCGATCTCCACGCGTGTTGATGGTGACGTATTGAAAGTATTTTGGAGCTATTTTTTTGAAGTTGGCTTTATTAAAGTCCCCTGTGATAACAAAAGCTGCATCTGGGTGCGTGGTTTCTTGCTCACTTATATTCCTGTACAGTTCCCTGAGTGCCTGGTCTGTGTTGGCTTGGGGGGGGATATAAACAGCCGTGATTATGATCGCTGTAAATTCCCTCGGTAGCCAGAACGGGTCGACACAGAAGCGTATGAAATTCCAGATCAGGGGAGCAGAAGGATTTAATAGAGTGTATGTTCCTTTCATTACACCATGAGTTGTTGATGTAGAAGCAAACACCCCCGCCTCTGCTTTTCCCTGTGAGCTCTTCCGTTCTGTCCGAGCGGTGCACGGAGAAGCCCGTGAGCTCGATGGCTGAGTCTGGAACAATAGCAGACATCCAGGTTTCTGTGAGGCAAATAACACAGCAGTCCCTTGTTTCTCGTTGGTATGAGATCCGCGCCCGCAGTTCACAGAGTTTGTTATCCAGTGACTGAACGTTGGCCAGTAAAATGGTTGGAAGAGGAGGTCGGAATGCACGGCGTCTCAGTCTGACGAGAACGCCAGCTCGCTTTTCCTCGCTGGCGTCGGCGGCGCTCCTCGCCGCAACCCACACAAAGGGCTCTGATGCGTGTCTTTGAACACTCCACCGGCGTTCAGAAACTCAAAGTCCGTTTGCATTGCGCGACGGAGGAACCAATGTTCAAAAGCGTGTCTCTATCGTAGACAGTTATACTAACAACATCTAACACGTAAAACAACAAAAAAACAAATAAAACATACGAAAAACTGCAAAGTTTTCCCGGAGCTCGCAACACGGCTGCCATCCTCGGCGCCATCTTGACTTACACCATCTCATCTTGACTTAAATAATAATAATCCTCACACTCAATCTAGGATGCCATTAAAATAAACTCTTGTTCCTGACACTGAGATCCTTCTGAAATCTGTACAGAGACATGAGCATGTTTGAACGCACTGTCAAAGCGGACATTCCTTTACTATTCCATTTATCAGCAGACCGACCCGAGTGCCTGGAGAATATTAAACACTGTATCCAGTGTAGACAGCATCAGTGATTATAATGGGTTCTGTTTGATATGACATGACACTTGCATTTAGCTTAGTGTCAGCCGTTAAGTGTCTGAATGCCAGTGTGCGGTAGAGGCTGACATTTTTTCGGGAATCCCACGGGTCACAAAATCACTACGAATCACGTGATTGGGACGGGAGAGGAAAAAATTTAATCGGGAGTGGGCGGGACCAGGAATAGTAATGATACCCAACTTTACACACAAATATACCTTTTATATAAATAAACTATAAAGTGTATATTTTAATTCTGAGCTCAATTCTAGTTGCCCTGTCTCTTTATGCTCTCCTCCTGTTTGCTTTGCTGCGGCTGGTTAAGTGAATGACGCAGTCTGTGATGGACAGATTGTTAACGGCTGGTCTATGTGGTAATAGACTCGGGCAGGACATCGAAACGCTCACCTATCATTCATCAACCTCAAATACGGCTTTTCTTCTGAAAGATGTATGTAGTAGCAACTTTACATGGCCGCTCAATATGATGTTAACCTAGAGAAATGTGCGCTATTGAAGTGTTTGTGTGGAAGCGCGTTTGCTGCAGGACAGGCTCCGGTGCGCTCACTTGATCTTAAAATCTCCGTCATTTTTGGTCATACAGATAAAAGTAGCCTAATACATCTTTCGAATCTGTAAAGAATCTATGTTTATTTGTGTGCTCTCAGAATAACAACGAAACGTTGCGCTTTTAAGCAAACAGGATGCGCTTTAGGTCTCATGTGAACTTGAGCGAGAAACTTCGAAACTCCGTCTTTGAAAAATATATCTATGTGTAACACCCCCTCACAGGTCCACACCACCACAACTCGTTCTTGCTCCGAGCGGGTCTCGAACCCGGGATTCCGGCGCGGGAGGCGGGCGCTCTAACAAGGAACGCCAAAGGCTACAGCCACTAGAGCACTTCTTTTTGAGTTCAGGCGAGTGAGGTTTACACACAGCCCTTACTGGCATACATCCGTTACATATAGAGAGTGAAATGTATATAAAAAAATAACACCAATAGAAGACGTGTGTGTTAGCATGGATGATTTACATGAAATTTAATCTATGCAACACTGCATAAGATGGCTTTCAGTTCAATATAATAACAAAAAACTACATTTTGGGTTTTTATTCAACTAATAAGCTGGGCACGCTGTGATCTCATAGACGGAGTTTCACATTTTTGCCTGGGGGGGCACCTACCGGTAGACCATGAGCTCTGATTTTTATTTTTAATTTTTTTACATGAATTACAAATAATTAAGCCTTAACATACTCATTAAAATACGATAATGCAAATAAAATGAGACAATGTGAAAATATTTTTGTATTCATAGATCTGACAAAATCGATTGGCTCTGATCTGGGGGGGCAGTGCCCCCCCCGGCCCCCCCCAAACTCCGCCTATGTGTGATCTGTACTATATTTTTACTGTAACTGACAGATTTTGGCAAAAAAATTAAAATACAACATAGGAGTGGGAGGGAATGGGAGTCATTCTTCCGGGAGTGGAACGGGACGGGATTTTCCCCCAGTTTTTTCGTGGGATTGGGACGGGAAGAGATTATTTTTTGTGGGAGTGGGACGGGAGAGGTTTGAGAATTCACTCCCGTGACACCCTCTAGTGTGCGGGGCCTATGGTCAGATGATATATAACAAACCCCAAATCAAGTAAATGAATAATACAAATAATATAAATCTCTTAATATAAGCAAACTAAGGCTTTTGCATGTGCTCTTTCTATTTTCAATTAGAGGGAACCACTGTATTTCAATCACAATCCAAACAAAGATGCTGCATACATGCAGCATGAGCAGTTTTTTTCTTTAAATTAGATTATATAATTTCAAAATTTGAAGCAAAAACAGAATGGTCTGACTTTAGTTTTGTGAAACTATGCTACATAAATCAAATCTAAATGAAACTATAACATCAAACTGGCAGATGCAAATTTACTCTCTGACAGCCAGTGGGTTAGGTCCCTAGCCACAATATATAATTTTCTTGGTTACCGCTGTAAACAAAGCAGCGCTGCACTTACAAACACTAGTTTAATATGCATTATACAGAGGCAAGATGAAAAATACCATCTAAACTAAACCATCTAAACTTCTCTGACGACAGTCAGTTTCTCTCAAAGATACATTCATATAAACCCTCATATACACTCACCAGCCACTTTATTAGGTACACCTGTTCAATTGCTTGGTAACACATATGGCTAATCAGCCAATCACATGGCAGCAACTCAATGCATTTAGGCATCTAGATGTGGTGAAGACGACTCGCTGAAGTTCAAACCGAGCATCAGAACGGGGAAGAAAGGGGTTTAAGTGACTGAACGTGGAATGATTGTTGATATTTCAAAATCTGCTGATCTACTGGGATTTCCACGAACAACCATCTCTAGGGTTTGCAGAGAATGGTCAAAAGAGAAAATATCCAGTGAGCGGCAGTTGTGTGAATGAAAATGCCTTGTTGATGTCAGAGGTCAGAGGAGAATGGACAGACTGGTTAGAGATGATAGAAAGGCAACAGTAACTCAAATAAACAAGGTATGCAGAATAGCATCTCTGAACACACAACAGGACGAACCCTGAAGCAGATGGGCTCCAGCAGCAGAAGACCCGATCCGGGTGCCGCTCCGGTCAGATAAGAACAGGACACGGAGGCCACAATTCACACAAGGTCACCAAAATTGGACAATAGAAGATTGAAAATACGTTGCCTGGTCTGATGAGTCTCGATTTCTGCTGCGACATTCAGATGGTAGGGTCAGAATTTGGCGTAAAGAACATGAAAGTATGGATCTATCATTCCTTGTCTCAACGGTTCAGGCTGGTGGTGGTGTAATGGTGTGGGGGATATTTTATTGGCACACTTTGGGTCCTTTAGTACCAATTGAGCATCGTTTAAACACCACAGTCTACCTGAGTATTGTTGCTGACCATGTCCATCCCTTTATGACTACAGTGTACCATCTTCTGATGTACTTCCAGCAGGATAATGCACCAAAGCTCAAATCATCTCAGACTGGTTTCTTGAACATGACAATGAGTTCACTTTACTCACACGTCCTCCACAGTCACCAGATCTCAATCCAATAGAGCACCTTTGGGATGTGGAGGAACGAGAGATTCACATCATGGACGTGCAGACGACAAATCTGCAGCAACTGTGTGATGCTATCATGTCAATATGGACCAACATCTCTGAGGAATGTTCCCAACACCTTGTTGAATCTATGACACATTTACATTTTACATTTATGCATTTAGCAGACGCTTTTATCCAAAGCGACTTACAATTGCATTCAGGTTATAAATTTTTTATCAGTAATCCCTGGGAATCAAACCCACAACCTTTTGCGCTGCTGACGCAATGCTCTACCACTGAGCCACACATGACACAAAGAATTAAGGCAGTTCTGGAGGCAAAAGGGGGTCCAACCCGGTACTAGCAAGGTGTAACTAATAAAGTGACCAGTGAGTGTATATATATATATATATATATATATATATATATATATAACCTTATTATATAGCCTATATTATCTTAAGGTCGAAGTCTTCAGTGATGAAATGCACCATAACACTGTTACTGCTTGAGTAATTTCCATGTGCAGTTTTAAAGTAGGGTGCGTTCACATGCGCTTTCAAACATTTCCGTGTGTAGTGTGTGAGGGTTGCCAGGTTTTCACAACAAAACCCACCCAATTGCTACTCAAAACAAGCCCAATCACGTTTCGGGGTCCACCGGTAAAAAATATCACATTTCGGGGGATAGATATCACATCTTTGGAGGCAAACCGCGAACTTGGCAACACTGTAATGTGCCAACTTGATGCTTCCTCTGAAGACTTGTGTTCAAGTTTAAGCTCTTCTTAAAACCACCAGCTGGTGGCGCTTGAGGTTGCTATGATTAGGAATATCCATGGCGGCAACATATTACTAGTATCTCTTTTTTTTTTTACCTCTAAACAGTAAAATTGACTTCTCCTCTATTTACGGCTGGGTCAATAGTGACAGTGACAAGCACTGCGTGTTACAGCTATCAACTCAACTACAAAGAAAACAAATATTCCTAAAAGAGGGCAATGACCTTGTAATTATTATGGCAGTGCATCAAAATTCAGTGTCTTCAGTTTGCATAAAGAAAAGAGAATGTTTTACGCACCATTTACATCTGGTAGGGAGCATGTGTCCATTTTTTTCGGACCAACTAACATTTTGAAAATATGAACATTTTCATGAATTCGAAATTCAAAATGGCTTTATGAACAATTTACACAAAAATATGTTCTGCTTGTATTTCATGAATGAGGCCCATTGTGTGATAATTTGCACGTTATAATTTAAGCATCATTAATGACACCCTGTGTTTAATATTAAAAAAAGATTGATTAGTAAAATGAAATAATTATGTAATTAAAAATGAGAATGATTATTGTCTCTAATTGGTCTGTTAACAGTACTGCATGATTTTTAAATCCCATTCTCAGTCCCACTATATGATGAAACAGTGAATGCAACAGACCATCATCTCTGTGTGAACTGGTAATTTTGTCTAAATCTGTATTAAGCATTAAACATCTTCATGAGCGAACATATGAGCGCTGAAATAAATAAGATGTTCAACTTTTTCCCAAACTAATAGGATACTAAGCTGCTCTTAAAACACTGAATTGTGAGCAGCTTCAGAGTTTGTGTAACTGAAACATACCGTACATGCACTCTATATTTAATAAAAGAACAACGTTCACAATTCACTTATCACACTCAGCCATCTGACAATGGGATCAATCACTTGTAAATTATTAGATCCCTGCATTAATAAAGCAGTAGTTTAGTGTCTCACCTGGGGTCAGAGGTCATTGGATCATCACTGAATGTAGGAGGACCCATGGATCGGCCACTCTTCAGAGACACACCGCTGTGATCAGGAGATGAAGATATCTTCCTCTTCGTCCTCCTGGATATACTGATACACACACAGATATTACTCTTCCTTTAGTTCTGTCTGCTGTTTCATTTCTTACAAGTCAGTCTGTTGTGTCTAATACTGGATGATATGTCACCTGGGGTCAGAGGTCACTGGATCATCACTGAGGTCAGGAGGATAAAGCATGGATCCGTCACTCTTCAGAGACACACCGCTGTGATCAGGAGATGAAGATCTCTCTCTGTTCTCCATAATGACAAACTATCTTCACACCTGCATATGGAAACATAAGAGAACAAATAACATTAAATTACATAACATTCTGACTATTCCAGTTATTCCAGTACAATCAAAGCACACACACACACAATAACGTTCAAGAGAATTATGTGCTTTCAACCTTGTTGCAGCAGTTTGTGGAGGATCCTTTTGTGCACCAAAAGAACAAAGCCACAAAGTACATAAAAGTAAACGTCCATTTAATGGTTTACTCTGAAGAGCAAGAACATGCCAGACATCACAAAGCCTAGATCTGAACACACATCACTAAAACTGAATCAGTGTTGATTCCCTGAACCATTAATTTCATCACTTATCACTAAATCTCCACTGAGCTAACAGCAGCTCTTAATAACCTAATGTAGTGATTCATATATCAATATTCACCACAGGATCATAAGTGGATAGAGACTGAGTGAGAGCGAAAGAGAGACTGGACAAAAGCTGTTTTAAATATTTGAATATTGCAGGCTGATGCATCCATGTTACTGTAAGTCTTTCCACTATAAAAATATATAATTATAATAATACAAATATATACGTATATATATATATATACACACATAACATTCCAGTTCATAAGCCGCTATAGGTAAATAACTACAATACTAACAGTAAATGCTAAATCTATTTGTGCTACAAACAAGTTTGTTTAAGCTTATGATAATGCAATAAAATATGATGACAACAAATACCATTTGTCAATATAAAGCAGCAAAATGGACTGTTTTTGTACAGCTGAAATAACCTTGTGCATATACGTTACAAAATGTAACATCTGAAAACCTAGGAACTAGGAAGTCCTTCAGCACAGGATCTGCTGGAAAACACAATGGAAAATGTAATGATTTAATGGGAATTGTATTGGTTTTAATGGAAGCTATAATGATGTGTACTGGTATGTGATGGATTCTATTGGTGGGATGTTAAATCCTATTGGAAAAATGCCCAAAACACAATGGAAAATGTAATGATTTAATGGGAATTGTATTGGTTTTAATGGAAACTATAATGATGTCTACTGGTATGTGATGGATTCTATTGGTGGGATGTTAAATCCTTTTGGAAAAATGCCCAAAACACACTACAAAAAAAGGCTAATGCTTTATAATGGTATTTTAATGGACACCATTGAGATTTCTGTGATGGTTTCTATTGGGCTTCTATTGTTTTTTTTAGCAGGGGAATTATTGCACGAGTGTACAACAAGAAAACAAATGAAACACTAAATACAGATACAAGCATGCAAAATAACAGACATCCTGATTTGTCAAAATTTGACTTGTTTACTGATGCTAAATAGCTCATCAATAACTGGCTTTTAGGCTTTTGACAAATGTTTAGTTTAATTTGTTAACTATTTAGTTTCATACTAAACCGTCTGCACATTTCATGTTTTGAGGCCATAACTAATTATATCTGCGTAACAAGTATAAAACTGTATAGGTATTTTAGTTTTGTTGTTGTTGAAAATACTTCCGTCGTTCAGGTGATGAAATCTCCTCTATATCCTCTTTTTTAAGTTTAATCTGTACAATAATACCATAATCATATAGTGCAAAAATATTTAATTGTAATGGACGAAATTGACAAATACGCGACAGATCGTTCACATAATAAAAATTCACAAACTGTGACATTAGCCAAACATACAAATCTGCTTATCCACCTTTGCATGTTTTAATCGGCAAAGACTCTGTAAATTAATCTTAATTAAAAGCAGAATCACTAAAGATCGATATTATTACAATTCCGATTATGCAATTTTAGATGCGTCACAACTCACTACAACGGTTTAAAGCTCGAGTTTAGTATGAAAATAACCTGAATACATAAATAATGAACAATAATAAGACATGATATCAAAAGTTTATATATGAATTTACCGTAATGTGGTATTTATGCCAGCTTTTAAGTCTTCAATGTGTGGATTTAGATTATGTAATTCTGACTTTCGGTTTCGTCACAAAGGTGTATCCTCAGGACACAGACGCGCATGCGCAAGAGACCTCAGGCGTCAACAACACACAGACCCCGCCCATTTCTCTTCTTCCGTAGTCTATCATTAAATGTGTTTAGCGGCGCCTGCTGCACTGGAGTGTGTCACATAATACCTCCAATCTCTAATTACATCATACTGATTTAGTCTCAGCAAAGAAATACAATTCATTTCTGCACCTCCTTCAAATTAGTCATAATTTATTCTAAATTAAAGCTTTTGCAATCAATAGGCTATACATTTAACACACAAACACACCTCAAGTGTATCTGTACTTATTTTATTGATAAGAATTGTTGTATTTAATCATGTATGTCCTAACCCCAGTCTAGTATATGACTTCTGTTTGTTTGTTTTTTCCTTGAAGGGTTTAATTTTTTTATTATTGATTTGAATATTGTACTATTCTCTATCTCATCATCTCCCTTCTGCCACTATTGCATTTCAATGGGTACTTTGCTTTAGGTTTTTCAAAGATGGATCTCTATTTTGTCATTCGTTTTATATGGTCTTTGGAATTAACATATAACATAAAAAAATAACGTTAACACAACAACAGGTGTAGAGGAGAGCAGGGCACATCTATTTTTGTCTTTCTCAGTTTGTGTAAATCAACACAGGGTTCAGAGTGTAATTTTTCACATTAATTTCATACTTGTCAAGTACAAATTGGTACAAATGGTTTTGTTTCATAATTACAGTGTATATGTTTTTCTTTATTTACCCCAAATAATGGAAGTGAAAAGTGACAACATGCCCCATAGGCACATTGTAACATCTGAGGGGCTGTAAAAGGACCATATGACAGCTTTTTATCTGATGTTATGAAAAAAATAATAATTACAAGACAAACTAAAAATATGTTATTTTAGTAAAATAATACATAATGTAATATACTAAAAATGATTTACACTTCTTGAGATAATCATTTCTGAACATTAAACATGGACTCTCAATCTTTATTCTTTAAATAAAGGTTTCTCGTTAAAATACTTAAAATACGAATTGTTTAAATTATAGTATAGTTTAATAATAGCGGGACACGTTGTAACGCATCTGTGCAATCCCTATCTGTGCAACTGGAATTTAAAACTAGTTAGTGTTTAATATGTTTTTAACAGATTTTGGGCCACTGAATTAATTTAATATGCATGTCTAACAAAAATGTAAACGTTTTTTGTGTCCAATTGGCCTAGCCCTGCCTAAAAACACAAAACAAGCTCTACAAATTAATAAAAGAACACAAATTATACAAGTATATTAAATTCAATATCATTATTTGTAGATGTGCACTGTAGATAGTTAATAAATTACACATTTATGAAAACACCTGTAATTGTTTTTAAAAAAATGTGGCATCATTCATGTTTGGACTGATTGTTCATTGCATTTACACAGTTTTGACTAGCAGGTGTCGCCAGCGTCTCATGTTTTCAAATGGTACACTGTAAAAAAAATTGCTGTAAAATTTACACAAATTTACTGCCAATTTTGGTTGCCAGTAAGCTTGTAAATTTACAAAAGTTCTGTAAATCAATAATTACAATTGTACTGTAAAATACAGCAAACTCTTGCATGCTGTAAAATTGTTGTGATGGTGTGTAAACATTTGGTTAACTTATTTCACTTGAGTCCACTGAGAAGGAATATTTTTTGATATAAAACGGCAAACACTTAATTTGTAATAAAGTTACTAAAACATGACTTTATCTCAAATTGTTGCAGTTTATCATCAGCTAAAGCACTTAGTGAAGAGATGATCACTGCATCAGCATCTCTACAGTTACTGTCATTAAATACAGCAGCAGAACATCAGTGTTTGTGTCTCATCATTGACTGAAGCACAGGCTCTACTCTCCAGCACAATGATGACCCACAAAACTACATTAAACTAACAGATCTCTTGAGCAAAATAATACAGTTCAGTTAAACATTTACTCTTCTTATAGATAACACCTGCTGTTAACAAGCAGAATCACTGAATGAAAGAGAAACAAGAACTACAACTGACTTCAGCCACAGCCTTAGATGAACTGAAATACAAGACATCATTAAATCTCTCAAGATCTGATTAAACAACTCCACAAACAGCATTATCAGATTCACACATTACAATTTGACTTTATATCTGTCATGTCTATACAAATTATTTGAGAATTAACAGAAGTTTAGTTGTTTTATTGAAAACGTTTTGTTTGACCTCACCATTATGGCGATCAGAGTTTGCTTTAGTTGGGCTCTTGACCCTTGATTTTTAATCTTGCTGGATGTTTCTGCATGTTTCTGTTGTACTGAAGGGTTGATTCTAAAACCTGTAGGAATTTCCGGCACATATTGTCAATGTGTTCAGCAAGATTTTATAATTCCTACAGGATACCAGATATAGAAAAATGAAAATCCTGCAGGATTCCTGTGGGTTATTTTTGTAAGGGGAGGCTTTCAACATACAGTGCAAAATGTGCAGGCTTTGCAAGAAGATTTTGATGACAAACATGTAATTTTGAAAAGTCTGACTGCAGAGGCTAATATATTTATATTACATTTAAATTGCAGGCATAAACCAAAGTGATTATTTAGACAAACAATAATGTCATGATGACACGTAAACATGATTTTACCTGCAGATAATGTTTGTGGGGAAAAAAGTTTTATAAAGTAGCCTCTTTTAAACTGATACACTTAAAAAAAAAAAAAAACTTTGCCTTCATTTCAGATGGCAGGAAACAGGATTTTCCATGCATTTCCTGTGATTCCTGATGTTCCACTCAACATTGATCCCAGTCAAAATAAAATTGAGCAACTGAGAAGACACATGATTAAGGTTACAGTAGTCTCAGCCTCAGATGTCATGTTCACGGACCACTGGCCGAACATCTGATGCATACGGCACACAAATGTGGAAACACTTCAGGAGTTTCGAAGTCATTGTCGGATTGGTTTAATTATACAGGATTTTCGGGAGACGCGTATGTTGCATTTTTTAACATTTTGCCTGTAAAAAAAAGATGCCGTGACGCCAAACCCCCTCACGAAAGAAGAAGGCTGTCGTGTTTACAACTGACGACGAGGGTTTATCAGAATCAACTAAACACTTTGTTTATTTAAACGGGGAGGCATCATTATAACCAGTAAAGTATGGAGTACCACAAGGATCTGTCCTAGGTCCTCTGCTATTTTCATTATATATGTTGCCCCTTGGTAATATTATTAGAAAATACGGGATTAGTTTCCATTGTTATGCTGATGACACTCAACTATATATCTCATCAAAACCAGATGAAACTTCTAAACTATCTAAGCTAACAGAGTGTGTTAAAAATATAAAAGATTGGATGACCAGTAATTTTCTCCTATTAAATTCAGATAAGACCGAGATATTACTAATTAAACTCTGGACTCTTGGTGGTTCCTAGAATAGCAAAGTCCACTAAAGGAGGGAGAACTTTTGGCTCCTAAACTCTGGAATAGCCTTCCTGATAACGTTCGGGGTTCAGACACACTCTCTCTGTTTAAATCTAGATTAAAGACTCTTCTCTTTAGCCAAGCATTCATATAATGCATCTCACAATCTTGTACTGCAGGTATATCTAAACAAACACACATTATTATGCTTTAGCTTGGGTTGAACAACAGCTACGCTAATTGTCTCTATTTGTTTCTCTGTTTCTGGTTAACATCCCATAATTACACAAGCTTCAGTCTGGATCCAACCCTTAAACGATCTGAGATGACCGAACACCTGAGAAGAGATTATGACAACCCCTCAGACAATATACAGAATTAACAAGTTTTGCCATAAGTTCAATATATTAAGTTTCTTCAATATATAAATCTATATTAGAAACTTAATTTCCTGTAAAGCTGCATTGCAGCGATTGTATCGTGAAAAGCACTATACAAATAATCTTGAATTGAACACTGGAGTTTCAAAAGTATGTGAAAAATTTAAAGTTCATAGAATCTTTCAAATATGTCAGAGTTTTACACACCGGTCTTTTATTGTGGTGACTTTCCACGCCCCGAAACATGATGCGGAACAAAACGAAACATGATTGATTACTTTCAGTCATATGGCCGCTTGGGCGGGCCTTGGCCATTCAAAGCGGCCAAAGTTCCCAGACGTTCAGCCACCATTCTGAATACAAAACCTTACTACATGTACTGCACATTGCTCTTTTGTTGATTTTGATTGCTTCTATTCTCAGTTGTAAGTCGCTTTGGACAAAAACATCTGCTAAATGACTAAATGTACATGTTTACTTTCATTTTTGCACACTCGTAATTAAGCAAACAAACAGGATGAGCGTTCTGTAATCTCGGTTCTCTGTTTACTTTCCGTGAACTTGTTTGCGGATCGCTGCACCTTACATCTGTTTTATATCTGTTAATTTTTTATGTCAGATATATTTAACATATTTATACCTTTTCTATATAGATTATGATTATATTTTATTTTTATAAATTTCGTTATTTTTAAGATATCTTATGCCTATATATTTCCTTAAATCAGGGATGTCAAACTCAAGGCCCGCCACATCATTTTCTGTGGCCCGCGAGAGCATATGATTGTCTTAAAATCTTAACTTGTCTTAACAAAAACATCTATGCTACTTTATATCATACATTATGAAAGTGCATATCTGTTTCTATTTGGCGTTCTATTTATACCCAGAAATTGACTTTAGTGTGCCTACGATACACAGTGGTTAGGATTAGGGGTGTGGGGGTTTTCGGTTGATGACGACAGCGTGGAGGGCTCAAAGGAATAAAGCGGACTTCATCAAGTGCTCGAGCACCACCGACGGAATATCAAAATGTTCTCCATTCATATAACAAATTTAAAAAAATCGATGGAAGCTTTCAGACACGACTTCTTTTTCTGCGGAGTTATTTTAATGACAAATGTCCAGAGTGCATTATAGCCTGCAAGAGCGCATCAAATACACAAGCGCAAATCTCTCCGCTCGCAGGATTCCCCTTCATTCATTCTCACGGGCAGAAAATGGGCGCAAAAATGATCTTCTCTCCTGAATTTAATGTTGCCAATTTGTGGGCATGCACCGGCAGAAACATAAATTGGCACATATGCCAACGAATCTAAATCAGTATTTACACAGCATAACAGTATAAATGTACCTATATGTCTCGCACGTGTCCCGCATTGTCCGGTAAAATCACATCTACTGCCCTGAAACAGATCTATAGCCAGGTGGTCACTCTAGCGCAGAGTAGTAAAATAATTTGAATCAGTAAATTTAAACGAAAAAAAATAAAACAAAAATGAAAAGAAACTCATGGAATGTCTACGGATCCAGAAAGTGAATGCAACAGCCGATTTCATCAGAGATGGTGGAGATAACAGTAGTACACTCACATACAGATGTCAATAAAAAAACATTATCATTTGGCTTAAAAGCAGGAGTGGTTTATACTGGATGCTGGCTGAAGGTTAATACGCAGTAGTCAGTGGTTTAGTAATGGAACAGTCAGGTCAAGGGTAGCTCGATTAGTGGTCTTTTGGCACCCCCTGTGTTCCTGTTTGGTATCGCAGATTGACTTGTGCTGTAAACTATTAAATGTAATGTAGAAATGTTTTGTGCAACAGTGTATCATGAAAAATGCTATACAAATAAGTGTGAATTGAATTGCAAACAATTATTAATTTATTTATTTATTGTGGCACTTTATACATTCATTGCGAATTATGAAAATTATAAAGAACTTTTTTAGTACTTTAATTTGCATTTATTTATGGGTGGGGGAGTGGGGTTGAGTATGGCCATTTCTTTTTTCTACTTTAAGCATTGATTGCATATCATATTTACGCCAAATTCGTGCCTATCATATGCACACCCTTCTTCTTTGGCACTCAACGGAGGCGGTCGCATTTTTCACTCCCCGTCCTCGCCCTCATTTTCCCTGCTTGCTCTCTTGTCTCGTCTCATCTATTGAGAGACTCTCTCTGCACTGCTCTCCAAACGGAAAAATTATGGATTTGATCAACTGGTCTCTGAACGCAATTGACACCATCTTCTCGACGAGAAGCTTGGGGTTCGGGGGGAACCTGACTGCCCTGATGGAACGTTCGCAGCTGGCTACACGATGGACGCGTGGGAGAGGTGGCGAATCGTGTGTCTAGCGGCTCTTTCCGTGGAGGGCATCGAAGATATCTACCTATTCGGAACCATGATAACAGGTCTTCTGCTGATTGGATTAGGCTTTGCCCTGGGTTATCGAAGAATTCAGAAAATGGGAACAGCTGTCCAAAGCCTCACAAGGCTGCCCGTCATGATTGAAGCAGTGGGAAGAGCGGTCAGCATTGAGACTGAGACTATTAACCGCAATATGGATTCTATCAAGATTATTAACCGCAATATGGATTCTATCATGGAGAAGCTCACGGCTTTGCAAAGGAAAATTGATGGTGTTGGAGACCAGAATGGACAAAGAGAGTAGCCGTGGAATTGGAATGCGGTTACTCGCCCCAAGACTAAACATTCGCAATCTTATCTTTTTTGGCTCCCCTGAACCAGCACTGGCCTCGGACAAGGCTGCTGCTGGAAAATCAACCCTGGGAAGAGCACTGCAGTGAGACGCTCTTGCGTTCCTCCCCCATTCTACAGACACCTGCTGATGACAAACTATTACACATACACACACTTATAAAGATATGCATTCACCTCCCCACCCCCGATCCCTCGCCTCCGTCGCTTTGAACCGCCAGCCTGACAAGCGGGTCCATGACCAGCGCCGGGAATGGCTGCAGGACCGGATGGCTGCTTGCCGGAGCTGGATTACTTCACCTGTTGCAAAGTCGTGTGTCTATGGTGTATTATGTGCTTTTGTGCTGAGGTGTTTTTCCTGTTCTCACACTGTACTCCCCAAGGAGCATAGTCTGGGGGTTATTTTTGTTCTCCTCACCTTCCTCATGTTATGCTGTATTTTTCTTCAATTCCCTGTCCTGTCTACCCCCTTGTCATATATGTATGTTGTGTATGTATGGAAGTTCTACATTTCACTTCTAATTATACCCTGTATAATTATTATGTGACAAATAAAGAAACCTTAAGTGACCTTAAGTCCATTTCTTCGAATAAATCACACGCCAAATAGAAACAGAAAATTGTGCTATTGATATGCATTTTCATGAGACCGGGCTCATTTGTTTTATCTTAAATGCCATATCTGTCACACATTTTTAGTAGCGCAAAATTGTTTATTGTAGAAAAAATGTAATTAAAACAAAGTTTATGTAATGACTTGAGTTTGATGATATTTGTCTTTATTTACTTTGATTTATGGAGTAATGTGGATTTCTTAACCTGATGAATGAAAAGTATTTGTCAAAATAACAGAGTAATAACATATATTTTACATCTATTCAAATGCATATACAATATTTGTAACTTAAATAAGTAGCTAATAATAAAATAAAGAGGCAGTTATTTAACAATATGTTAAGGAGCTAGAGTTTGAGTTAGAGACTCCAAATTTGCGATGGTGACAATAGAAACCCTCCTCTATCAGTGTGCCAAATTTCATAACTTTCGCAAAAGTGGTTTTATTGGCAGCCATAAACGCAAGAGCGGAAGAGGAAGAAGGAGAAGAAAAAGAATCCTAATGGATACAATAGGTGCCTAGGCATCTTCCGTGCTTGGCCTCTAATAATGTGAGATTTAATGAATTTTTGTGCATGTGAACATCAGAAAGAGGATTTACAGGATGTAATATCACAGAGAGACACAGAGGAATCATAATAAACTGTAAATCCAGCGTAGAGGGGTTCAGTAAATGTGGTGATGAATGTGTGTAAGTGTGTGAGTGTGTGTGTGTCAGAGACACTGTAGAAGGACAGAGAGCCGGTCAACATGTCCAGATACACTCCTACTCTATTAGAGGATGAACGGACAGCAGGTATATCAGTGCTGTTCATATTGTAATAGGCAGAGAATCTATCATCAGAGCAGTCCAGACTCCAAGATTTGTCATTCCATCCAAACATACAGTCTTCTCTCACTCCTTTTCTGTTGATTCCTTTATATGTCACTGATATTTCAGCATTATCTCCGCTCCATTCAGCCTCCCAGTAACAGCTTCCAGTCAGACTCTCAACACACAGAACCTGAGGAACACCTTCAAATCTCTCTGAATGATCAGGATACTGCTGACGCTCAAACACATGTGTGATCTTCTTGTTCTCATCAGACAGCTCGAGTATAGTGTTTGCTGTGTTTGGATCCAGTGTGAGATTACAGGCATCTGAACACAAGAAGAGAGAAACATCAAGAAAAATGCAACAAAGATGTCTGTGTGCTTACGGCTTTGACTATATGTGCAAAGTCCAAACTGTCCTCACTCTTCACAAATTTGTTCACTAATATAGTGAGAGCTGTTGAACAGCGACTAGTGATTTAGATCTCACTAGCAGTACTGGTCCTAGACTTCTGGGGCCTTATTAATAAAGTGTGCATACGCTCAGATTTGATCTTAGAGTGTGTGCATATGCTTAAATCCACGCCAGCGGTCATATTTATAAAGACGGTCTTTGATGTGGAAAAGTGCTTCGCGTCACGTCAGGGTCTGAGCAGACATACGCACTTTTTATTGTCGTAGTATTGTAGTAGTTTTTTTTTTTTTTAAATGTAAGCTGTTCTTGCAGCTCGCTGTTGTAAATTATGATGATTGGATATATTTTATATGTTAATGACATTAATTAGGAGTTGTTTACAAGGCAGAGATCTAAAACCATTAAATTGTGCGCAAGTTCAAGATAATTTGCGATTCAAAGATTTCACATCTGAAAGATGCGTACGCACGTTTTCTGTTCATACGTTCATTCTATGAATCAAACATACGCATATTCGAGATATGATCGTAAGATCAAATTTAGGATAGTTTCTGCGCAATATTTTATAAATGAGGCCCCAGGACCCCAAACAAAAGTCTGTAAAACACCCCTGTCATTCCAAAAACAGTGCAGATTAGTGTTGTGTAAAGCAGTAGTTGCAGGTTTATCATGCATACAAGTCAAGTCAGCTTTATTTCTATAACGCTTTATACAATACAGATTGTTTCAAAGCAGTAACAGATTGAGATTGTGCGGTAAAGTAGATCTAACAAGCCAATAGTGTGATTCTAGAGCTCAAGTCATTTCAGTGTTGATTCAGTTCAGTTCCTGTATATTTATATTTAAATTGGCTGAACTGCTACTTCTTAATCTACCCTGAGCTGAACTTGATGCTAACAGACAGAGTAGACGTATAGGAAAAACTTTTATATTGCACATATTATTTTCTATCATATATTGCACATATCAATGTATATAGTTAATAATAATAGTCATACGTATTATTATTATTTTGTATGTGTGTTGCTGTCAGCAATCACACAGGATAGGCAGAGGTAAGTGATAGGAAACAGCAGTTTTATTAACAGAAATGGCAACCGGAATTAAGGCAACAGTCCTAAAGTGAGTAATCCAGGGACATAGAGGTTTCAGGGTTTTTAGCTGTATGGTAACAGGTTTGTGTCTCTTGCAGGTGATCTGGAGGAGCCCAGGAGCGGTGGAGCGAAGGAGCATCTTCTAGGTAGGTAAGCACACGTAAGGAGTAAGGTAAGTGTGGCTAAGCAAACCGTAGACCAGACCGTGTGGCAGAGGGGAGAGTGCAGGGATATAGGGAGCTTAGTGAGCTTTGACAGGTTTGGGAAATAAGTATTTGGGTGATTGGGATCTGGGGAGCGCTGGGGCTAGTGACTGTGGTGACAGAGGTGACTTAGACTCCCTGACATTACCCCCTCATCCAGGGGAAGCTCCTAATGCCCTACTGCAGTGACAGGGACGACCTCGCCCTCTGGGTGTAGGGTGATCTGGCTGGTTATGGTGGAAATCAGTGATCAGGGTGGGGATCTGGAACATCCCGGCCCACCCCAGGACCTTTCGTCTGCCCTGTAACTCTCCCAGTCGATGAGATACTCCAATTGGCCACCCTGTCGCCGCGAGTCCAAGATCTCACTCACTCGGTAGACGGTATCCTATTATCTCGGGAGGAGGAGGTACCGCTGATTCTTCGGGACCTGGAGAAGAAGAAGAGAAGGGTTTGAGCAGTGCTACATGGAATGCGAGATGGATATGATACCGTAGCAGGTAGATAGCAGGTAGATAACCTCATTGATCGGCCTCAGGATGGTGAATGGACCTACAGTATATAGCAGGGACTCAGATTCTTGCAGGGTAGGTGGAGACACAGATCCCAGGTGGACAGCCAGACTTTGTGCCAAGGGTGGTAGACGGGGGCATTGGTGTGACGAGAGTCTGTGAAGTCCTCGTGTCTTCGCACTGCCTGCTGGAAATGGACATGAGCTGAGTCCCAGACTCTCTCGCTCGCTTGGAACCAGTAGTCCAAGCGGTTCATCTGTCCAGGGGGACAGTGGGGGTTGAAAACCGAGTATGCACTGGAATGGTTTCAGACCCTAATACCCTACTGCAGCGACAGGGATGACCTCGGTTTGTTTGAGGGAATTTTGTGCATACTCGGCCCATGATAGGAAGCAGTTTCAGCGGTTTCCATGGCTGTCGGGAGGCCCTTCAGGAGGATTAGCTTACAAGCCTTGAAGAACCGATCTACCGCCACTAGGATGCAGGTGTGGCCTTCTGAATTCGGGAGATTGGTAACAAAGTCAACCCCTAAGTGGGACCAGGGCCTCTGGGCAAGGGGACCAGATTTCCTGTAGGAATATGGTGCAGGGTCTTGGACATGGCAAAGACTGAACAGTTGCGGATGTACCGGATGAGTTCCTGGGCAAACTGAACCGAGCTTGGAGGAGCGAGAGAATGCGCTGGCTGCCAGGATGTCCAGAGCCCTGTAAGTGGTGTTGTGAGCCCAGAAGGGTTTGCTGCAGAGAAGATGGGACACAGGTTTTCCTTTTTGGGCCTACCAGCGGAGCAGGCTTGGTAAGGCTCGCTGAGGTCCCACTGGATAGGAATGACTATAATGGCTGGAGGGAGGATCGGTTGAGGTTCAGATGGTATATCGGCAGAATGAATGTGTGAGAGGGAGTCAGCCTTGACATATTGGTCACCCGATACGTGATGGTGAGGATTGGCTAAAGAGTGTCCAATGTGCCTGCCGGGAACGCTGCAAAGATATTGGAGTTTCTTGAGATTTGTTATTACAGTGAAAGGTGATGGACCTCCCTCCAGCCAATGTTTCCACACTTCCAAAGCAAACTTTGTGATGAGCAGTTCCCGGTTTCCTATGTCATAGTCCTACTCCACTGGGGAAAGTTTGTAGAAAGGAAAGGGAGTAGAAAGCTCAAGGATCGAGATGAGGAGGCTCTCCGTGGTATCGGACAGCACTGCTCCCATCCTCCGATAGCCAGAGCTATGGACCCCTTTCATAGTGGAAGTGGATGCAACCACCACAGGGGTGGGAACAGAGCTGTTCCTTGAGCTTCTCGAAGGATGCGTGGGCTTCAGGGGTCCAGGACAGAGACTTGGGCTTTTTTCGGAGCAGGGAGGTGAGTGGGGCAATGAGAAAACTGAAGTTATTGATAAATGGTCGATAAAAATTGTAGAATCCAAGGACTGACTGGGGTTGCAGCCACTCATGGATTGCCTGGATCTTCCCCTGGTCCATATGGATACTTTCAGGGCTGATGATGTAGCCAAGGAACTGAACGGTGGTCCAGTGGAACTCACACTTTTTGAACTTCAGGTAGAGCTGGAATTTCCCAAGCCACTCCAGGACCTGCGTCACGTGGTTGCGACGTTTGGCCAGGTTCCGGAAGTATATCAGAATGTTGTCAATGTAGACTATCACGAATCTATGGAGGAACTCCCGGAACTGCTGGTGAGTTAAAACACCTGCAAAGGTTTGCTGAGCCTTCAAAATGGTCTCTCAGTTTGGTTCACTAGGCTACACAATCATGGGGAAGACTGCTGATCTGACAGTTGTCCAGAAGACAATCATTGACGCACTACTTCACAAGGAGGGCAAGCCACAAACATTAATTGCCAAAGAAGCTGGCTGTTCTCAGAGTGCTGTATCCAAGCATGTTAACAGAAAGTTGAATGGAAGGAAAAAGTGAGGAAGAAAAATATGCAAAACCAACAGATAGAACCGCAGCCTTATGAGGATTGTCAAGCAAAATCGATTCAAGAAATTTGGGTGAACTTCACAAGGAATGGACTGAGGCTGGGGTCAAGGCTTCAAGAGCCACCACACACAGACGTGTCAAGGAATTTGGCTACAGTTGTCGTTAGAGGCGTCTTACCTGGGCTAAGGAGAAGAAGAACTGGACTGTTGCCCAGTGGTCCAAAGTCCTCTTTTCAGATGAGAGCAAATTTTGTATTTCATTTGGAAACCAAGGTCCTAGAGTCTGGAGGAAGGGTGGAGAAGCTCATAGCCCAAGTTGCTTGAAGTCCAGTGTTAAGTTTCCACAGTCTGTGATGATTTGGGGTGCAATATCATCTGCTGGTGTTGGTCCATTGTGTTTTTTGAAAACCAACGTCACTGCACCCGTTTACCAAGGAATTTTGGAGCACTTCATGCTTCCTTCTGCTGACCAGCTTTTTAAAGATGCTGATTTCATTTTCTAACAGGATTTGGCATCTGTCCACACTGCCAAAAGCACCAACAGTTGGGTAAATGACCATGGTGTTGTGTGCTTGACTGGCCAGCAAACTCACCAGACCTGAACCACATTGAGCATCATAGAGAAAATGAGAAACAAGAGACCAAAAAATGCAGATGAGCTGAAGGCCACTGTCAAAGAAACCTGGGCTTCCATACCACCTCAGCAGTGCCACAAACTGATCACCTCCATGCCACGCCGAATTGAGGCAGTAATTAAAGCAAAGGGAGCCCCTACCAAGTATTGAGTACATATACAGTAAATTAACATACTTTCCAGAAGGCCAACAACTCACTAAAAAAAAAATTGTATTGGTGTTATGAAGTATTCTAATTTGTTGAAATTGGTGGGTTTTTGTTAAATGTGAGCCAAAATCTTCACAATTAAAAGAACCAAAGTCTTAAACTACTTCAGTCTGTGTGCATTGAATTTATTTAATACACGAGTTTCACAATTTGAGTTGAATTACTGAAATAAATGAACTTTTCCAAGACATTCTAATTTATAGAGATGCACCTGTATATATGACAAGCATGATGAGACAAAAAAAGGAGTGCATGATTTGTCCATGAACTGGAAAAATCATGTTTCTCTTTAAATCTAGTGCTTCACATAGGTTTCTGTGATGTTTGTTTAGGTCATAGAAGATATCTTTAACCTGAGAGAAAAACAAAGTCTATGAGATGAGCTCAGCAATATAGTCAAACAAAAATTAATGTGTGTGTGTGTTTGTAGACATACACTTTCGTGGTCCTGGTTTCATCCTGATCTCTCCTCCATGCTCCACACTATAAACACACAAACACATTAATGTAGATCTGCTTCATTCACACACACGTTCACTATGTCAGTATTAAGCCAAAAGTACACTTTTCACGCAAACACAAGGGATAGTGCGCACTGTGTGTGATGCGAATTTTGTCATCAGAATAGTATGCGATTTTTGTAACATATGCATTGAATTATTTTTGCAGTAATCAAATGTTCCACAAGTTGGCAACACTGACCCGGGCCGTTGTTTCACAATAGAAACCGAAACTAAAGAGACGGAACAATAACAACAAAATAGAGGAGACTGAAACATCGACACGCGCTTGTGAGTGAGAGGGTATGGGATAGCCCAGCTTTGGTTTAAAAGAGTTCAGAAATATTTGTTATCGGTCATTTGTTATCACAACTTATGGGGAAAAATAGAGCAGACACTGGACATGGATGAAGCTTTCTAGAGTGCATGTGTCGACCGCCCGCTTTCGTGCACAACATCAAATGGAGTATACTTTGAAAGGCTACATATCCGACTTACGGATGGAATGATTACCGGTTTGATGATAAATCATAATAAATTTCCCCACGGTTAGTATTACCATTTCATATTTTAATTATCATTATAACCTATTCGATTACCACAATTTGAACAACTGAGAATAAATAAATACTGTCCAGCATAAAGCACAGTTAGCTAACAGTCTCATGTGCACACAGCACACAGTAGTTTCACTGAAAGTAGAACACTGCAACTGACACTTTGTGCTCCACTTTAACTTCTTGTCTAGACCATATATGTCCTCTCTCCTCCAGGCCAGCAAGTGCTGCCCCTTCTAACTCCTGGCTATCCGATGTTCTTCGTGAACATTGCTCCAAACTCAGGGCAGCAGAGAGAAAATGACACAAATCAAAAGATCCGTCAAACCTAAGTATCTATCAGTCTCTGCTTTCATCTTTCTCTGCTGAAGTGCCAAGGCTTCATACTTCCACAACAAGATCAGCAGCGCATCTGACACACGCAATCTCTTCAAAACATTCAACTCTCTCCTCTGTCCCCTTCCACGACCACCCACCATCTCCTTAACAGTCGATGACTTTGCCACTTTCTCCACAAACAAAACTAGGTCAATCAGTAGCCAGTTCTCAGCTCCACACATGCAGGAACTCAAACCAACCATATCTATTGCTAAAACTCCCCTCTTCGTCTTCTGTCCCCTCCCTGGGCCCGAAGTATCCAAACTTCTCCTCTCCAGCCATCCTACAACATGCCCTCTTGATCCAATCCCCTCACACCTTCTCCAAGCAATCTCTCCCACACTCTTACCAGCACTCACACACATCATCAACACATCTCTCCTCACAGGCATCTTCCCCACTGCATTCAAGCAGGCCCGGGTAACCCCACTGCTCAAAAAACCTACATTAAACACTTATCTTATAGAAAACTACAGACCTGTCTCTCTCCTTCCATTCATAGCGAAAGTGCTTGAACGAGTTGTTTTCAACCAGTTATCCTCATTTCTGTCAAAGCATAATCTACTGGATGCTAACCAATCAGGGTTCAGACGTGGACATTCAACAGAGACTGCGCTACTCTCAGTCACTGAAGCCCTGTGAATTGCAAAAGCTGATTCCAAATCATCAGTCCTCATTCTGTTGGATCTATCTGCTGATTTTGACACTGTTAACATCAGATCCTCCTGTCCACCCTCTCATCACTGGACATCACTGGGATTCCACTTCACTGGTTTGGATCCTATCTCACTGGTCGGTCTTTCAAGGTGGCCTGGGGAGGGGAGATATCCACAGAAAATCAACTGGTCACTGGGGTTCCTCAGGGATCGGTTCTTGGGCCCCTCCTCTTCTCCACATACACTGCATCCCATTATACAGGCACATGGCTTCTCATACCATTGCTATGCTGATGACACACAGCTCTATCTCTCATTTCGACCAGATGATCCAACGGTAGCTGCACGGATCTCAGGCTGCCTGGCAGACATCTCGGCATGGATGAAAGAACATCACCTACAGCTCAACCTGGCAAAGACTGAGCTTCTTGTCTTCCCTGCCACTACAAATCTACAGCATGATTTCACCATCCAGCTAGGTTTTTCTACAATTACCCCATCAAGTTCAGTCAGAAATATTGGTGTAGTTTTCGATGACCAGCTGACTTTCAAAGACCACTTTGCAAAAACTGCTCGATCTTGCCAGTTTGAATTGCACAACATCAGAAAAATCAGGCCCTTCCTTACACAGCATGCAGCACAAATATGTGTCCAGGCCCTTGTCATTTCTAGACTGGACTACTTCAATGCTCTTCTAGCTGGACTTCCATCATGCACAATCAGACCTTTACAGATGATTCAGAATGCAGCAGCACGACTGGTCTTCGAATTACGAATCTACATCCCCTCCAGAAGCCTGAGATCTGCTAGTGAACGGCGCCTCGTGATACCATCACAGAGAGGCACAAAATCACTCTCCAGAACATTTTCATTCACCATACCTGGCTGGTGGAATGAACTTCCCACTCCCATCCAGAATGCTGAATCCTTGACAATTTTCAAGCGACACCTGAAAACTCATCTCTTCCGTCATCACTTGATTTCATCTTATAAAAAATAAAATAAAAACTTTCACTTTCCTAAACCTCTCACTCTCTGGCGAGAATTTGGTCTGAACAATGCTTAGAAATTTGTATTATAAGCACTTCATGTGTCTGTTTGCCTCTGTATAATGTATTGATTATTGTATTCCTCAATTGTAAGTCGCTTTGGATAAAAGCGTCTGCTAAATGAATAAATGTAAATGTAAAATAGATTTAAATTAGGCTAATTCATGCGCAACCATGCTCATTTTATTATTTGTAAGATGGCAGAAGTGATGCAACGTGAAACTGTTACACGTGAGTTCGCAAAAAGTTTCTCGTGAGCATGCAAAAGTCTCTATTTGAGAATGATTCTCAGGAAAATGTTAAGTGCAATGTCTAATCATATGTGATGCGATCCGGAGGATCTCCAATGGCCATGTTGGATTCATGGATAAAGTGTCCTGAAGCAGGTTAGTGTAGCGGTGTCCAATGTCCAAACGTGTTCTTTTGTCGTAAATGATCAGTGCAGACGTTATGTGCGTAAAAATATAAAGCAAAAATACGTAAAAAGTAAATATGAGCACAATCTGAGCAGAACTACCTGAACGGCGACGGAACACAATGGCGCCTCAGGATGTCGCACTGGGACATTTTCAGGAAATTAGAAATATATTTCAAATGTATGTATATGCACAGGTGCAAGAACAGTTGCGCTGCGCTTGCTTTTATGAGGTACACTATTCGTGCTTTCTAAACAAACAAGGGGTGATCAAAAGTTCAGAGACTATGCCGATGATAAACAATGGAAAACTGCCCTCTTCAGTTAGTCTGCTTGTGTAATGATGCAGTATAGCGCTCCTTACAGACAGCTCTCTTTAAACCCCTGAAGTGAAAGTGAAACCCATCTCACTTTAAACCCATCTCACTTTAAACCCCAAATTGAATTCCGGAAAATCATAGCTATCAGCCAACTTCGGATAGGCAAGATAGCCAGATAACTTTTGTTACGGTCAAGATATGGATGAAATAAAAACAGTTTTGGAAAGGGCTTGAACCCAGGTTTCATATGATATCAAAACCTAAAAAAGGTAAAAATGTATTATGTGTTGGGTTTTCCTAGATCGCATCACATATATAAAGCCAAAATACCAACTCTGACGACACATTGTTTACATACTGGGGAAAAAACAAACAAACAAACACCCCCTCTATCTTTTTTTGTGCTTAGTGGTGTGTTGTTGAATTTTTTACTTATCAAAAGAAATTTGCGACAGAAAAAGGTTGGGAAACATGGTGCTAGCTTACGCATACAAAAACAAATTATACTTTGGTCTTTAGTGTTTGACATACTTGAGTATCTGCAGTTTATAGTTTGGATCCTGCAGTTTATGTTTGAGCAGCTGGACTCCTGATGGTCCTGGATGATTGTAGCTCAGATCCAGCTCTCTCAGGTGTGAGGGGTTTGAACTCAGAGCTGAAGACAAATAACCACAGCCTTCCTCTGTCACCATACAGCCCGACAACCTAAAGACACACACATACAAATCATCTACAGACACACAGTCAGATCATCTACAGACACACAGACAGATAATCTACAGACACACACAGTCAGATAATCTACAGACACACACAGTCAGATAATCTACAGACACACAGTCAGATCATCTACAGACACACACAGTCAGATAATCTACAGACACACACAGTCAGATAATCTACAGACACAGTCAGATCATCTACAGACACACACAGTCAGGTCATCTACAGACACACACAGTCAGATCATCTACAGACACACACACACACTCAGATCATCTACAGACACAGTCAGATCATCTACAGACACACACAGTCAGGTCATCTACAGACACACACAGTCAGATCATCTACACACACACACACTCAGATCATCTACAGACACAGTCAGATAATCTACAGACACACAGTCAGATAATATACAGACACACACAGTCAGATCATCTACAGACACACAGTCAGATCATCTACAGACACGTATTAAGACGTGTGCCTTTCCAAATCACACTCATTCAATTGAATTTTCCACAGGCTAACTTCACTCGAAGTGCAGTAACATCTACAAGCAATGCAAATGCTCCTGAGCAAAATTTCAACTGTCCCAGATAAGGGTATGATTACTTATGCAATGGAATTATTTAAGTGTTTTATTTTTCATAAATTTGTAAAGATGTGAACAACTTGTTTTTTTGCTTTGCCATTATGGTGTATAGAGTGTAGATTGATGTGTAAAAAAATAATTTTAAGCAGTTTAACATTACAAAATGTGAAAAAAATGAAGGGGTATGAAGACTTAATGTGACTGTATGTTCTTAAATACCTCAGTATGTGCAGTTGACAGTTTGGACTCTTCAGTCCATCAGAAATAAACCTTACACCAGAGTCCTGCAGGTCATTGTTACTCAGATCCAGCTCTCTCAAGACAGAGTGTGAGGATTGTAGACCTGATGACAAACTCTCACAACACTGACCAGTGAGATTACAGCCAGCAAGCCTGAAAGAGAGCAGAAGACACACATCAACATTATGACCGACTAACTGTACATTCAATTCACACACACACACAGATCATCTACAGACACATTCAGACCATCTACAGACACACAGTCGGATCATCTACAGACACACACACACAAACAAACAAACAAACAAACAAACAAACAAACAAACAAACAGATAATCTACAGTCAGATCATCTATGGACACACACAGTCAGATCATCTACAGAAACACACAGTTAGATAATCTACAGACACACACAGTCAGATAATCTACAGACACACACACACAGCGACAGATAATCTACAGACACAAACAGACAGACCATCTACAGACACACAGTCAAATCCTCTACAGACACACACACACACAGTCAGATCATAGACAGACACCGACAGACAGATCATATACACACACAGTCAGATCATCTACTGACACACAGTTAGATCATCTACTGACACACAGTCAGATCATCTACTGACACACAGTCAGATCATCTACTGACACACAGTCAGATCATCTATAGACACACACAGATCATTTACAGTCACATCATCTACAGACACGTGTCAGATCATCTATAGACGCACGCAATCAGATCATCTACAGACACACACGTGTTTTTGTTAAAACTGTGAGTCAAGCTTGCATCAGCTGACTCTCAGCTGATCGCATCTACCTATAGCAGGGGTGTCAAACTCAGCTCCTGGAGGGTCGCAGCCCTGCAGAGTTAAGTTCCAACCTTGCTCCAACACACAAACCATGTAGTTTTAAGTTGAGCCTGAAGGACTTGATTAGCTGGATCAGGTGTGTTTAATTAGGGTTGGAAATAAACTCTGCAGGGCTGTGGTCCTCCAGAAATTGAGTTTGACACCCCTGACCTATAAGAATACGACACCTATTATGGCATCCCTACATAAGCGCTATTCAGAATTATTCAGCAGCTTGCTTGCTGGGAAGCCAATTGAGCTTGCTTGATGGGAGCAAATTACACATTGTTGTGCGTAAATCAAACTGCTGCAGCATGCTTCAGAACATCCAAAATTCTAAATCTAAGATAAGTGAATGCACTTTTAATCCAGATCGCTGTGTATATTGTGTGATCTGCAATTGAAATAACATAAGTGATGTTAACAGTTTTGCATGGTTTATTGGAGCAAAATATGAAGCATATTTGCAGCAGCTTTAATGCTTCTGTGTTTATACAGCTGGAGCATATGCAGTCTGGAGTATGTAATCGCTCCGAGGACACACCGATAGTAATGGACAGGATAACGGGTTAAATTAAATAAGTATTCTCGTGTATGCGTTTCAACATGGTTCGCCGTATTCAGCGGCATAATTCTTAAAGTTAGATGTTTTCATTAGCTGTGAGTGTGTAGTTGTTTCAGCTTCACGCAGCGTCAGAAGCACTAATTTATCGTTTCTAATGGCTTTTATACAAATAAGAATAATATTTATATCAATGACAGTCATTCAAAGTATTTCAGCAGGGTGTATGCTTCCCCTGCTGAACTGCCACTCAATACTTATTTCAAAATAATAATTTCTGATCCGCTTGAATATATATGTGCTCACGCATAAGTACGAAAAAACATGTAGAATGATAATATGGTGTAGTATGGAGATTTAGCTCGTTACAATCACTCCGTGTTTTAAGGAGCATTCTTTCTGATTAATTGTTAGCTCCTCTCTGTAAGCATTCCTGTTTTCTTAGATTAAGTTTTTTCTCGATCGCTAACACACTATAACGGATTCATTTGGCCCAATTTTCTAAACCATTTATACAGTTCTCAAAACAAAGACAAGTTTCTCTAAACTGTTAACACATCTAACGTTTTGCACCAATTTGCTCCGTGTTTTCTACAAAATTCTACACAAGAACCCCATTTCTTCAAAATGCCAAGAACGGCATTTTGCACAGGTTTAACTATTTTCTCATTCCGAAAACACAAACACACAATATAATTCACTTGAGTATAAAAAAATGAACTCAAACAGCACACATTTATCCATGTGTGAACATTCAGTAGCACAACTGATGACACACAGGTCAGAATGTCAGGGTGATATGAACAAGAGCACAAGTGATTATGTGTTTTGGGGAATTAATCTTGGTAGTGGGAGACAATGAGGAATTGGGGGTAACAAAGAGGATGGGGTCAAAGGTAATTTGTTCCTGATGAAATACAAAACACTATGGTTGACCATGTTCTCCTGCATGTTTCTAGCATGACTGGTTTGTGTTTACCGTGGTGATAACAGAAATTTACTCTACTATCTACTGTATTAAAAAGACCTGTCATGACCCCTTTAAGATTCTAGACTGTTATCTAGGAGAAACTCTCTCATTTAGGAACATTTATTATAAAGGTGACAGATTCATCATTAAATAGGATAGTTTAGTTAATGATTAAACACTCACAGAGCTTTTCTGCAGTTGATCACAGCTGGTATGAGTCTTCTTCTCCCCTCATCTGATGTGTTGTATTTCTTGAGGTCCAGCTCATCCAGCGGCTCCTCTGATATCTGAAGCATGTAGGCGATTGTTGAGCAGTGAGCAGCAGAAATATACGTCTCTGAGTGTTTGTCTGATTTCACAAATTTCTGAATCTCTCTGGACAGAGTCTGATCTTTCACTTCCAGCAGACAGAGGAACAGATTGATGGATTGAGCAGCTGAGAGACGATAACTATTATGTGCATCTTTGATCATCTCTTTAATGTCCTGTGTGGTTTCTCTGATGGTCTCTGTTCTGTTCTCTGTGTGTGTCAGTAGATCCTGTAAGAGTCTCTGATTGGACTCCAGTGAGACGCCCAGCAGGAACCGCAGGAACAGATCCAGACGTCCATTCTCACTCTGGAGTGCTTTATTTACTACTGATCTTAGTAGATTGTACAGAGAGACTTTAAATCTGTAAGATCTGAATTCACACAGTGGCTCCATGTTCTTCATTAAATAGCAATAAATTACATAGAAAGCAGCTAAGAACTCCTGAATGCTCAGATGGATGAAGCTGTAGACTTTACTCTGATGAATCACTGATTCCTCTTTAAAGATCTCATTGCAAATCCCAGAATACACTGAGGCGTCAGTGACGTCTATGCTGCTCTCAATCAGGTCCTCCTCATAGAACATCACATTGCCCTTCATCAGCTGTTTGAAAGCCACTTCAGCAAGTTTCACAATCACTTCTCTGTTGGACTGCAGGAGTTTCTCTGGATCTCTCTCTTCATACTTCTGGTTCCTCATGTTGATCTGAATCAGTAGGAAGTGGATGTACATTTCAGTCAGAGTTTGAGGGATTTCTGCACTCAGATCTTCTTCCAGGAGCTTCTGAAGCACAGTAGATGAGATCCAGCAGAAGACGGGGATGTGGCACATGATGTGGAGGCTTCTTGTTCTTCTGATGTGTGAGATGATTCTGCTGGCTTGATGCTGGTCACTGATTCTCTTCCTGAAATATTCCTCCTTCTGAGGATCATTGAATCCCTGAATTTCTGTCAGACGGTTGATGTATTTGGAGGGATCTGATTGGCTGCTGCTGGTCTGGAGGTGATCCAGATGAGAGCAGAGGAAGCAGATCTCCTTTCATGAGGTTTGTCATCAACACATCCACTGATGAAGTCTCAGTCACATCACACACTTTCTGATCATCTGAAAACATCAGTGTGATTCTGCTTTCATCCAGACCATCAAAGATGAACACAACTTTACACTCCTCATAAATCTTTGAGTCCAGATCTTGAAGTTCAGGATGAAAGTCCAGCAGAAGTCTGTGAAGACTGTACTGATGATCTCGGATCAAGTTCAGCTCTCGAAATGGAAGCACAAACATGAAATCTACGTCCTGATTGGCTTTTCCCTCGGCCCAGTCCAGAATGAACTTCTGCACAGAGACGGTTTTTCCAATTCCAGCGATGCCTTTAGTAAGAACAGTCTTGATCTGGTCTTTCTCCTCAGATCCCGGTTCAGCTGAGGCTTTAAAGATGTCATTGCAGTAGATTGTAGTTTCTTGTGAGTGTTGTGTTCTGGCTGTTTTCTCCATCTGTAAAACCTCATGTTCTTCATTCACTCCTTCACTCTCTCCCTCTATGATGTAGAGCTGTGTGTAGATGCTGTTCAGGAGGCTTTCATTCTCCTGGAGTTTCATTCCCTCAAATAATCTCTCATACTTGTTCTTCATGCTGGTTTTGAGCTGCTCTTTGACTCTCTGTAGTTCATCATGTTTATTCAGAGACGCTGTAAGGCTTGTGTTGTTCAGACAGAAGACAGAGGCTCCTCCAGAGATGCTTCGCTCTCCATCTGCTCTGCTGAAATATAACAAGAAGAACAGATGAAAAATATCAGAAAATAAAGGATGTATAAAAATCTAAATAAAAAGAGACATCAGTCTTGTATTTTCTTTATAATGTAGGTGTATATGTTAAGTGAAAGTGAAGTGTGGCCAAGTATGGTGACCCATACTCGGAATTTGTGCTCGGCATTTAACCTATCCAATTTTACACACGATTAAAATGTTTAAAATCGCATGATTGTCATAAGTTTAAATCGCAATTAATCACACATTTGTATTTGTTCTAAATGTACCTTAAATTAATACTTTTCAAGTTTATAATACTCAAATCAACATGGGCTTGATTTGGACATCAACACAAATTTGGATGCTTTATGTAAATGTATGTTATTATTGAAACCATACTCAACATAAAGCATGAAGACTATGTTTCAAAGGTCATAGATGTTTTTCAAAGAACTTGTTCATGTCTATTAGACATTAAGACTAACCAGCTCTCCCTTCCAAGATGTTAATCTGAACAAAAATCCTGATAATCGAGCCGTCGTAATGAATTCAGATACACATAAGATAAAGACGATATCAGTGCTGTGATTTTGGCTATACTTGCATCATATACAACTAGAGAAGCAATATAGTATCTGTATTTAAATGAAAGCAAGATATTGCGCTCATGCAGCAGTACCGGCAATTCTCAGAAATTGCTTTTTTGAAGGGAAAAAAAGTCCGGTTTGGGCGCTTTTTTGAAGGGAAAAGTAACTAAGGGGTCAGCAATGTTGCTAAGTTGGCAACACCGTGCATATCCATTTCTCTAAATACGGGTTGGGCCAAAGGGTTGAAACAAATTATTACTCCAACACATGCATGTGACATCATTAACAATGGCCCTATGTTGTTGAACTAATGTGGTTTAAACAACAGAGATGCGACTGTTATTGGGAAATAGTCCTGACTAGCTAGTTTGTTTCCACAACAATGCATTATACTATGGTGGTTAATCAGCGAGTTACGTTGTTGGTCGGGAAACGCACCCTTGGTCAGGTCCCGCAGTTCCCACAGGAGAGCCGCTGGAATGCAGACCTCTATATTGAGTGTGTTTTTGAATCCAATAAATCAGGTCAATCATCACTTCACGTTCATCCTCACCTGGGGTCAGAGGTCACTGTTCCATCACTGAAATTAGGACGATCAATCATGGATCTGTCACTATTCAGAGACACACATCTGTGATTTGGAGATGAAGATCTCTTCCTCTTCCTCATACTGAAGATCCTTAGAAACACAGAAATCATTATTCCTTTCGTTCTGCCTGCTGTTTCATTTATTATAAGCAGGGCTGCAACAATAACTGATAAAATCAGCAATACAAATAATTGTCAGTTAGTTATTATCGATTAGTCTCATCTGAATGCTGTGTGCAGATACCATCCATCATTCACATCGCATTATAGTAGAGCTGGGACGATAAATCGATGTAGAATCAATTTGTGGGTGGATTCTGAGATCTTCTGAATGCATGGCGATTCTCTCCAAAATCGACTCAGATGGTGCTCTAATCTAATTTAATCTGCACACGCAAATGCTCCTGAAGAAGAGGGCTGAAGTATGTTGTATGTTGTAGGTTCAGCTGAGTCTGTAATTTCACCTCGGCTAAGAATGCTTTTATGACTCATCACATCACGTTTGTCCTGTTGTGCTTTGACAAACACGTCTGCTATTTAATGCTTTTGAGAGGTGTTCTCAGTGCAGCAGTTACATACAGTTAAATTATTTTCTGTGAATATTAGAAAATATTTTCGTTTTGAAATCTCCATTAAACTGCACAGACGTCAGTGAAGGAGCACCGGGAAACACATGCATGTCAAACACGTGATGCACAACAGAACAGGAGCACAATAACTCTGACTAAAATATACATTTTACTAAAATATTTCTACATAATCATTTCAGAAAAAAATATTTTATTAGAAATTAAATGTAGGTTTAGATTTCGTAGTGGAATTTTGATTTGAGCAGTAACAGTAACTGTTGGAGCAGCAGAATAGAATTTATATTAACAAATTTGTAAATCTGTCTCAAACCTCATACAAGTTAATGAATTAGTTTGCCCATATAATCATTAGGAAATAGAATCAACTTATTTGGCTTGCTGTCCACTGATCCAGCTTCGGCTCGAGCTCTGATATATTTTTATTTAGTAATTTATCTTCTACTTTTAATGGTAAGCAATCTGTTATTTTTTTTTGTTAAGAATGTAATGCTTACATTTTTACAAAAAATGAGGAATAACATGTTTACTTTTTAATTAAAGTTCCCCTATTATGGATTTTTGAAAATTACCTTTCATGCTGTATGTAACACAGCTCTAAGTGAATGAAAACATCCTTTAAAGTTTTAAATCAAGTGTGCCTTGCATAAAGTTCTTGTCTCTCAAAAGAAAGAGTCGACTCTAAATCATTGAAACGAGTCGATTTTAAAACGAATCTTGAGCCCTTTCATGTTGACGTCAACATGAAACATTAGCATATTGCCCGCCAACTTGTTGCCACTAGGTGCTGCTTTTGGAGCGTTAAAAATAGCTGTTTCCCCAGTAACGCTGTACACAAAGCAGCACTGTGCTCTGCTTTAAATTAAATTGACCAATCACTGCAGATTAGCATCACGGAAAGGAGGGGTTTAGAAAGAGGAATCATTGAGCGAGTCGTTTGGGAGTTGTTGAGCAAATAAGAAAAAAATAAAGGCAAATTATACAAGTTTTTGGACCTTGCATGCATGTCAACCTGTTGTTGGGAACTCCCAAAACCAAAATAATGAACCTTTCATAAGCCATAATATGGGCATTTTAAAAAACATATATAAATGCCAATAATGAGTAATTTTCAACTTTTTCATCCGATGACTCAAATAAATAATCCTCAGATGAATCAGTAAAATGCTGGTTATCTGCAGATCTAATTGTAGTTCAGTCTGTGGTTCACTAAGAGTGGAAAAATTTACTTGGTCTGGTTTGTGGATCAGTGTCTTACTCCTGTCTGAATCTGCTGCTGTTGCTCAGTGTGTTTTCTCTCTTTCTCTCCTTGCACTGTCTACCGGTTGCAGCTTGCATCAAGTTCAAGACACTGATGCTTGCATATAGAACAACCACAGGCTCAGCACCCACCTACTTCCACTCACTATTACGAATCTACATCCCCTCCAGAAGCCCTGCCTACTTCCACTCACTATTACGAATCTACATCCCCTCCAGAAGCCCTCCTACTTCCACTCACTATTACGAATCTACATCCCTCCAGAAGCCCGCCTACTTCCACTCACTATTACGAATCTACATCCCTCCAGAAGCCCGCCTACTTCCACTCACTATTACGAATTTACATCCCTCCAGAAGCCCGCCAACTTCCACTCACTATTACGAATCTACATCCCTCCAGAAGCCCCGCCTACTTCCACTCACTATTACGAATCTACATCCTCTCCAGAAGCCCGCCTACTTCCACTCACTATTACGAATCTACATTCCTCCAGAAGCCCCTCCTACTTCCACTCACTATTACGAATCTACATCCTCCAGAAGCCCGCCTACTTCCACTCACTATTACGAATCTACATCCCTCCAGAAGCCCGCCTACTTCCACTCACTATTACGAATCTACATCCCCTCCAGAAGCACCGCCTACTTCCACTCACTATTACGAATCTACAGCCCCTCCAGAAGCCCCGCCTACTTCCACTCACTATTACGAATCTACATCTCCTCCAGAAGCCCCACCTACTTCCACTCACTATTACGAATCTACATCCCCTCCAGAAGCACCGCCTACTTCCACTCACTATTACGAATCTACATCCCCTCCAGAAGCCCCTCCTACTTCCACTCACTATTACGAATCTACATCTCCTCCAGGAGCCCCGCCTACTTCCACTCACTATTACGAATCTACATCCCCTCCAGAAGCCCGCCTACTTCCACTCACTATTACGAATCTACATCCTCCAGAAGCACCGCCTACTTCCACTCACTATTACGAATCTACATTCCTCCAGAAGCCCCTCCTACTTCCACTCACTATTACGAATCTACATCCTCCAGAAGCCCGCCTACTTCCACTCACTATTACAGATCTACATCCCCTCCAGAAGCCCGCCTACTTCCACTCACTATTACGAATCTACATCCCCTCCAGAAGCACCGCCTACTTCCACTCACTATTCAGATCTACAGCCCCTCCAGAAGCCCGCCTACTTCCACTCACTATTACGAATCTACATATCCTCCAGAAGCCCCACCTACTTCCACTCACTATTACAGAATCTACATCCCCTCCAGAAGCACCGCCTACTTCCACTCACTATTACGAATCTACATCCCCTCCAGAAGCCCCTCCTACTTCCACTCACTATTACGAATCTACATCTCCTCCAGGAGCCCGCCTACTTCCACTCACTATTACGAATCTACATCCCCTCCAGAAGCCCGCCTACTTCCACTCACTATTACTGAATCTACATCCCCTCCAGAAGAACCGCCTACTTCCACTCACTATTACGAATCTACAGCCCTCCAGAAGCCCCGCCTACTTCCACTCACTATTACGAATCTACATCCCCTCCAGAAGCCCGCCTACTTCCACTCACTATTACATCTACACCCCTCCAGAAGCCCGCCTACTTCCACTCACTACGATCTACACCTCCAGAAGCACCGCCTACTTCCACTCACTATTACGAATCTACATCCCCTCCAGAAGCCCGCCTACTTCCACTCACTATTACAGATCTACACCCCCTCCAGAAGCCCTCCTACTTCCACTCACTATTACGAATCTACATCCCTCCAGAAGCCCCCTACTTCCACTCACTATTACAGATACACCCCTCCAGAAGTCTGAGATCTGCTAGTGGCGGCGCCTCGTAGTATCATCACAGAGGCTCAAAATCACTCTCAGAACATTCTCGTTCACCGTTCCTGGCTGGTGGAATGATCCCCCCCTCTATCCGGACCGCTGGTTCCCTGTTAATCTTCAAGCAACAACTGAAAACTCTACTTCAACACTACTTGACTTCATCCTAAATTTCCACAAAAAAATGTCTCTTTATTTATTCATTCTCTTGCTAGCTTGTACTTATTTGAACAATGCCTGAGACTTGGTATTACGAGCACTTCCTCTGTCTGTTTGCCTCTTTAAGATGAATCACTTCATGTATTCCCCAATTGTAAGTCGCTTTGGATAAAAGCGTCTGCTAAATGAATAAATGTAAATGTTCTCTGATTGTACATGTTGAAGCAGCACTTGTCGACTCGTGGAGCGTCTGAGAAATTATGAACTGTGATCCAGTAATTTTTCACTCTGGTCAGTGTTTATCAGTGCAGCATGAATTGATCTTAACACTGGATGATATGTCACCTGGGGTCAGAGGTCACTGGAACATCACTGAATGTAGGAGGAAGATCCATGGATCGGTCACTCTTCAGGGACACACAGCTGGGATCAGGAGATGAAGATCTCTCTCTGTTCTCCATAATGACAAACTGACTTCACACCTGCATATGGATACATAACAGCACAAATAACACGTGATTATTATACCAGTACATCTTATTGTACACACACACACAGAGATTGAAGAGAATGTGGAGCTGCAGCAGTTTGTGGAGGATCCTTTTCTTCTGAATCCATAACGTGATGCTTTACTGACTGCAGTGAAGAAGATCTGAAGAATGATCCTCATGAGCATCGTCAGTATCTGAGCTCACTGATGCTCTTGTGTCTTACTGAACATATTTGACTTCCGCAGCAGGAGAAGAGCATGACTCTGTTCAGAGCTTGATGTGTTTCTGCTGCTGTAACATGACGTCACTGACACATATCAACTAACTGATCATGACATCTGATTATGATTGTGTACAGAGCTAGATGATTATTAGTCTATAGATAAATAAAGCAGTTTCTATTGGGTCAGCAATTATAATTCTTGAAATATCACATAGTATCCATTTTCTCTCCTAATTAAAATTTTAAAAAGTTGTGTGTAGAGATTTTAAAGCAGAAATTTATTTGTAAATCAGAATCAAACTCTCAGTAAAGCTGATCTACAGAAGCTCGTGTTTTCTGTTTGAATCTTTATTTTCTCCTTTGGTTGCCTAGATCTACGATTGTAAAGAATCCGTGAATTAGGGTGAATCCCAATTCTCTGTCTTAACCATCCCCCCTTCCGCTTAGTTTTGCGCATTCACGTGAGAGTAAGGGCTGATTCTGGTTTTGATCGAGGGGTAGGGGTAAGGGGAAGGGGTAGATAGCCCTTAAAACCAAGCATTTTCATGAGCTTACTTGAAACCAAGTGGTACCGAAAACACACTGCGGCCAGATCATCCAGAGAGTCCCATAAATGTAAGTATTTTCGGCTTAAATAATTGATTTAAAAATTACGACAGTCTTGTTTTGTGCTCTACACAGTCCTGTACATATATTTCTGCAACCATGTTCTTAATTTAAACTTTTTTAAAAACGCTATTTTTCCACGCTAACGTTACATTGCTGATTTGCACAACAGTCCCGCATTTCTCTGACTAGAGAAAACATCACTAAAACCCACGCAATCGACACACACACAGTTGCAGATGGCACGTTTGTGATCAATACTTGTCTCCTCTGGTGACGTAGCAGCCAGCTAGCGACGATGTATGATGACGTAACAGTAACCAAGTGGTGTCTCATTTCATAGGGGGATGTGGGGGGGTTTCCAAGATGGCGACCTGGCTGCACTTGTTTTACCAAGCGATTGCACGGAAATATTAATATTGATGATAAGACTGTAATTACATTCTGGGCAGTCTGAATGTGATCTGTAAGCCATATTTTATTATCCTTTTGCCTACATGGGAAAAAAAGTGGACGATGAAGGCAGCTAAACAAGGCCGTTGCAACAGGTTCGATGAACCCCCTCATGTCTAGCTGTAATGACTACGCTAACCCGGTTGGTCAGTTGTCTCTGATGCTTTCAGAAGAGGAATTTCCCTCATTTCCAGCGACACCATGCAAGCCACCTGCATCTAAAAAAGCTCTCCTTAAAGATGAATGTGCAGTTTTCCCATCCAATTCGGACATTGTTGACTCGCTCTCGAAACTGATCAACACGAGATCAGATGCCATCGAAAATATGGTAGGAAAATAGAGGGCTTAAAGCTGACAATTGATTTTGCATGCAAAGAAATAAAGGATGCAACGAAATGAATTGAGAAAGTTGAAAATGTTTGAAGAAAGAAGCAGAGGTGGTTGCTCAGCTTAAAGACAGAGTAACAGAGCTGGAAAATTACTCAAGAAGGTGGAACTAGAAATTGCATGGGTTACCAGAGTCAGTCGAAAATGTAAAACGGAGACCATCAAGATTTACCAGACCATTTTACCTCAAGAACAGAGCAAGCTGACGGAGGTGATTGACATCGTACACCATCTGGGAAAGAGGAAGCCAGGGGTCATGAGACCAAGAGGGATCATACTACACTTTCTGTCGAGAACACATCGGGATGCTATCTGGGCTGCAGCAAAGAACAACCTGTTCATACATGAAAAGGGCCTAAGGTTTGCTGAAGAAACCTGTTTAGGAAATCAGAGCCATGTATTGTTCCAAACAACAGCTTGTCTCATACCACATTCAAGTAACAAACAGATTCGTGCTCTCTTTCACAAGGTTAGTTGTATCCAAACCATATGTTATTAGCTATTGGAGTAATTTTACAAATATTGAAAACTGGAAAAAAAAGTGTGGCTTTTGCCACATAAATATGTAATTGTGAACAAAAAAATATTTCAAATTAATCCACAGATTCTACCAAGTCAATAGTTACCTAAAAGTTCAATCCTGATATTAACACAATGTGCAACTTTTGTAATGTACAAGATGAAACAATTGTACATCTATTTTGGTACTGTAATTCAACAAAAGTGTTTTGGAACAGTTTTTGCATGTTTTCTTTGTTTTGGAAATATGTTTTGTTTGGTTTGATGGATACAGAGAAAAATATTAAGAGAGTTTTATCTTCTCCTAGCCAAATACCATATCCACAAATGTAAATTCTCCAATAATAAGCCACATTTTAAAGTGTTTGTCAAAGAGTTACAACAATATTTTAATACGCTCTTAGTATCAGAAAATACCAAGGCAAAGAAAACACTAACTTGTTGTGCCTTTTTCAGAATTCCTCTGTAAAAATATGACTTTTTATTGTATTGATTTACTCATTTGCTTATTTTATCTTTTTTATAAAAATTATCACTTTATTTAGGTTATAATTGGATTTTCTTTCCCCTGGCTGTTCCCTATGTTCTTTGATATTGTTCTTGTTGTTATGCTATATTGTATTTACATTTCATATATCATTGTTTAATACAAAAATACAAAAATCATAGGGGTATGTTTTCACCCCTAGCGCTTACCACTCAGTTTTGAGGGACAAGGGCTAGGGGTGAGACAGAGAAGTGGGATTTACCCTTAATCTAAGCTAAAAGCAGAATCTCTAGAGCTCGATATCATTATAATCCTGAAGATGAACTTGTGCAGCTTTTACATGAGTCACAAATCACTAAATGTGTTCAAGATTAAAGATCAGATTTAACTCGACACGAGAAAAACTACAATAATATGAACTTATATCAGAAGCCGATGAATTAACTTACCTTAATGTGATGATTATTCTTCAAAACTTCCACATTTTCCTGTCGAGTTTACTTTCGGTTTCGCTTCAGAGGAGTGATGAACAGATGCGTCAAAGGCGCACTGTTGCCCTCCTCAGTCCAGCTGAAGAACTACACTTACAGCTGATATCCTCAGATAAAGTCCAGCTCGGTGTAAAAGGTAATAACCGCCTTTATTGTTTCATAATCCTTAGTGCTTAGAATCGATGTTAAAGTGAGTGATGGATCTATGATGTTAAGCTGCTTTATGACCCTCAGAAACACTATCATGATGTTCATTCTCTCAAAGCTGCACAGATGTATTTGATTGACTGTATTCTGTCTGATTGGCTGGACCCATCACTAGTCATAGACATGTACTAAACACGTACCCGCCCATCAGGTCAGACAACTAACTAGTCAAAGTTTCTCACCCATCAGCTTACCAGGAGATATTAGTTTCTTCATCAAGACATGACCATATATTGAGACACAGTGAATATATAAGACATTATTCAGAGACATGTTTAGAAGGGAAGCTTCAATCTCATGAGGACTTACTCATTTAATTACTGCTCGGATTAGAAACATGTTCGATATTAATAATGGTGACGAGTCAGAGTAGATGTGATAAACACGTCAAGTAAAAGCGTGTCTTGGGTGTTTTGAATATACTGAAGTAAATATGAGAAAGATGGACGGATATAATGAGCTCATTTCTGATTATTTGACCTGGTCTCTGTTGAAGACACTTCGAAGCACGACGCAAGAGAAGTATTTCACTCTGATTCAGGAGCGTAGCCAGAAAGGAGACTCTGGATGTGCATCAGAAAAACTGGGTGTGCCACATTTATTGTCAGATTAATGCAAAAAAATAAAAAAAAATAAAGCATGCTTATTGGGTATTAATATGTTAGTTTAACCATTTCATGTTTGTGTAGGCTACATGTGTCTGTTATCCTATTCTGTGTGTGTATCTGTGTAAGCAAGCTTAATGATTATTAATATGATAGTTTAACCATTTCATTTCTATTTGAGTGTGTGTGTGTGTGTTTCTGTGAGCCTATTGTCCATGTTCGATGAGTTTCACTGTCAGCCATGCATCCAGCTGTGTTGGCCTAGACCCTAAAAGCATACCACCTTAGGCCTTCAAATTCTTGAACCCTGGTTATCGCTGCTTGCAGCTATATTTTTGTTGTTGTAGTTTTTTCCATTTTCCGAAGCTTTCTCGCTCAAGAGGGTCACCGACAATCACATACAACCTACAACAGCTCTTTAACTGCGCTCACTGTAGCCTAATCATTAACTACACACAGGGGCGGTTCTAGGGTGAGTGGATATCCGGGGCTTAGCCCAGTGACATCCATACCTGTCAGAATACACTTTAAATAAAATATATTTAAAAGTCACATTGGCTAAGAAGCTTTATTTTTTCAAAGCTGTAAATCTTTCTTAAAATATTTATTATTAAAATAAATGAGTTAATTAGTTAAACTGTAAACAATAATCTATACTCATTCTTAATACGGAACGGGTTTAAAATCTACAATAGCCACCACATGACACCAAGCTTTCAGTGCTTGTTTAATTAGGAGGCTGCTAATATATGATCATATTCATCAACTCAAATGCAAAAATGCATGCCAAAGTGAGAACACTTTGAACTGACTTACTCTTACTCTACAATTACAAATATATACCAGTCAAAGCATCTTTCTGTTTCAATGCATTACAATAAACACAGATTAAAGTTATTCAGTGCACTGAAGTCCTGTCATTGCCTCGTGAAGTTTTTTCCTAGCTTTGCTGTTGTCTGCTTTACTCTTCTCTCAAGTGTTTTTTGCTTCTCATCTTAACACCTCTCTTTTCTCCTTTTGATTTGTGCTGATTGTTCTCCTTTTCTCTTTCCACTTGTATTCATTCTCTTCTATTCACATTTGTCATCTTCTCCTTAATCTTGTCTTTATTTCTCTTCTTGTTTCCATTTTTTAATGTCCTGCTTTTCTCTTCTCCATACATTTTTTCCACTCATTTCTCCTTTTCCTCCCCTCTTCCCCCCTTTTATTCTCCCTATCCTTTTGTGCTCTTATCTTCTTAAAGTGTGCCCACTTCTCTTTTTCATTTACATTGAATTTTCATTCTGTGGTAAAACTTGGCAGTAAAGTTGTATTTTAACATTCGTTTGTGGTAGTTAACATCTACCATCTTAAGTGGTCCAAAAATGGTAAAAGTTGGCTGCTTGACTATTTTTTGTTTTATTTTATTTTATTTTCCAAATGAAAAATCATATTCTGATCAATTAACATTTACAAAGATTGATTTTTTTGTATAAAAGTTATTAGTTTATTGTTAGTGAAGTAACTAATGATAAAAAATATAACTTTATTGTGAAGTGTTTTTATCTGCCTTTCTCCTCCCTCCATGCCATGTCTGTCTGAATATGGTTCTTTATTGCTTTGACAGTGGTAGTATAAGACTATATCATCTTGATTTCATTTGGGCAAATCTGTCTATCACTTTGTGATGGTCAACAGCAGTAAACTTCTCCTTCTCACTGGACATCACTGCGAGGTGGTTTTAGCCAGTCTTGTTCCATTGTGTGTATGCAGTCGACACAAGGCACTAAAGGAACGTTCACAGCTGCAGCTGATAACTGGGATTGTCAGTGCTACTTGAAATACTGAATTCAGTGTGGGGAACATGTCAGTGTTTAGCAGCATTTTCGTTAACAAATTATTTATTTCTTATTAACGTGTTTATTGAATTGTTGCCCTTAAACGAATACAAGTCTGCTAAAGACTATGCTATCCAAACCGGTTATAATCGCTGTCTCTCTCTGTCTCTGTGTCTGTGTGTGTGTCCTAGGAAGACTGCGCTGCTCAACCATTATATGATCAATATGATGCAAAATGCAAATCATATCATTTAAAAACAAATAATATATACAATATCAAGATTAAAAATCTATATTTGTTGTTTCACAGAAACAAATAACGTATTTTGACGGATTGCGAGACTGTTACAGCGATAAGTTATAGAAAGTTACAGATACCTGAGGCAGCTGATTCTTGCCGTTTAAGTGCTGGCTGGGCGTGTTTTACATCCTTTTTTTGGAAGAATTTTGAAATGTCCATTTTCTTTTTAAATAAATTGATATAGTAAAATACCACACACCAATTAACCGCCTGGCTCCCCAAGATCTGATCTCATTGGCTGGATTGTATTGATCCTATAACTTCTTATCGATGGTTGGTCAGTTTACATGTCAGTCAAAATGGCTACGAGTCTCAGTGGGCGGTCCTTATCGGGAGTGAATGAATGACAACGTAAAGTTGACACAGTTATATGTGCAGAGAACAAATCTGCGGTTGTATATTGCGCATGGAAACTCAGGGATAGTGCTTACGAGGCATGGTAATAAGAACATTCGGGGCTTTACTGAAAACATTCGAGGCTTCAGCCCCCTTAGCCCACCCCTAGCACCGCCCCTAAACCCCTTTTAGGCAAGTACAATTTATGTCACATATTTTAATAAGACTAAACTCCTATTTAACCTGATGATCACAGGTTTAATAAAAATAAATTTTAAGTTTCTAATTATAACACCGCATTTCCACGGTTATTCAAACAACGAACAAATTATACAGTGAGCAAAGCACATTTACTTTATCAAAGAATAATCATTGACTTCAGTGACTAGGCTATGGAAAAATCTATTATGTAAAAACAGCTGTAGCTGCTGTACTACATAAAAACAAAATGCTTTTAAATAATCCCTCCTTTTATTAAATCATTAACATCCTGCAATGGCGACTTAAACTGTACATGGGCCTACATATAATGTTCCTTTTAAATTACTTTTGGTGCAATAAACAATCTTGAATAGATGTCTTGCAAGACACATTAGAGAAAGCAGTAAAATATTTTCTATACATTACATTCAGGATCGCCAACATCATAGCACAGTACATTTAATGGTGCCTGTTAGCTGCTCAAAGGGCGAGACGGCGTGGTCTGGCCTTGAATGCCTCAATTATGTTATTATTATTTTATTTTTTTAGAAAATAATTTAAAATGTTAATTAAATTTTAAATTAACAAATATTGTAAGCACTGCTTAATCTGTAAATTGTGAGGTCCCGGAACAAAGCGGGGTAATTTATCCGTCCGGCAAGTTTTTTAATATTATTATTGAACTTTAAAAAATACAAAATTCAACAGCCAGTTCATATATATATATGCTTTTATTTATGTAGGCTACACAGAGAAACAATACATAGAAACAAGATGTGCTTTCTGCCGTCTCATGCAGTCTCCGTGAAATGGAGCGTCACAGCAATGAACCGGCTACTTTATTAAACGAACGAATGAACAAAAAAATTAAAATCTTTAATTACGTAGTCGGAATGAAAAGGTACATTTCTTTTTTAAAGTCAGCATCGCATTCTGCAACTTTATATTTTCAGCCGACACTGACTGAGAAGAAATCACTAGTTTATTAACGAATAATTAAAATGTTTTATTTTGCCTTTCCCCCAACATTCATAATCATTAGCCTACTTTTGCCGTTGCAAGCTTTAGACGTGCACTTGGGCGCGGAATAGGCTATACGCCTATATATTAAAGGATGGTTAGTAGCCTAAGTTATTATATTAATCAATTTATGTGTGACTAGTGAAATCTTTAGTCGGGGACAGGCCTTCTTGGCACAAGGAACCGATCAATTTTTAAATAAAATGCTGTCAATTCGAAAAGTGCGCCTGCTAATCACGTCACGTTATATTGCAATGCAGAGTTATGAATGCGTAATAATAAGTAAAATGTTTTTAATTTATTTAATTTCTTATGGGTGCAATGGCGGTGCTTTGGTCTTTCTTGGGGGTGCTGAAGCATCTGCTAGCCCCTCCTTTGCGCTGCCCATGTTTATTACGATTAAAAAAATAATAATTCTGCATCTGTTTTTAGGTGTGCACACCCTGGCACACCCGTGGCTACGCCCCTGCTCTGATTTCAGAAATATCGATGTACAATACAGTCAAATAAAATATATATTGATGATATTAAGCCAGCCGCATGAACAGGTGCGTTTGATGAATTCTGAATGAAATGCTGTTTAACACGTATTTCTCAACAATGAATTTCTGTTGTAGTTTGTGGCGCATATTTGTGTTTGGCTGCCGTGTCAAATGCTTCATTTAATCTACTATTAATTATTGAAGCATGTTCTTCAGTTTGAGCTAAAAGTAGAGAAGGTCTGATGTTTGCATGAGCTCTTGGCACTAAACCCTTTTAATTAAAAACAGTTAGTGTTTAGTATTATAAATATCGTAGCTTGAATCATGCTACTCAAGTTTAAGGGACTTTTGCTGTTTCATCTGTGTATTTGCTGATAAACAAAAGTGAGAACAACAACTACGCTTTATTATATTTAATTTTTTCCTAAAGTCTAAAGTAAAAAATGTTCCTCTCAAAATGGGTCCAAAGGTCTAAAATATTAGGTTAAGTGCTAAAGTTAATTGGAGGCATTAGCTTGAGCTTATCTTCATTTTAGGATGAAACAGTCTGAGAGAAAACTATTACGGAGGATGGGGTGAAATGTGTGAACTTATAAATACATAAAAACATTTTGTTTTTCTGTTTTCAGGTTTAAAAAGTGTTGAATAAAACTCTCTCTGTCTGCTTCTGTACTTTATTTGTCATTATAAAAAATACTAAATTTCAGTAAAGTAAGTTATATTGCCAAGATGCACAATTTTACCCCAATTTTAGTTTAAGCAATGTATTTTCCTGCAAAAATAAAATTATTAGGATTAATTTGTCATTTAGATCAAATGTTGTGTAAAGGTCAGATGCCCCGGGTGCTTCTTGCCCCAGGTAGGGGGTAATTTTGCTGTTTTCATGTTTGTGCCGTTACAACTAAAATGTTAATTGTTTCCATTTGATTCTCAAAATAGTCTGTTGAGTGATGCATGCTGAACTCATATGTGAATGTGTTGATCAGTGGACATTGTTCTGAAAGGGTTTTGTTTACATTGTTTATCCTATAAACACCAGACTGTGTATTTACTGTCGAAGTTTGTGTGATTTCAGTGGTCACAATAGAAGCTCTTATCGGCGCTTCTGTTGTCCTTCAACTAAACTTCAAGATATTGATGTGAGCTGGAGACACAATGGGAGCTGAACTGTATTTGATATAATTCCCGACAGTAATCCAGCAGTGACTCGGGATCCAGAGAACAAGAACAGAACTAAAACTTTCCCTGATGAGGATCTGAAAGGATCAAACTCAACAATCTTCAACACACTGATGCAGGACAGTACATCTGCTACATCAAATGAAGATCAGACTGTAAAGATGATCAACGGTGTGTCAAATTAGTTGATTAGTGCATGAAATTTTAATTTACATTAGTAAATCTGAACACTGCGATTGATCAATATCTGATGTTCAGAAGTGATGCTACAGTCTCAATACTGCTGTGAGTCAATTATAGATCCATCTGTTGCCTTTATCACAGCGATCTCATGTTTTCTGTAAAACCTTTTCTTTCTTTCTCTACTGAACAAGGAAACCAAGGAGAAACAGACCACAAGGGAAGGAGACACCACTGCCTTTGCTTTTGTTCTTCATTATATTACCTGTGCTGTTTATATTGGTTGTAGTTTTCTGGAGAAAAAAGTGCTGAATCACGACATGAGTTCAGCCACTCTTGAGTTTGTGAGCCTTTTCAGTAAATGCTGATGATCATGGTGAAGCAGCTGGTAAACGACACAAGTGTACATCTTTCCTTCTGTATTAAACACAGTTATAATGCGTGCTGTGAAGAGGGGTTAAAGTATGCAGCATAACTCAGTGGGTCTGCTGCACCGGCCCGTCCGATGCTGAATAAGCAATGAGACACGACTGATGGAGGGACTCTCGCTGCGTCCGAAGGGGGCCCGTGACTCAAATCAGGCATCTGTGGCTACCTCTGATCACCACCAGAGGGCTCTTTCAACAGAGTACTAACCGGTTCTTTCGTACTTCAATTCAAAAAACCCGTGCTTGGGACTGATCACCCGTACAGGTGTTAGTCATTGTCTGGACTACTCAAGCTGAGTTCGCTCATACCTCATTGCAAAGTCTTGTTCTGCCTAGCTGACATTACCGAGCATTTATTCTGTTTGTTTCCCTGTTGTCTACCTGGACTGTTTACCTGCTCTGATCGTTTGCTGCCTGCCTTTGACCCAGCCTGCCTAGTGTATTTACTCTGTTTAATCTCAAAATTAATTCTGAACTGTGCCTGTTTAACTTGTTGTGTCTTTGAATAAAGCTGCATATGGATCCCAATGCCACTGACTCTTCGTTACAGAAGACTAAGACTGAACCCATGCAAATCGGCTTTACACACCTCAGCGGGGAGAAGAGAGAGAGACATATTCATCAACATTTCTGCCTATACTGCGGACTCTCTGGCCATATGTGAGCATCTTGTCCCACTCGTCCACCTCGCAACATTATTCATAATGTCATCAGTTCACATCAGAGATTCAGAAACCACTTCATCATTATTCATACTGTCATCAGTTCACATCAGAGATTCAGAAACCACTTCATCATTATTCATACTGTCACCAGTGCACACCAGATTCAGAAACCACTTCATCATTATTCATAATGTCATAAGTTCACATCAGAGATTCAGAAACCACTTCATCATTATTCATACTGTCATCAGTTCACATCAGATTCAGAAACAACTTTATCATTAATCATACTGTCATCAGTTCACATCAGATTCAGAAACCACTTCATCATTATTCATACTGTCATCAGTTCACATCAGAGATTCAGAAACCACTTCATCATTATTCATACTGTCATCAGTTCACATCAGAGATTCAGAAACCACTTCATCATTATTCACACTGCCACCAGTTCAAATCAGAGATTCAGAAACCACTTCATCATTATTCATACTGTAACCATTTCACTTCAGATTCAGAAACCACTTCATCGTTATTCATACTGTCATCAGTTCACATCAGATTAAGAAACTACTTCATCATTATTCACAATGTCATCAGTTCACATCAGATTCAGAAACCACTTCATCATTATTCATACTGTCATCAGTTCACATCAGATTCAGAAACCACTTCATCATTATTCATAATGTCATAAGTTCACATCAGAGATTCAGAAACCACTTCATCATTATTCATACTGTCATCAGTTCAAATCAGATTCAGAAACCACTTCATCATTATTCATACTGTCATCAATTCACATCAGGGATTCATAAACCACTTCATCATTATTCATACTGTCATCAGTTCAAATCAGATTCAGAAACCACTTCATCATTATTCATACTGTCATCAGTTCACAACAGATTCAGAAACCACTTCATCATTATTCATACTGTCATCAGTTCACATCAGATTCAGAAACCACTTCATCATTATTCATACCGTCAACTTTTCACATCAGATTCAGAAACCACTTCATCATTATTCATACTGTCATCAGTTCACATCAGATTCAGAAACCACTTCATCATTATTCATACTGTCATCAGTTCAAATCAGATTCAGAAACCACTTCATCATTATTCATACTGTCATCAGTTCACATCAGATTCAGAAACCACTTCATCATTATTCATACTGTCATCAGTTCACATCAGATTCAGAAACCACATCATCATTATGCATACTGTCATCAGTTCTAATCAGAGATTCAGAAACCACTTCATCATTATTCATACTGTCATCAGTTCAAATCAGATTCAGAAACCACTTCATCATTATTCATACTGTCATCAGTTCAAATCAGATTCAGAAACCACTTCATCATTATTCATACTGTCATCAGTTCACATCAGATTCAGAAACCACATCATCATTATGCATACTGTCATCAGTTCTAATCAGAGATTCAGAAACCACTTCATCATTATTCATACTGTCATCAGTTCACATCAGATTCAGAAACCACTTCATCATTATTCATACTGTCATCAGTCTTACATCAGATTCAGAAACCACTTCATCATTATTCATACTGTCATCAGTTCACATCAGGGATTCATAAACCACTTCATCATTATTCATACTGTCACCAGTTCACATCAGATTCAGAAACCACTTCATCATTATTCATACTGTCATCAGTTCACATCAGATTCAGAAACCAATTAATCATTATTCATACTGTCATCAGTTCACATCAGATTCAGAAAACACTTCATCATTATTCATACTGTCATCAGTTCACATCAGGGATTCATAAACCACTTCATCATTATTCATACTGTCATCAGTTCACATTAGATTCAGAAACCACTTTATCATTGTTCATACTGTCATCAGTTCACATCAGTTTCAGAAAACACTTCATCATTATTCATACTGTCATCAGTTCACATGAGATTCAGAAACCACTTCATCATTATTCATACTGTCATCAGTTCACATCAGATTCAGAAACCACTTCATCATTACTCATACGGTCATCATTTCACATCAGATTCAGAAACAACTTCATCATTGTTCATACTGTCATCAGTTCACATCAGATTCAGAAACCACTTCATCATTATTCATACTGTCATCAGATTCAGAAACCACTTCATCATTAATCATACTGTCATCAGTTCACATCAGATTCAGAAACCACTTCATCATTATTCATACTGTCATCAGTTCACATCAGATTCAGAAAACACTTCATCATTATTCATACTGTCATCAGTTCACATCAGATTCAGAAACCACTTCATCATTATTCATACTGTCATCAGTTCACATCAGATTCAGAAACCACTTCATCATTATTCATACTGTCATCAGTTCACATCAGATTCAGAAACCACTTCATCATTATTCATACTGTCATCAGTTCATCAGATTCAGAAAACACTTCATCATTATTCATACTGTCATCAGTTCACATCAGATTCAGAAACCACTTTATCATTATTCATACTGTCATCAGTTCACATCAGATTCAGAAAACACTTCATCATTATTCATACTGTCATCAGTTCACATGAGATTCAGAAACCACTTCATCATTATTCATACTGTCATCAGTTCACATCAGATTCAGAAACCACTTCATCATTATTCATACTGTCATCAGTTCACATCAGATTCAGAAACCACTTCATCATTATTCATACTGTCATCAGTTCACATGAGATTCAGAAACCACTTCATCATTATTCATACTGTCATCAGTTCACATCAGATTCAGAAACCACTTCATCATTACTCATACGGTCATCATTTCACATCAGATTCAGAAACAACTTCATCATTGTTCATACTGTCATCAGTTCACATCAGATTCAGAAACCACTTCATCATTATTCATACTGTCATCAGTTCACATCAGGGATTCATAAACCACTTCATTATTATTCATACTGTCACCAGTTCACATCAGATTCAGAAAACACTTCATCATTATTCATACTGCCATCAGTTCACATCAGGGATTCAGAAAACACTTCATCATTATTCATAATGTCATCAGTTCACATCAGATTCAGAAACCACTTCATCATTATTCATACTGTCATCAGTTCACATCAGATTCAGAAACCACTTCATCATTATTCATACTGTCATCAGTTCACATCAGATTCAGAAACCACTTCATCATTATTCATACTGTCATCAGTTCACATCAGATTCAGAAACCACTTCATCATTATTCATACTGTCATCAGTTCACATCAGATTCAGAAACCACTTCATCATTATTCATACTGTCATCAGTTCACATCAGATTCAGAAACCACTTCATCATTATTCATACCGTCAACAGTTCACATCAGATTCAGAAACCAATTCATCATTATTCATACAGTCATCAGTCTTACATCAGATTCAGAAAACACTTCACCATTATTCATACTGTCACCAGTTCACATCAGATTCAGAAACCACTTCATCATTATTCATACTGTCACCAGTTCACATCAGATTCAGAATCCACTTCATCGTTATTCATACTGTCATCAGTTCACATCAGATTCAGAAACCACTTCATCATTATTCATACTGTCATCAGTTCACATCAGAGATTCATAAACCACTTCATCATTATTCATACTGTCATCAGTTCACATCAGATTCAGAAACCACTTCATCATTATTCATACTGTCATCAGTTCACATCAGAGATTCAGAAACCACTTCATCATTATTCATACCGTCATCAGTTCACATCAGATTCAGAAACCACTTCATCATTATTCATACCGTCATCAGTTCACATCAGAGATTCAGAAACCACTTCATCATTATTCATAATGTCATAAGTTCACATCAGAGATTCAGAAACCACTTCATCATTATTCATACTGTCATCAGTTCACATCAGATTCAGAAACCACTTCATCATTATTCATACCGTCATCAGTTCACATCAGAGATTCAGAAACCAATTCATCATTATTCATACTGTCATCAGTTCACATCAGATTCAGAAAACACTTCATCATTATTAATACTGTCATCAGTTCACATCAGAATCAGAAAACACTTCATCATTAATCATACTGTCATCAGTTCACATCAGATTCAGAAACCAATTCATCATTATTCATACCGTCATCAGTTCACATCAGAGATTCAGAAACCAATTCATCATTATTCATACTGTCATCAGTTCACATCAGATTCAGAAAACACTTCATCATTAATCATACTGTCATCAGTTCACATCAGATTCAGAAACCACTTCATCATTATTCATAGTCATCAGTTCACATCAGGGATTCATAAACATCTTCATTAATATTCATACTGTCACCAGTTCACATCAGATTCAGAAAACACTTCATCATTATTCATACTGCCATCAGTTCACATCAGGGATTCAGAAAACACTTCATCAGTATTCATAATGTCATCAGTTCACAACAGATTCAGAAACCACTTCATCATTATTCATACTGTCATCAGTTCACATCAGATTCAGAAACCACTTCATCATTATTCATACTGTCACCAGTTCACATCAGAGTCAGAATCCACTTCATCGTTATTCATACTGTCATCAGTTCACATCAGATTCAGAAACCACTTCATCATTATTCATACTGTCATCAGTTCTAATCAGAGATTCATAAACCACTTCATCATTATTCATACTGTCATCAGTTCACATCAGAGATTCAGAAACCACTTCATCATTATTCATACTGTCACCAGTTCACATCAGAGATTCAGAAACCACTTCATCATTATTCATACCGTCATCAGTTCACATCAGATTCAGAAACCACTTCATCATTATTCATAATGTCATAAGTTCACATCAGAGATTCAGAAACCACTTCATCATTATTCATACTGTCATCAGTTCACATCAGATTCAGAAACCACTTCATCATTATTCATACCGTCATCAGTTCACATCAGAGATTCAGAAACCAATTCATCATTATTCATACTGTCATCAGATTCAGAAAACACTTCATCATTAATCATACTGTCATCAGTTCACATCAGATTCAGAAACCACTTCATCATTATTCATACTGTCATCAGTTCACATCAGGGATTCATAAACCACTTCATCATTATTCATACTGTCATCAGTTCACATCAGATTCAGAAACCAATTCATCATTATTCATACTGTCATCAGTTCACATCAGATTCAGAAACCACTTCATCATTATTCATACCGTCATCAGTTCACATCAGAGATTCAGAAACCAATTCATCATTATTCATACTGTCATCAGTTCACATCAGATTCAGAAACCACTTCATCATTATTCATACTGTCATCAGTTCACATCAGATTCAGAAACCACTTTATCATTATTCATACTGTCATCAGTTCACATCAGATTCAGAAAACACTTCATCATTATTCATACTGTCATCAGTTCACATCAGATTCAGAAACCACTTCATCATTATTCATACTGTCATCAGTTCACATCAGATTCAGAAACCACTTCATCATTATTCATACTGTCATCAGTTCACATCAGATTCAGAAACCACTTCATCATTATTCATACTGTCACCAGTTCACATCAGATTCAGAAACCACTTCATCATTACTCATACTGTCATCAGTTCACATCAGATTCAGAAACAACTTCATCATTATTCATACTGTCATCAGTTCACATCAGATTCAGAAACCACTTCATCATTATTCATACTGTCATCAGTTCACATCAGGGATTCAGAAAACCACTTCATCATTATTCATACTGTCATCAGTTCACATCAGATTCAGAAACCACTTCATCATTATTCATACTGTCATCAGTTCACATCAGGGATTCATAAACCACTTCATCATTATTCATACTGTCATCAGTTCACATCAGGGATTCATAAACCACTTCATCATTATTCATACTGTCATCAGTTCACATCAGATTCAGAAACCAATTCATCATTATTCATACCGTCATCAGTTCACATCAGAGATTCAGAAACCAGTTCATCATTATTCATACTGTCATCAGTTCACATCAGATTCAGAAAACACTTCATCATTAATCATACTGTCATCAGTTCACATCAGATTCAGAAACCACTTCATCATTATTCATACTGTCATCAGTTCACATCAGGGATTCATAAACCACTTCATCATTATTCATACTGTCATCAGTTCACATCAGATTCAGAAAACACTTCATCATTATTCATACTGTCATCAGTTCACAACAGATTCAGAAACCACTTCATCATTATTCATACTGTCATCAGTTCACATCAGATTCAGAAACCACTTCATCATTATTCATACTGTCACCAGTTCACTTCAGATTCAGAATCCACTTCATCATTATTCATACTGTCATCAGTTCACATCAGATTCAGAAACCACTTCATCATTATTCATACTGTCATCAGTTCTAATCAGATTCATAAACCACTTCATCATTATTCATACTGTCATCAGTTCACATCAGAGATTCAGAAACCACTTCATCATTATTCATACTGCCATCAGTTCACATCAGAGATTCAGAAACCACTTCATCATTATTCATACCGTCATCAGTTCACATCAGATTCAGAAACCACTTCATCATTATTCATACTGTCATCAGTTCACATCAGGGATTCATAAACCACTTCATTATTATTCATACTGTTACCAGTTCACATCAGGGATTCAGAAACCACTTCATCATTATTCATAATGTCATCAGTTCACAACAGATTCAGAAACCACTTCATCATTATTCATACTGTCATCAGTTCACATCAGATTCAGAAACCACTTCATCATTATTCATACTGTCACCAGTTCACATCAGAGTCAGAATCCACTTCATCGTTATTCATACTGTCATCAGTTCACATCAGATTCAGAAACCACTTCATCATTATTCATACTGTCATCAGTTCTAATCAGAGATTCATAAACCACTTCATCATTATTCATACTGTCATCAGTTCACATCAGAGATTCAGAAACCACTTCATCATTATTCATACTGTCACCAGTTCACATCAGAGATTCAGAAACCACTTCATCATTATTCATACCGTCATCAGTTCACATCAGAGATTCAGAAACCACTTCATCATTATTCATAATGTCATAAGTTCACATCAGAGATTCAGAAACCACTTCATCATTATTCATACTGTCATCAGTTCACATCAGATTCAGAAAACACTTCATCATTAATCATACTGTCATCAGTTCACATCAGATTCAGAAACCACTTCATCATTATTCATACTGTCATCAGTTCACATCAGGGATTCATAAACCACTTCATTATTATTCATACTGTCACCAGTTCACATCAGGGATTCAGAAAACACTTCATCATTATTCATAATGTCATCAGTTCACAACAGATTCAGAAACCACTTCATCATTATTCATACTGTCATCAGTTCACATCAGATTCAGAAACCACTTCATCATTATTCATACTGTCACCAGTTCACATCAGAGTCAGAATCCACTTCATCGTTATTCATACTGTCATCAGTTCACATCAGATTCAGAAACCACTTCATCATTATTCATACTGTCATCAGTTCTAATCAGAGATTCATAAACCACTTCATCATTATTCATACTGTCATCAGTTCACATCAGAGATTCAGAAACCACTTCATCATTATTCATACCGTCACCAGTTCACATCAGAGATTCAGAAACCACTTCATCATTATTCATACCGTCATCAGTTCACATCAGATTCAGAAACCACTTCATCATTATTCATAATGTCATAAGTTCACATCAGAGATTCAGAAACCACTTCATCATTATTCATACTGTCATCAGTTCACATCAGATTCAGAAACCACTTCATCATTATTCATACTGTCATCAGTTCACATCAGGGATTCATAAACCACTTCATCATTATTCATACTGTCATCAGTTCACATCAGATTCAGAAACCACTTCATCATTATTCATACTGTCATCAGTTCACATCAGGGATTCATAAACCACTTCATCATTATTCATACTGTCATCAGTTCACATCAGATTCAGAAACCACTTCATCATTATTCATACTGTCATCAGTTCACATCAGATTCAGAAACCACTTCATCATTATTCATACTGTCATCAGTTCACATCAGATTCAGAAACCACTTCATCATTAATCATACTGTCATCAGTTCACATCAGATTCAGAAACCACTTCATCATTATTCATACTGTCATCAGTTCACATCAGGGATTCATAAACCACTTCATTATTATTCATACTGTCACCAGTTCACATCAGATTCAGAAAACACTTCATCATTATTCATACTGCCATCAGTTCACATCAGGGATTCAGAAAACACTTCATCATTATTCATAATGTCACCAGTTCACATCAGATTCAGAAACCACTTCATCATTATTCATACTGTCACCAGTTCACATCAGAGTCAGAATCCACTTCATCGTTATTCATACTGTCATCAGTTCACATCAGATTCAGAAACCACTTCATCATTATTCATACTGTCATCAGTTCTAATCAGAGATTCATAAACCACTTCATCATTATTCATACTGTCATCAGTTCACATCAGAGATTCAGAAACCACTTCATCATTATTCATACTGTCACCAGTTCACATCAGAGATTCAGAAACCACTTCATCATTATTCATACTGTCATCAGTTCACATCAGATTCAGAAACCACTTCATCATTATTCATACCGTCATCAGTTCACATCAGAGATTCAGAAACCACTTCATCATTATTCATACTGTCATCAGTTCACATCAGATTCAGAAACCACTTCATCATTATTCATACTGTCATCAGTTCACATCAGATTCAGAAACCACTTCATCATTATTCATACTGTCATCAGTTCACATCAGGGATTCATAAACCACTTCATCATTATTCATACTGTCATCAGTTCACATCAGATTCAGAAAACACTTCATCATTATTCATACTGTCATCAGTTCACATCAGGGATTCATAAACCACTTCATCATTATTCATACTGTCATCAGTTCACATCAGATTCAGAAACCAATTCATCATTATTCATACCGTCATCAGTTCACATCAGAGATTCAGAAACCAATTCATCATTATTCATACTGTCATCAGTTCACATCAGATTCAGAAAACACTTCATCATTAATCATACTGTCATCAGTTCACATCAGATTTAGAAACCACTTCATCATTATTCATACCGTCAACAGTTCACATCAGATTCAGAAACCACTTCATCATTATTCATACTGTCATCAGTTCACATCAGATTCAGAAACCACTTCATCATTATTCATACTGTCATCAGTTCACATCAGATTCAGAAACCACTTCATCATTATTCATACCGTCAACAGTTCACATCAGATTCAGAAACCAGTTCATCATTATTCATACCGTCAACAGTTCACATCAGATTCAGAAACCACTTCATCATTATTCATACCGTCAACAGTTCACATCAGATTCAGAAACCACTTCATCATTATTCATACCGTCAACTTTTCACATCAGATTCAGAAACCACTTCATCATTATTCATACTGCCATCAGTTCACACCAGGAATTCAAAAACCACTTCATGAATAATTGAGTCACAAATGTACTTTTATTCAATTTGAGAATCAGTTTACCATATACATTTTAAAGCAACCTCATTACTCCATTTATTAAAGATGCAGAACAGTATGTGTGTCTGATCTAGATTCATAACTTCTGGATGACAATGAAAAACTGATTAAAATATAATTAATACAAATGTAATATTGTGAGATTCAATGAGTTTGTTTGCATGTGAACATCAGAAAGAGGTTTTACAGAGAGTATCTCTATCGTTTAATATCACACAGAGACACTGAGGAATCAACCAAAAATCCAGCATAGAGGGGTTCAGTGAATGTGGTGTTGAATGTATGTAAGTGTGTGAGTGTGTGTGTGTCAGAGACGCTGTAGAAGGACAGAGAGCCAGCCGACACGTCCACATACACTCCTGCTATATTAGAGGATGAACGGACAACAGGTATATCGGTTCTGTTATTATTGTAACGGACAGTGGATCCGTTTTAGAACAGTTCAGACTCCAGGATTTGTCATTGTATCCAAACTCACAGTCTCTCTCTCCTTTCCTGTTGATTCCTTTATATGACACTGATACAGTAGCAATAATTTCCCCCATTCAGCCTCCCAGTAACAGCGTCCAGTCAGACTCTCAACACACAGAACCTGAAAAGCCTTATCAAATCTCTCTGGATGATCAAGATATGGCTGATCCTTAAACACACGTGTGATCTTCCTGTTCTCATCAGACAGAACGAGTCGAGTGTGTGCTGTGTTTGGATCCAGTGTGAGATTACAGGCATCTGAACACAAGAAGAGAGAAACATCAAGAACAACACAACAGTGAAGATGTCTGGTGTGTGTTAACAGCTTTTGACTATATTTGAAAAGTCCAGAATCTCCTCACAACTCACAAATGTCCTCACTAATATAGTGAAAGCTGTTTTTAAATGTTAAAGCATAATTATAGCAGGTTGTTGCAGCAGCGGCTTGGTTCTGTTTCTGCTGATATATGCTGCTTTCAGATAATCCAGTGTGTTTGTGTGTCTACTTTCTATTTACAGTGGGTTTTTTATATTTATATATCACATTAAAACAGCAAAATACAAAAGTATTTACACCAGAAATATAAACATAACCATAAATTATAAGAAGTCAAATATAATTAATCAATTAACAAGTCTAAATAAACAAAGACTGAAAGAGAAAATTAAACTGTCAGTGAGATCAATTAATAATTAACAGTCCAGCTGTTAGAAAAACCATAACAACATTATTTTTAAAATATGTGATTTACTGAGGAAACTAAAGCATGATACATATAGAAAAATAAAATTATAAATATATATAATTAACACAATTTGTGCCAACCAATGTAAAGTAGTTAAACAACAAATTAATCAAAGTTATTACACACTGAGGGAAAGTAATAATTTTCCAGAAAGCAGGGAGTGAAAGTTTCCATTAATGCAAGGAAGCAGCCCCAGATTTTTAAAGTCAGAACTTTTGGTTTGTTGTTTTGCTCGTGTTCCTACGGAATTCAACGATTCCCATTCAAGCTGTTCTTTTTCATTTGAATACCTTGCTCCAATTTTGTGAGCTTTCAATAACATGATGAAAAGGGAGCTTGTTGTTTGTAATGCTGTGGCAAAGATCAGATGAGTCAATTTGAAACAACTAAACAAGTACAGGATGCAACACAATGCCACAAAATCTGCCTTATAACTGGACAATGAACTGATAAAGTAAAAGTGAAAGTGAAGTGACGTGAGGCCAAGTATGGTTACCCATACTTAGGGCTGTAGTACTCGAGTCTGGTCTTGGTTTAACTCCATCTAGAACGGGCATTGTCATTGGTCCCCTGTTAAATGCACAGCTGCGTCATATGAGTGCGCGCTTGGTTCTGAGTGTGCGCGCTGCGTGGAGGCATAAATAATCTTTATTTTGGCCACAGACACGCTGTCGGCAAGTTGCATAATACAGTTTGGTTTTACAAAGTTCGTTGGAGTTTTCCCTCTCATTTCCCTTCACTTTTAAATACCTTATTAATGCCCGAGCACATTTTGCTTTCACTTTCATTTCAGGTCAATTGCTTATCTATAACTTACAATGACACATTTTCTGCAATAAACATGGGACTTTAATTAACAAAACGAATAAAAATACACCATTACCATGCTATAAGCCTAATATAAAATTACAAACTTGCAAAATGTTTAAATGTAAAAAAAACAACAACTGACAATCATCATATTCCGTGGCACCAAATGAATAAGAAAAAGAACGTATAAGAGTAAAACGAATAAAGCCCGGAGGCATGGAATACAACTGGATGTAAAATAAAATAAATTACACAAAAACGTAAATAAAGTAAAAAATAAGCAAACACTGTGGCAATGGCTGGGCGATTTATCAGATGTTATCGATTAATTCGAATTTAATGTTTTGCCACAATTAGATTTTTATAAATCGAGGAATCGCGATTTTGAATAGAAATATTACCAAACGCTAGAATTAGACACTTTGATAATAACAGTAAAGAGAAAAGAACAATCCAACGCATGTCAGTGCACGTGCTTAACCGCTCACGTGTGATGCTCTCTAGGTGCCCTTCACACAGAGTGTGTTTTTGTGTTGACGCGGGCAGTGGAATAGGAAAAATACAAGAAGATGTGAGTTAAACATCTTTTAATAACTAGACTGCCGCGTTTTTAGAAAGCCGTGAAAGCTCATGCACGAGACGCTGCAAGAGACACGAGCGCAACAGTCAATCGCGTCCACGCTTACATAGAAAAAACAATGGAACAGCAGCGTAATCAAATACAAAACCTGTGAAGAAACTTACTGTACATGTACTGTATATCTGATCTTTCAGGTTTGCATCCCGGTGACAGGCTGAGAACTGCTGTTCATTGTTTTACAGAGCCTTTATAGTTAATAATAGCACTCTAGGTGTTATACCTTCAGTCATTTTGAATTTGAATTACTTGAGTTTTTTGGAGCATTTGTCTTGTATTATTTCAGAACATATAGCCTAATATGCATAATATAAGTTTGTACAAGATGTAGTTGTAGTTCATCTTTTCTGCAAATATATTTAGTGATTTGTTTAACATTTACATCATGAAGACAACGTCATGAAGACAACGACCATAAGAAAAAAATAAATGTTAATTTTTTTAAAACTCTCTATTTTATTCATAGAGGACACAAGGACTAAAATTAAATGGCATGAATCAAAACGGCAAAATCAATGGGAGTTTTTTTAAATCACCAAATACATTTTTAGGTTTCAGGATTTTTTTTACTAAACTTTGTTTAAGGATGATTCTCAACTATGTTTTAAAATGTATAACAAAATTATTTGATATACCATTTTGTTTTATGCAATATGTGTGTAAAAAAATCCATAAACTGGTTTCCCATTAAACACAGTGTATCTATACACTGTATCTAATTTGCTTATTAATGTGTTGCTGTTGGGACAGAATGTTGAAAAAAAAAAATCATAATGGGAGTAATACATGGCCAGATTTTCATAATAATATATAATATTTCATAAGCAAACTGATATATAATTTATTTCCCTATTCAATTGTTGTCTCCCAAAATGCATAATAAACATGCTTTTAGTCCTGGTGTCCTCTACAGTGAACATGTATGAACTGATGTCCTGTTTCATAACAGAGTCATATTTAAATTTGAAAACCCATAACATTTTCCTGAGATGTTGCTTTATGACAAACAATCTGAAAATGATTCAGATTTAAAAGACATTACAGAATATAATCATATTTCCATAAGGATGTACAATTTTTCACTAAATTAAATATAGCCATCTTTAAAGGCATAGGAGAGGGTTTAAAAAACCTTTAGTATCTCTATAAAGCCCTGAATGTGCTCTGTGCAGGACATCCAGGCTTATAACTGTGACATGTGAGGTCTCAGAGAAATTCACTAAAATATAATGACCACTACAGAGGCAAAAACTCCACAGCTGGGTCTCAGGAGGATAAATAAAATTGCCCAATTTGATCCTACAGTGTTGCTGCACATGCTTTTAGATCATTACAAACAATAATGCAAAATTATTATATTAGAATAGAAGATATGCCGTCTCTCGTATCACATCAATTATCAATAATTATGTATGTGGTTTTGAAGAAGATTTTTTTCTTTCTCTGTTTTGACCGTCTCATTTGGACTTGGACTTGGACTCGAACCTCTTTGGACTCGGTCTTGACTCGGACTCGAACCTCTTTGGACTCGGTCTTGACTCGGACTCAAACCTCTTTGGACTTGGACTTGTCTTGGACTCGACAAAGGTGGACTTGACTACAGCCCTGCCCATACTAGGGATGTGTGCTCTGCATTTAACCCATCCTAAGTGCACACGCACAGCAGTGAATACACACACACCCGTGAACACACACCCGGAGCAGTGGGCAGCCATTTTTGCTGCGGCGCCCGAGGAGCTGTTGGGGGTTCAGTTTCTTGCTCAAGGGCACCTCATTTGTGGTATTGAGGGTGAAGAAAGCGCTGTACATTCACTCCCTCCACCTACAATTCCTGCCGGACCGGAGACTCGAACTCGCAACTTTTTGCATACGAGTCCGACTCTCTAACCATTAGGCCACGACTTCCCACAAGTCCGAGGAAGTGAACCAAACAGTGCTGTTATAGTCACAGCTTTTTCATTTTTCTGCTCCAGACCAAGTGTGCAGCACTAGTCCTCATAAGTGAAAGTGTGTGTGTGTGTGTGCATGCGTGCGTGTGTGGGTGAGTGAGTGTGTGCAATGCGCGTGTGTGGGTGAGTGAGTGTGTGCATGTGTGATTGAGTGTGTGTGTGTGTGTGTGTGTGTGTGTGCGCGCGTGTGTGTGCGCGTGTGTGTGTGCGTGCATGTGTTTGTAGACCTACACTTTTGTAGTCCTGCTGTCATCATCATCGCTGCTCCATGATCCACACTATAAACACACAAACACACATTCATAAGTTCACACTCACATACAGTATAATCAGACTGACCATATTTAGTGGTTGTCCAAGAAGAAGCTCCGAGCTCAGAATACTGCCAGAGAACTCCCACATATCCCACACTGGGACAGGAACAGTTAGCCTATAGCTGATCAGGGTTTGATTGAATTTTTTATATGAAATCAATTAGATCGTATACAGCTTTTGAAAGCGTCTGATGAGCATCGACCGAGGGCTTGGATCTGCTGCTGAGAGAGGCCCTTTTGAGCACCTGTGGTTGCTGCCTGATGTGAAAAGAATGGCTGGGAAAACTGTCTGTTGGTATGCCTGATTGAACAAGAACCAATGTGAGGTGATTTTGGAATCAAAGACGAGTGACGGGATGGTAAGAGTCTCCTACAAACCGAGGGTCGAAAAGGGATTTAGCCTGGAAGCTCCTGAATTGGAGAAAAGAGAGTCTTATACGGATGAATTGGAGACTGGAGGTTAAAAATGTAGATAGAGGGGCCTTGTTTTGCTTGATTTGCCTTACTTTGTTTGATGAAATAAGAGCTTGTCTCACTATCAAGGACAGATCAGTCAGGAAAAGAGGGGGTGCTTGTCATGCTTGTCATGACCATAGATATGTATATGTCTATGGTCATGACACACAGCAGCCATATAAAGCCTATATATAACTATATAAGTATAACTGATATAGGCTTATGTTTTATTTATTTTTCCCTTTTTATTCGAAACACGTGTTAGCTAAAACATGAAATATCTCGATTTTGCACCTTTATATATTTTGTTAGTTGTTCTATAATGGGTGATGGGCAAAGTAGCCAAATAGTGTAATCTATTAACTATGCATAAAAAAACAGTATCATGGGTGTCATGCCATAAAATATTTTTAAATACAACTGACTTAGCATTTAATGCGAATGTAATAGAAACATTGTCATTTACTAATTATAACTCTTTCATTGTACAGGATGCAAAGAACATTTATATTATCAAAGAACATTTTGAGCACTCTCAAAAACTCTAATTATAATCAGTGAAGCTGTTTACACTGTGAGATAAATATCCTACTTTCATCTTATGTACATCTGCACTTTGTTGCTTCTGATGAGAGAATCATCAGAGAGCAGAATTCCTTCAGTGAACGCACACACTGAACAAAACATTTCGACAATGACTCATCTGAATGCCTCTGATTGGTCATTGTATTCATGAGCTCAACAGAATCATGTGTGATTGGTTACAATGTGCAGCTGTTAAAAAAGTCTCTCTTGCTCAGTGCTAGCTAAAGCGCAAACGCAGATTTGAATTTAGCAGCCGATGTTTTTCCACATTACACGTTCTGATAACTTTAGTGTGATTGTATGAAATATAAAACATATTATTCACCTATTTTTTTGTCTTTTGGAAGCTGCATTTAAAATCCACTAGGGTTGAAAAATCTCACTTTAAATGTGCATGACGCCTCTGATCAGGAGGGATGTTTGAGAATTAGTTATTTCAAAAGAGGGAGTGCCGTAAATTAGTGTTATTTTTATTTATTTATACAGGGAAGGGCAGTAAATTAGTTTGTAAAAGATAGGAGTGTAAGGATGTGATAGAGAGAAAGGAAAAATCAGGAAAAAGCTGCTTAGATGAGAGGTGAGAGATGAGATGAGAAATGCTTTAAAACATTTCCATGCTGTGAGGAAAGATTGGAGGATTCTTGGAGAAACTGCTTGGAGGAAAGAGTCAAGAGATACGTCACAGAGAGGTTTTAATGGATGTGTTACAGGAATATTATGGCTCGTTTGTACCAAGCGGTACAGTTCAATACTGTCAGGGATCGGAGATGGAAGAGGACGAGGACCCAATTGCAGGAGGTTAAAGGGCTTTTTATTTACAATAATAAAACAAACAAACAAAAACTACCCCGTAGGGGAAAAACAAACTGGCTGGCTAGCAGGCAAGGCAGGGCTGGACAAGGCTGGACAGGGCAGGACAAGGCTGGACACGCCTGCTAGCCAGCCAGTTGGGTCCTCGTCCTCTTCCATCTCCGATCCCTGACAGAACGAACCCACCATGAAGAGGACCCAGCGGAGGAAGGGCTTGCACCATCCACCACCAGCCTCCACACTATCCAGCCCCCTCTACGAGCGCATCCTCCAGTTCAGGGCCCTGAGCTGCCTCCGTCAGCAGGGTACTGACATAAGGACATTTGCCCAGAGGTTCAGCGATGCAGCAGAGGGGTTGGGGTTCAACCATGCGGCACTGAAGGACATGTTCAACAGTGCCCTCGATGAGCCCCTCAACTGGTGGAGGATGAGGGGGCTGGAACACCTTCTGTTTGGGGTGTTTGTGGGGTTCCTGGCTCGTTCCCCAGCGACAGAGGCTGGAGCACCTCCAGTGGCGGTCGATGATGCTGCAGCGCCTCCACTGGTGGTCCAGGAGCTCGCTGTCGGCCAGAAGGTCCGTTCCAGAGCCAGTTCCGGTCCAGGAGCCCACAGAGCCCGCTCCAGTGGAGGCCAAAGAAGCTGTAGCAAGTCAGCCCCGGGCCCTTATGAAAAAACATATTTACGGCCCCCAAATGTTTCAGGTTAATGTGGCGTGAGATTGCTGTATTCACCTCAGTTCAAGCGGCATGAGAATCAATAATCTTTTCCTCTTCTCTACTAGTTATACAGTGTAGTGATATCAGATGTTAGCCTAACACAGGGCACCACTAAATGCAGTGATTTTAGATTTAAGAAGCACCACCAGTGTAATGGCTTTGGGCTTAAATATTATTATTAATATCAAGTCTTGGTTATACTATTTTACGGGGAACCAGCCAAGGAATTGCACCTTGACAATAAAGAACAATCATGGAAGATTGTTGAATAAATAAGAATTACAATTAAATTATAGTAAGTTGTAGTCTGACCAATCTGAAGGATATGTGAGAAATCGTTAACTTGTAGAGCCTTTTTACTGTATTATCAACACAAGTTAAACACAAGTGTAATAAAAAGGGGGTCTATTAACAAAGGGATAGGCAAGAGTAACTAACAACTACTAAATGGATACAATGAATGGATAAAGTGCGAAGAATGATAAATACAAGCGACTGAGTTGGAAGTTACTATGGACGTTATCTTATGGAAAGATAAACTGAAGTTTCCTGAAAGTCATAAGGCAAGCCTTATTCTAGGTTCAACAAATAAATTGAGAGATAATTTTTTATTAACTGACATCAGTTATATAGAATCTAATGCCTAACTTTCCTGTAGTTTAAATACTAGAGCATGGTGCTAGCAACACCAAGGTCACGGGTTTCGATTCCCAGGGAAAACAAGAGCTGATACAATTTTAAAACTGTAACTTGAATGCAATGTAAGTCGCTTTGGATAAAAGTGTCTGCTAAATGCATAAATGTAATGCAAATTAGATAATCATAACCTGACTATACACTAACGCCAACGGTCTCTGGAAAGAGGTTTGGGAAGAGTGATATTTACGCTTCGTGTCTAGGCGGGGACATCTTCCACTTGTTGACCTGGGACATGTTGCAGTGGGAAGAGAGGAGTTGGATCCGTTTCACAGTCTTGAACACGAAGCACTGGTGAATGATGAACTCTTGAGCACCGAGAAGATCCGTTGGTCTGGAACACGCAAACCAGGGCCTTGAAGGTAAAGGTTCTGAAGTCTGAAGATCCGGACTACCTGGAACACGCAGGAGGGAGGATCACTGACGATGACGTTCTGAAGTTGTTGGAGACGATCCTGGCAGCTTGGAACTCGCAAGCAGAGGATCGCTGAAGAGAAGATTCTGAAGTTGTTGCAGAAGATGGGGGGCGCTAAGCTTGTGGTCGTTGTTGCTGTGGTAGTTTCCAAACTCCCAAAACTTGTTTTCTTGCAGAACTTCATTGTTTCTCCTTGGAACAACTTAGCTTAGCAGCTTAGCACAAGGTCGACCACACCACTTAGCAGTCTAACTTTGCAACAACATCTTAGCACAACAGCATAACAGCACACAACTTAACTCAGCACACGGTTGACCACACCACTTAGTACACTTCTTTGTCTTGGAGAGAACCTTTTATTCCTTCCCTGAGTAGGCGGGTTTGCAAGTTGTCACATTTCAGATCCAGCATCCTGATTGGCTGATGCTGTCAGAGGTGGCCATGGTATGGCCTCTCTCTGGAATGAGATCTATTTGCATAGCTTAAAGTCCACATTTGGAACAACGTATTTACAGTGTTTCCTATGCATAATTCACTTTCCAAACCAATTCCAGATCAACCTACACATTGTGCTGAAAATATGAAGACCGAAGACCAATGGGTAATGCTAAGCATTGACCGTGCCTTCATATATACAGTATATACCTTAAAAGGTAATGTTGCATTTACATTTACATTTAGTCATTTTGCAGACGCTTTTATCCAAAGCGACTTACAACTGGGGAATACATAAAGCGATTCATCTTGAAGAGGCTATCAGACAGAGGAAGTGCTCGTAACACCAAGTCTCAGGCATTGTTCAAATAAGTACAAGCTAGCAAGGGAATGAATAAACAAAGAGAAAGGACACCGTTTTTTTAAGTTTAGGATTAAGTCAAGTAGTGTTGAAAGAGATGAGTTTTCAGTTGTTGCTTGAAGATTGACAGGGATCCAGCAGTCCGGATGGGGATGGGAAGATCATTCCAGCAGTCAGGAACGGTGAACGAGAATGTTCTGGAGAGTGATTTTGAGCCTCTCTGTGATGGTACCACGAGGCGTCGCTCGCTCACAGATCTCAGACTTCTGGAGGGGATGTAGATTTGTAATAGTGAGTGGAAGTAGGCGGGGCTTCTGGAGGGGATATAGATTCGTAATAGTGAGTGGAAGTAGGCGGGTACTGAGTCTGTGGTTGTTCTATATGCAAGCATCAGTGTCTTGAACTGGATGCGAGCTGCAACTGGTAGCCAGTGCAAGAAGATAAAGAGAGGTGTAGCATGGGCTCTTTTGGGTTCGCTGAAGACCAGTCGTGCCGCTGCATTCTGAATCATTTGTAGAGGTTTGATTGTGTTTGATGGAAGTCCAGCTAGAAGAGCATTGCAGTAGTCCAGCCTATGTTCCACACCTTGCTGTATCACACAAATCACTCAATAAGTATATACAGTTCTGTAAATTGATATGAGGAAGGTTTAGTCAATTTTGTGTCCTTTTTATGTCAATGCATGTGAAAATGTCATTTTCCTTTGTGGCTTTGGCCACATGGCAAAACTGTGAGGGGGATTTATGATCGTTCACACTTTGATAAGAGTAAGGGAGGACAAAGCATTTCCTGGCTGGGGGTTACAGTATGATAATGTTAACACCCCTCTCCACAAGGTAAAATCAGTTTGGTCAGTCTGAGGTAGCGAGCGATTGTTCACACTTAAGTCTCAAGAATGAAGAACTGTGATCAGTGAAAGACCATATGGTGATCAGATCAGTATTTAATCAATGAAATGACATCCTTATCCTTAAAGCAAAAGGCATCCTTTGTTTTCCATGGAGACGGATAACATCAGAATATAACTTTCCACACTTTGTATGGAAAGGAGTCTTGCCATCTTGACCGTTGTTCACTACAACAGCATGAAATAAACATGAATGAATAACAGAAGATATTGAAGAAAATCTGAACAACTTAATTAAACAAATTTCTCATGTAATCGTTCAAGCAATAAAACAGCTTTTGGAAAGTCATAACAGTTGTAACAACATTTACCTCAGCAACTGCAAAAATATAACGCTGCCATATTTACTAAATTGCTTAATGCAAACACACTCTTGGCACAGCGGCCCAAAACACAAAACCAGCGGCGCCTGCAACTGTACAGCTGAACACACTGTGCCCCATGAGCGCTCCTGAGAAACGTTTGCCCCAAATATTTCAGAAATTATGTGTGGCCCGTATTTCTTTTATGACACTAATTATGATTTAATCATTATTTTGAGTCAGTTCTTTTACTGAAGTAAACATATTTGTAAAACGGTCTGAATCGATTGGCGTGCGTTCTGACAGCTCACTCACTGAACCATATGAAGAGTTCCTCCGGCAGTAAAACAAACAGGATCGAGATACTTAAGAACACAGATAATAAATAGCGCTAGATGAAGTAACGCAGTAAAACCACATTGTTAATAGAAACCATTTATCCTCTCCGGAGCACAAATACAAATACGCACTGGATAGTTTGCCTAGATCTTTTTCTCCAATATGTTAGTATTGAATTAGAATTGGAATCAGAATTTCCTTTTAATGTCATTGTACACAAGATACAACAAAATTGCATTGCTTCTGCATAAGGTGCACGGTACATAATAGACACAAAACTAAAAAGAAATATACATAATACAAAGTGATGTACAATTAAAATAGTTAAGCTAAGACAAAAGAATAAAGAAATGAACATATAAATAGTTGCTTGTATTTATAAAAAATAATGTCACAGCTTGTCAAAATGATTATTGCACTAATATGAGGTAGACTTCTGGCTCTGAATAAAACAATTTGGAATGAGAATACAAAAACATTGCACAAAAAGTGAACATATTTCACGTGAGTTGTAAAGGTGCTTCAGTGAGGAAAGAGGGCAGCCAATGATCCTCTGCATGGTGTTGATGATCCGCTGTATTCCCTTCCTCTCTGCCTCAGTACATCTGCAATACCATATTGTGATACAGTATGTCAGCAGGCTCTCCACTGCAGAGCGATAGAAGGTCTCCAGCAGCTTCTCCTTTAGGTTGTTCTTCTTTAACACTCTCAAGAAGTGAAGGTGCTGCTGTGCCTTCTTGATGATTGCTGTAGAATTGGCTGACCATTTGAGGTCTGCTGAGATGATTGTGCCGAGTAATTTGAATGTCTGAACCCTCTCTATGAAGTCTCCATTTATGTAGAGGGGAGCAGGGTCTGCCCTGTGCCTTCTAAAATCAAGGATGATTTCCTTTGTTTTGGTGGTGTTAAGTGTCAGGTTGTTGGCTGAACACCACTCTGACAATCTCAGGATTTAATTTCTATAGGCAGCCTCATCCCCCTTTGAGATTAGGCCCACCACTGTAGTATCATTGGCGAATTTGATGATGTTGTTCTGGTGATGGACTGGGCGGCAGTCATGCGTATAGAGAGAGTACAGAATTGGGCTCAGCACGCACCCCTGAGGAGAGCCAGTGCTGAGCGTGACGGTGGAGGAGAGATGGGGACCGAGTTTAACAGTCCGAGGGCGGTCAGGCAGGAAGTTTATAAACCAAATGCAGGTGAGTGAGGGGAAGCCAATATCTGTGAGTTTACTGAAGAGGATGTCCGGTATGATGGTATTTGTTACGTTCCGCGTGTGTTATGTGTATATTGTTTTGTTTCTCGCTCTCCTGTCTTTCGGTGTTCCTTTTGCTCCACTTCTAGGTCGATGTTTATTGGCTGACTCGACTGCCAATCATCATTCTGACGTCATGATGTCTGCCAATCAGCTGGCGTGCCAGCTGTATTTGAGGACCCGAGTTGATTGTGTGTGTGTGCGCCTTGCCAGCGTACCTTGTGCTCCAACGCGGTCGGCAGTTTGTGTTCGAAACCAATAGTGTACCGATGATTAATGTATCTTGTCTCACGAGTCATGCTTTGTGTTGTGCGATATGATCTATTTATAGATCTGTTCCTTGTCTATTGACTTGTATCGAATTCTGTGTTGCAGATAACGCTGATGCCCGTATTGGAGTTTCAGTCGTACTATGTCAAGTTCAAAGCTAAGAATGCATGTCGGTGCATCGGGTTAGTTTATACTTTGTTAGATTAGGTTTGAGTGTGACGCCCTGTACTTTTGTTTGTTGATTTATATGAGTTTAGTTAGGCGTCGATACGCCCGAAGATTTCGGTTTTATTTTCATATTTCTTTTTGTTAGTCAGTTTAGAGGTTAGTATAAGGATTGTTTTGTTTTCTTCCTTTCTTTAATTTGGGTGACACTCCTGTTTCTTTTCTCGTGCTGAATTCTATATTTTCTCGTTTTTGTAACTATCTGTATTTTTCCTCAACGCGACCAGTAAAGAATTCTGTGAATGACAATATCACTTGTCGGTATCTTCTTTGATCTGCACCACCTCCAGTAACAGTTGTCTCACATAAATGTTACGGTATCATCCCTTTTTAACATCTGGCACGTAACAGTATTGAAGACTGAGTTGTAATCGATAAGAAGCGTCCTCACATAGCTCTCCTGATGTTCCAAATGGCTCAGCGCATTGTGGAGAATTATGGCTATTGCATCCTCAGTCGATCTGTTAGCTCTGTAGACAAATTGATGATCGTTGAAGGTGGAGGGGAGGCAGGTTTGCAGGTAGTGTAGCGCCAGCCTCTTGAAGCACTTCATGATGATCGGCGTGGGGGCGATGAGGCGATAGTCATTGAGGCTATCCGTGGCGGATTTCTTTGGTATGGGGATAATTGTGACTCCTGAAAGCTGATCACCACATCCCTTGAGCACCGTCCCTGGGATGTCGTCAGGGCCAGCAGCTTTCCATGTGTTCACTGTTCTGAGCACCCGCCTCACTTCATGCTCCTGGACAGTGAGTGGGGGGGGAGGGGTACCAGGGTCTGGTGTAGGCTGAGGTGTTGTGGTTTTTTGTTGCTGTGATGTGTCAAAACGAGCAAAAAAGCAGTTCTGTTCCTCTGCCAGTTGAGCCGAGCTGTTCCCAGCTGCACAGCTGCTGCCTCTGAAGTTTGTTAGGTGCTAGAATTCCTGCCATACCTGTCGTGATTTGCCGTCTGTGAAGTGGTCTTCAACCTAATTTTTGTAGTCCCTCTTTGCATCCTTATTTCCTCTCTTCAGGTTGGCTCTGGCAGCACTATAAAGAGCTCTAACACCTGACCTGAAGTCAGCTTTCCGGTCTTTAAGGAGCTTGTGGACTTGGCTGGTCATCCAAAGCTTCTGGTTGGGAAAAACCCAGATGATTTTATTCACTGTGACGTTGTCCATGCAGTACTTGATGATGTAGGCCAATACCTCCTCAGTGTGAACAGCCAGGTCATGATGTTTAAAGATTCCCAGTCAGTATGTGTAAAACATATGCACCCCCTCTGGTTGGGCATTTAACATGCTGGAAGAAGTGTGGAAGTGCTGTTTTCAAATCTGAAAATCAGAACAGAAAATCAGTTTATTTATGGCATCTAGCAAGAGAGCGAGCATCAGGTGGTATGTAAACAGTGGTGACAATCACTACTGTTAGCTCTCGCAGTAAAAAGAATGGTCGGCATTTAACAGTCATGAATTCCAGGTCCGGAGAGCAGTGGCTATCTATGATTATACTGTTGTTAGACCAGTCATTGTGCACATATATTCACACCACCCCCATGCTCTTTCCAGAGTCTTTGTTTCTGTCCCAGCAGTATAAAGTGTGACCCGCCAACTGCACTGCTGCGTCGGGAATCCTTGGGTGAAGCCAGGTCTCAGATACTATCATAATGCAGCAGTCGTGAATGTAGTGGTTCCCCGCAATCTTGCATTGGTAGGAAATATAATTGGCAGAGGAGGCTTATGTGGTTGTTTTCTGAGTTTTGCCAGCAGGCGGGCCCGGCAGCCCCGCTTTTGTTTCCTTTCCCCACGCCGTCTGCGTCGTCCGCCAGGGCCGACAACAATCCATGGAGATTCCGGTGATCTGGCGATGTCCTTCTGGATATTATGTGTGCGATAAAAGTCATGTGTGACTGTGATCTTGTGTTGAAATCCGATGTCTAATAATTCCTGACGGCTGTAATTATGCTTCACAGAAGCAACGAACAAAAAACACATGAGAAAACAAACAAAGTGCACCAAAAGCAAGAACTGTAAGCCGCTGCATCCGTGCTCGCCGCCATTTTGCAGTTTCATCTCAAGGTTCAAGTTTTCAAGGTTCTTTATTATTCGTCACATACACAATCATACAGAGTATAATCAGTAGTGAAATGCAAGTAGAATTGAAGAAAAATACAGCATAACATGAGGAAAGTGAGGAGAAAAAATAACCCCAGACTATGCTCCTTGGGGAGTACAGTGTGAGAACAGGAAAAACACCTCAGCAACACAAAAGCACATACAGCATAGACACACGACATAGCCACAGGGGAAGTGAATCCGGCCCAGCAAGCAGCCATCCGGTCCCGCAGCCACTAATCCGGCGCTGGTCAGACCCGCTTGACAGGCTGGCGGTTCAAAGCGAACGGAGGCGAGTGGTCGGGGGAGGGGCAATGTCTGTAATGTCTGTAGGATGGGGGAGGAAGCAAGAGCGTCTCACTGCATTGCTCTCCCGGGGTAGATTCCAGCAACAGCCTTCCCAAGGCCACTGTGTGGGGGAGCCAGAAAAAGATAAGATTGTTTTGTCTTTGGGGCGAGTAAACGCATTCCAATTTTGCAGGCTACTCTCTCTGTCCATTTTGTCCATTTTGGTCTCCAATATAATCAATTTTCCTTTGTAAAGCCGTGAGCTTCTCCTTGATAGAATCCATATTGCGATTGATAGTCTCAGTCTCAATGCTGACCGCTCTTCCCACAGCTTCAATCTTCTGAATTTTTCGATAACCCAGGGCAAAGCCTAATCCAATCAGCAAAATACCTGTTATCATGGTTCCAAATAGGTAGATATCTTCAATGTCCTCCACGGAAAGAGCCGCAAGACACACGATTCACCACCTCTCCCACGCGTCCATCATATAACCCGCTGCGAATGTTCCGTCGAGGCAGTCAGGTTCCCCGGAACCCAAGTTTCTCATCGAGAAGATGGTGTCAATTGCATTAAGAGACCAGTTGATCAAATCCATAATCTTTCCGTTTGGAGAGCAGTGCAGAGAGAGTTTCTCAATACGAGACAAGGGAGCAAAGCAGGGAAGATAAGGGTGAGGACGGGGAGAGAAAAAATGCGACCGCCTCCGTTGAGTGCAAAAGAGAAATCTGAAGGTGCTCTTGCCGTCTTAAGCACCTCCGTAAAACGGGGCCTGAAGGGGATTGTTATATTTGTGGCTCCTTGCCATAAAACAGTTTGAAAAACCACTGATCCATGGTTTACATATTGTGCTACCCCTTGCTCCTGGATTCCTTCTGTGGATGTATCATTAAAAGACTGTTTTTTTTATTATTCCTGCGTCGTGCACTTTCACTAGCACAGTAGCCTACTGTAACAGAATAGCAGACCCTCAAGTGAGTAAATATTGCTGTGTTTCTCTTCCTCGAACAGGAAGACTGTTCCCTGGATGATCACACCAGAGACTTTTTGGATTTTGGAACTCACTATATGGACCGCTCGCTATTTGTTTTCTACCTTACTGGCCTGAGCGAGCTATTATATATTTATCTTTTATATGACATGAATGATACCCTGAGACTAGGGATGTCAATTTTCAATAATTTCCATAATCGATCGTCGTTTAAATTAACGATCAATTAATTGATTAACCTTTAACCTTAACTACTGCAAAATGCGTCTATTGCAGTGGCATATAGTCACCGGCATGACAGGGTGTGCAAATGTCACTCAAAACGCCAGCTTCCTCACCTGAATGAAAAGGGTTTTTAGTTTAAATAAAAGGCTAGAGGCAGGATGGTGAAATGAATGGATGTGATTACAATCATTTAATAAAAGGAAGAGCCAGAAGAACTACGTGCCGTAGTTACGCACGGGATCATTATACTTTGTGTGCTGTTTCATATCCTGCCACGGAGACCGCTGAATGCACCTTTTTAAATGGTTTCATGTTGTTCATTTTTTTATTTTTAAAACATCATAGCAATGTTTTCAATTGATATGATCAGGATTTAAAATAAAATTATCCCAAACTCAAGTACAGGGCTGTGATGTGCGGTCAGTGATCCGCTTCCAGAACCATCGCCGTTGCTACAGCAAAACACAATGTTACCGATTTGAAACATTTTAATGTGAGTATTATGGGTCCGTCTACTTGGTGGTCAACGGATTTTCCTTTTGAAATTAGAAAACCAAAATCGGGAATCTAGCGTTCTCTCGGTTTTTTGTTTTAATATTGAAATTAGAAAAAAGCTCCTTTTTATTTTTTTTCCCCAAGAAATGAAAAACAAGAATTCTGTTTTTTGACCAAGGGTATAAAAATGAATAAACAGATTGAATATTCGATTTCTACACATGGGCGGGAATTAATCGCCCCTTTCTTCTGGTCGGTCAGCCGAAGATCTTCTGCAGTTCCGGGAGACAGACTTCCTCGACTGCTGCAGGTGTATCTTCTTGATGTGTTTATTGCAACTACATTTAATCTTTTTCTCATCAAATAACCAGACAAATGAATAGCTCGATATAATCCGTTCCGGGGCAGAGTGTAGATATAAATTATATGATTTTACATGGGCATGTATGATATGACGGCTGTCATAGCCTACCCTGGTCGCTCAGTAATTAAGTGTAATTAATTAATTAATTACTTTTAAATAAAATATTGTAAACACTAATAATACAAAAAGGAAAGAATGCATTAACGTATAGGCTATAACAGGCCTATTATTACGTTCAAGAACTGTGTCATTCTGATCTTACAATCGGAGAAACAGATAGGCCTACATACTCTTTTGAGTTGTATTATATAGTCTTTTTTTATTATTGATTATTATAATTGAGACATCAAAATTATATGCACTTGTGTCGGCCGTGAGTTGCATGCGCACTCGCACACAGGACTGTAACGCAAGATTTTCATAAATGTAACTTGCCATTTCTGGTTGATTCTCACCAAACCCCACAGAATACATTAAGAACGCTTGGAATATAGGCTAGGCCACGATATTAATAGGATTATTTTATGACAGATTTGCATCCGCTTAAAATAAGTCACCATCTCTGCCATTCTCTGCCAAATGAGAGCAGGACATTGTGTGTGTGTGCGTGTGTTTCGAAAAAGGAAGGCAATACGCCTTTAGAATAACAAGGTGAGTTCCTGTGGCTCAGTGTTCCTGTGGCTCAGTGGTTAGAGCATTGCACTAGCAGCGCAAAAGTTGTGGGTTCGATTCCCAGGGAACACATGTACTGACAAAAATATGTATAGCATGAATGCACTGTAAGTCGCTTTGGATAAAAGCGTCTGCTAAATGCATAAATGTAAATGTAAAATGTAAAATGTGAGTTACCTATATAGTTCACACAGTTCCAATAAATTCTGATGGTTTAAATAAACGCAGTAAACTAAACAGCAGACAAACATGACTACAGTCAAGCGCAGACCAGTATTGAAGTGTACAACAAATATGCAGTCATAACTTTGTTTTAGCTGAGTTCAATGAATTAATATTGAGTAGGCCTATTAATTGATGTTTACTTGGATTTTTTCCTCTGAAGGGGAAATAATCCTGTCATTCATGGGTGTATGGTAAAAAAATATATATTTTTATTTGTGTAGGTTCAAAATGACAACAAAATGTCATCCCTTTGAAAAATAAAGTGAACAGAAAAATGTGCTGCATTAGTGCATCTTGTCTCAATGAGCATCTTTCTGGCGCTCACCACAAACATGAACCAATACACAGCAAATTGCCTTGACGCACCTACTAGAAGTCTACATTCAGATTATTTGACATTAAATGCATCATATAAGTTACTTTAGAATAAATCACAGCATGTATCACAAACGTGACTTTACAGTCTGGAAAATATGGTAATGTTAGTCTATAGCAATTTTTCTCAAAGAGTCTCTGGCACTTTGAGAACTGCTGTTCTACACAGAAGAAAGCGCAGTCTAAATTCTGCGCCGGTACGAGTTGTGTCAAGCTATTAATTAATATGGTTGTTTGATGAGAAAAATATTAAATAAAGTGTAAATAAACGCATCAAGAAATCATGCACCTGTAGCAGCGGAGGACTATTATTCTGCCTCACGAAACCGCGGAAGATCTTCGGCTGACCGATCTGAAGAAAGGGGCGTTTAATTCCCGCCCACATGTAGAAATCGAATATTTAATCTGTTTATTCATGTTTCTACCCCTGAACGAAAAATAAAAAATGAAGCTGAATTTTGAAAACGAAAAAGGAGCTGTTTTCTCATTTTTCTGCGTTCAATATATATACAGTATATGAAAAAAACGAGTGAACGCTAGATTCCCGATTTTGTTTTTCTAATTTCAAAAGGAAAATCCATTGGTCGCCAAGTACATGGACCATTATGACACAAGTGAGGTACAAAGCTTTGTTAATAAGATAAATAATTGGTTAGCTGGCAAATGTTACATCGCGACCATGCATTTAAATCAAGCCATATGCAGCTTTGTGTTCTGTTTTTCCAGTTGGTCATGAATTTAATATTATTTATTGTTTCTTTTCCCAAATCCTCACTGTCTCACCCTCTAAATTCGCAGGTTTGTTTTATTGTTGTTCACTATTAATCACTATTTTTGCATCTCTTACTGTGGTAAACGTGTGGGAGGAAATGAAAGATTCTGTGGCCATGAATTAAGAATTCGTTACTATGACTTAAATTGTTCCCGCATTTAAGTTAAATCATGGGTTTTCTAGGGAACAAATTAATGAAACATGGACAGCTGCCACAAATTAATATGTCGTAGGAACGAATGAACAAGTTGTAGGAAAGAATAGCCTTTATCTGCTCGCATCCAAAATTATAATTGAACATGATTTATTACTACATTTCAATACAAAATAACTTTGTACTGTATCTGTTTTAATAAACTTTTAAAGTTTCGATCATATTAAAAGCGTTGTTTGTACATGAGTAAATTATTTTCTTGTAAGATCCCCTTCACCGTCACTCAGCCATTTGCACGTGTTTTGCGAATGAGCCGCACGCACCCCAAAATGAAACTGCTTAATCGATCATCGATAGCTTTTATCGATTATATCCCTACCTGAGACCATTGCTGTCAACTCACTTGTTGTTTACTGAGAACCTTTTCTGTTAGTTTTCTTCACTGACAACATAACACATACAAAGGGCAAAATCTAGAGCGCCATCCAGTGCTTCAAATATATAGTGCATTTATCACATTTTCCTCCCCACAGAGTATGATTGTACTCATTTTAGTAACAATTTTACACACATTTAACTTTAACAAGGGGTGTATCTCTCTCTCTCTCTCTCTCTCTATATATATATATATATATATATATACACACACAACATAGCACAATAATACACCTGTATAATGTAATACTGGGAGTAATACTAAGAATACAGAACAACTGAATCAAACACTAGAATCATTCAATGAACAATGTGCTCTTTTTTTAATCGTAATTGTTTTAAATTACACTCAGCACCATGACTGTCAACATGCATACAACAGAATTAGCTTATACCACCCAGGTAACCCTTAAGGACTAAACCGTACCAGGGGCTTGATGTTACATTCACGATAACACTTAGACTCTTTGGGTTCGAGTGTGCAACACCACCTCAGTGTGCCTTGTGGACAAATCTTCAAGTTGTGCTGATTCAGTAGGAATTGGATCGAAACTAGGGTGTAATGTCTCTCCTGACATAGGGCAGTCACCCGAATCTGTCAGATTCCCTCTCGGGACATCATTGGTCTCTGGACCCATCTCATCCCCATTGTCACAGTCATTCTAAAGTGCCAAAGTCAGACATACATGACGCCTCCAGTGAACGGAGAGTCCCACATCAACTGTGCATGATACAGGACCTGTCTTTGCTGACACAACCCCAGGCATACACTTATTTCACCGCCGGTAATCGCAAACTAATACCCTGTCACCCACTGCAAATGTTCTGTCTTTAGCATGCGCTTGACATCGCTGGCAAAGTTTGCCTTGAGCTTTTTCAACCACAGAGGCAACATTCGGTTTCAACAGATCAAAGCGAGATCGCAATCTACGATGTAGGAACAACATGGCAGGTGATTCCTTTGTGGTGGCGTGTGGGGTATTCCGGTAGGCCAGTAGAAAGGTGTCCAGCCTTTATTGAATGGATGTTGATCCTTTTGAACAACGTAGCGCCCGTTTTAATGTCTGAACCATGCGTTCTGCCAAGCCATTTGTAGCCGGGTGAAAAGGTGCAGAACGTGTGTGTGTCACTCCATTGGCCTTGAGAAATGTATAAAACACTTCAGAGGTGAACCGAGGACCGTTATCAGTAACCAGCTCTTCGGGAAGTCCATAACGACTAAACAGTGACCTCAGTGTCTGAATGGTCTTTGTATATGTAGTTGAATCCATCACACACACTTCGGGCCAATTGATGTGAGCATCCACTACTACCAGATACATGTGTCCTTCAAATGGGCCTGCTAAGTCCACATGTATGTGTTTTCACGGGGGATTCTGGCCATTTCCACGGGTGCAAGGGTCAGGGTGCAGGAGCTTTTAGTGTCTGTTGGCAGGACTAACAGTTCTTTGACAACTGCTCGACTTGAGTATCAATACCTGGCCACCAGACATAACTATGTGCAACTACTTTCATCCTACAGCACGCGGATGTCCTGTATGTAGTTCTGCCAGCACCCTAGATCTCAGCTTAGGAGGGATAACCACTCTCCAACCCCACATGAGGCAACCTTGTTGCATAGTCAACTCATCCTTCCTGTTCACATATGGAGCGAGCACATTATTCGCATCTGTGATGGTTGGAAAACATCCAGTTGCTCCATCTCCATTACTTGTGACAGGATGGAGTCAGCCCTTGTGTCTTTACAGACATCTGCACACAACAATTGTAGAGCATCAAGCTTTTACTTGAAGTAACTCAAGTATCCAGTATCCAGCTTAATTTTAGATGTACTTGGCAGGGGTAATCGTGATAACCCATCCGCATTTCAGTGGTGTGCACCATCTCTGTACTGAATATCGTAATCACAGGCTGCCAACAACAACGCCCAGTGCTGCAACCGAGCCCCAGCCATGGATGGAATGGCTTTTGTTGGACTGAAGATGGTTGTAAGCGGACGGTGGTCCGTGAGCAATGCTATCTTCCGCCCGCACAGGTATTGGTAAAATGTTCGTACTCCAAAAACAATACCAAGTGCCTCTCTTTCAATTTCAGTATAATTTTGCTCTGCTTTGCTTAGTGTTCTTGAGGCCAATGCAATTGTTTTTTCCTGACGGCACCAGCACCATATGCAATGCAATGCAATGCATCACAGGCCAGTCTGATTGGTAACTGTGGATTGTAATGTGTCAAAACACTCTGTGACAGTAAAATTTTTTTTGCTTTATCGAAAGCACCCTCACACTCCTGAGACCACAGCCACTGTTTTCCCTTGCACAGTAGCGCATTAAGAGGGGCTAACACCGATGCCAGATTAGGGATAAACCGACTGTAATAATATAGAAGTCCCAGAAATGATTTGACGTCAGAGTTGATTGACGTCCCTTGGTCCACGATTGCCCTGACCTTTTCTGATGACTTAGAATCTATGATATGCCCCAAGTACTCCAGCGAATCTTTAAAGAATTCAAATTTGTTACACTGGAAGTACTGCCCGAATTCATTTAGATGATTGAGGACTGCATCTACATTTCTGAGATGTTGTTCATCATCTGACCCAGTCACTAATATATCGTCTAGGTAGCAGTGCAAATTAGGTAGGCCTTCTAAAATCTGGTCCATCACCCTTTGGAAAATTGCAGGAGCCGATGCAATCCCAAACAGAACATTGTAACAGAACAGCCCCTTAGAAGTAGTGATAGTGAGGATGTGACGTGAACTTTCTGCCACAGGAACTTGTAGGTATGCGGTTGAGAGATACAATTTGATGAAATGTTGGCCCCCTGCTAATGATGCAAATAAATACTCTATCTGTGGGATCAAGTAACGTTCAACGCAAAGGGCAGGATTCACTGTTACCTTAAAATCTCCACAAATCCACACATTCCTGTTCCTTTTCACAACTAGCACAATTGGCGTAGCCCATTCGCTGCATGTCACTGGGGAGGTGACCCCCAGCTCCAATAGCTGATTTATTTCAGCCTCAATTTTGGGCTTTATGGCATAGGAGACATTGCGTGCTTGGCAAAATCGTGACTGAGACTGTGGCTTAAGTGACACTGGGGCTTTAGATACCCTTCCACAAGCCCATTCTCTTCCTAAATAATTTTTTGTGTTTGCTAGTACTGTGTAATTGTATGATTTTGCACCCGGCTTCTCTGGGGTGATTAAACTCTGCAGCAGTCCGTATGTCGATTTGCCCATTGCAATCAACAACATTGCAACTTGTTTCTCTTCTGAAATGTAATTTTCAGAAACTAATTGTTTAAACCTTTCTATGTAGGTAGCCCATTGTTTGGCTGACTCATCAAAGGGATCCATGCGACCCATAAACCCATCCATTTCATCGGGTGTTGTTCCACAAATTCACTACAGTCATCCAATCAAATGTTTTCAGTAGTCGGTCCTTCACGTCACACTCAGGCGTTTGAAAAGACAATTCGCATTGCCAGTATGTTATATATTTATCTTTTATATAACATGAATGATACACTGAGACGATTGCTGTCAACTCAGTTGTTGTTTACTGAGAAACTTTTCTATCAGTTTTCTTCAGTGACAACATAACACATACAAAGGGCACGATCTAGAGTGCCCTCCAGTACTTCAAACATATACTGCATATATCACACAGGTGGTCCAGGAACTGTCCCTGGGAGAATTTCGCCGCTTTCTTGGAGTGGGTGCTGGAGAAAAATTGACTATATTTCTCTGTCTTCCCCATTGAAGAGGATATCTCCAGCCCTACTTTCGAACCAGAGAGCAGCCAGCCATTGTCCTGCTGCACAGAGCAATCGCCTGAGCCCACTGTGACACGAGAACCAACAAGAAAAACCGCGACTGAGCCTATTATTGCCCCGGAGCCTGAGCCTCAAGACCGTTCTGACCAGGTGCGTGAGCCGGCAACACCGCCCATCCCCGAGGGAGTACTGGTGAAATTGAAAGTCGAGGGCTTGGAGGGAAGCCCCACCCACACTCTCGCTGCTGAGGGTGAGCTGCGGCTGATTACTAGATATTATGAGGAACTTATGGACATTTTTCAAATGGACCTAATAGACTGGTTTGGGGAGGTAATACCCAGTGCTCCTATGTCTCCGCTGGTTCCGCCCAGCTCCTGTCCTCCCGTGTTCCCTCCCTGCCTCCCTCTCCCTAAACCATCCAGTTCCTCAGCCCTGTCTCTGCTGGTTCCCATCAGTCCCTCAGCCCACCCTTAGTCAGCGCCATCCGGGCGCTTTGATCTGCCTCGGAACTTCCATGCCTCAGCTCTGCCTAGGCATGAAGATCCCCTGTCTCGGCCTCCAGCCCAGCACCGTGGCCTGTCATCCCACTGTCCCCACCTACATTTTAGCCCTCCGGATCCTCTGTGTCGCTCTGGCTTTCTTCTCACTACTCACATTTTAGTTGTAATTAATTTAAATTTTCTGGGCCTTTCTTTTGGAAAAATTGCCACAATGTCCTTTGTGTTTAATTTAAGGCATTGTGTATTCAATGGAAAGAATGGCTACTTTTGATAACCTTTCAAAAAAGAGAATTAAAATTAAAGAAAGAGTTAAAATGATGCAGGTGTTTTTGTAGCTAGATGTGATAAAGTTGTGAACTTTTAAACTAGTTTGCTACAAACCTCACAAAGTTTTTTTTTATTACTTTATGGCAATGCAATGTTTCTGCGGAGTTTTGAAAAATGATGCTGATTGCTGGCCCTATTAATTAATGTATTCTTAATTCGTGGGCACAAAAAAAATATATATATATACTATATATATACAGTGGGGGAAAAACTTTATTTGATCCCCTGCTTGTTTTGTACGTTTGCCCACTAACAAAGAAATGATCAGTATATAATTTTAATGGTAGGTTTATTTGAACAGTGAAAGACAGAATAACAAAAAAATCCAGAAAAACGCATTTAAAAAATCTAATAATTTGATTTGCATTTTAATGAGTCAAATAATTATATGACCCCTTCACAAGACATGACTTATTACTTGGTGGCAAAACCCTTATTGCCTATCACAGGGGTCAGAAGTTTATTGTAGTTCGCCACCAGGTTTGCACACATCTCAGGAGGGATTTTGTCCCACTCCTCTTTTCAACTCCTCTCCAAGTCCTTAAGGTTTCGAAGCTGACATTTGGCAAATCGAACCTTCAGCTCCCTCCATAGAGTTTCTCTGGGATTAAGGTCTGGAGACTGGCTAGGGCACTCCAGAACCTTAATGTGCTTCTTCTTGAGATACGGGAAGCTATGAGTTGTGCCTCCTCAGGGGCCACCTCCACAACTTCCACATCTCCGGGCGGGGGTGATAGATCTCCGCTTGTAAGAGGAGAGCCCTCCTGACAGGAATCTCCCATGAAGAGCCATCGAGGAGAGATATCAGGTCCGAGAACCATACTTGGCCCGGCCAGAAAGGTGCTACCAGTATTAGACTGACTTAGTCCCGGCGCACTCTCTCCAGATTTTTGTTTTTTTACAATTACAATTACACAGATCACAATTTTTATTTTCCAAAGCATTTGGTTGATGGCATAGTTGTATGATGTTATAACTTTACTGTTTGTTTGTTTATTGTGTGTTTTTTCTGTTTTTAATGACTTACTGGAAAGCACATTGGTCCATACTGACAAAATATGTATTGCCGGAATGCACTGTAAGTCGCTTTGGATAAAAGCATCTGATAAATGCATAAATGTAAATGTAAATGGTCGACTGAAGTTGAAATTAATTGTGCTATATAAATAAATTGTCATTGTCATTCCATTACCAGAGCCTGCTCGGGGTCCATCAGAGTGGGATTCGCCCCGTTGCATCGAGGCGTACATGCTGGGTACAGTGTGTTATTGTAGATTTTCAGTGTATTCTGAAAAATATTCGCCTTCTGTAAATCTAAATACAATAGTAAGTTACTAATGATCGCAAAAAATAACCACACACCTCGGCAACGGCTCTGTGAAAGACTCGTGAAGATGAAAAACCACTAGAGTATGGTAGGTTAAATTTAATTGTTTACATTTTAAAATCACTTTATGCGTTGTATTCTGATGTTATTTGCAAGATATAAAGCCAGGTTTAAGTTTCTGTAATAATATCTCAGTTCCCATGTGGAGCTCCATTAACTGGTCTTTTTCTCGTGGCCGCAGTGGAAACTGGCAGTTACTGTAAAGTGTAGAACATTAACAGGCAGAGAATCGGCGTGAAGATGAGAGTCACAGAGGTACGTTAAAACACATGTATACACTTTTCTTCATCGTCTTGTATGACTTATTTTAATGTTACTTGCTCACTTTCCCAGTAAAGCTGCAGTAAATCTAACTAGTATTTTCCTCCCGCAGCTTGCTGGCAGACCGGCAGGGAGACTCGTGAAGATGAAAAGCAGTAAGAGTTTGTTAAATTGTTAGGTGAACTTTAAAACACATGTAATCACCTTATTTGTTTTACACCAATGTTATCTGTAAGGTATAAATACGTTTGAGTTAAAAAAATGTCTGTAAGTACATAGACTTATTTAGGCAGATCGGGGATCGCCGCATTCACTTCAAAGTAAACGTAACGTTAATTCTCTGCATCTTTAGCGGCTCAAATGTTGGGAGTTAATGACGACTGCTATATGCATTATTACATCCAACAACAAAGCATCTGTATCGCTTAATCGGAGACATCTTGTCTCTCCCTGCACTGAAGGTGTACAGCTCTCAGCTCACTCAGGGCGGGTCAAAGGTAAGGCGGCCTTGTCAATCAACTATCATGGGAGCTGTCTGTACAGAACTACGTCATTCTGTCAAGAACCTCAGAAAAGCGTGAATTGAGAAAGGGGATTTTAAAATAGGGATAAAAAAATTGAGGTTCCGACTAGAGATAGTCGGGATCACCTCCATGCACGGCTGGGGTTCTGGAACCACACTCCTTGAGAGAGGATGGACTCTCCACCACTCTGGAGTTGCCCTTGGTGAGAGGCGGCGGGCTGGTGTGGGTTTGCTTATAGCCCCCCAGCTCAGCCGCCATGTGTTGGAGTTTACCCCGGTGAGCAAGAGGGTCGTTTCCCTGCGCCTACGGGTTGGGGATAGGTCTCTCACTGTCGTGTGTGCCTACGGCCCAAATAACAGTGTTGAGTACCCGGCCTTCTTGGTGTCTCTGGGAGGGGTGCTGGAAAGTGCTCCAACTGGGGACTCCATCATTCTACTGGGGGACTTCAACGCCCACGTGGGCAGCGACAGTGACACCTGGAGGGGCGTGATTGGGAGGCACGCCCCTGATCTGAACCTGAGTGGTGTTCAGTTATTGGACTTTTGTGCTAGTTACAGTTTGTCCATAACGAACACCATGTTTAAGCATAAGGGTGTCCATCAGGACACCCTAGGCCGTAGGTCGATGATCGACTTTGTGGTCGTTTCATCTGACCTTCGGCCGTATGTCTTGGACACTCGGGTGAGTAGAGGGGCGGAGCTGTCAACTGATCACCACCTGGTGGTGAGTTGGATCCGATGGCGGGGGAGGAAGCTGGACAGACTCGGCAGACCCAAGCATACTGTAAGGCTCTGCTGGGAACGTTTGGCCGAATCCCCTGTCAGAGAGATCTTCAACTCCCACCTCCGGCGGAGCTTCGACCGGATCCTGAGGGAGGTTGGAGATATTGAGTCAGAGTGGACCATGTTCTCCACCTCCGTTGTCGACGCGGCCTCTCGGAGCTGTGGCTGTAAGGTCTCCGGTGCCTGTCGAGGCGGCAATCCCCGAACCCGGTGGTGGACACCAGAAGTAAGGGACGCCGTCAAGCTGAAGAAGGAGTCCTATCGGGCCTGGTTGGCTTGTGGGACTCCTGAGGCAGCTGACGGGTACCGGCCCCGGTGGTTGTGGAGGCAAAAACTCGGACCTGGGAGGAGTTCGGTGAGGCCATGGAGAAGGACTACCGGCTAGCCTCGAAGAGATTCTGGCAAACCGTCCGGCGCCTCAGGAGGGGGAAGCAGTGCCCCACCAATGCTGTTTACAGTTGCTTGGTTCGCATTGCCGGCAGTAAGTCAGACTTGTTCCCGGTGCATGTGGGACTCTGGCAGGGCTGCCCTTTGTTGCCGATTCTGTTCATAATTTTTATGGACAGAATTTCTAAGCGCAGCCAGGGGCCGGAGGGTGTTGGGTTTGGGGACCACGCGATTTCGTCTCTGCTCTTTGCGGATGATGTTGTCGTGTTGGCCACCTCAGACCAGGACCTTCAGCATGCACTGGGACGGTTTGCAGCCGAGTGTGAAGCAGTTGGGATGAGAATCAGCGCCTCCAAATCCGAGGCCATGGTCCTCAGTCGGAAAAGGGTGGCTTGTCCACTACAGGTTGGTGGAGTGTTGCTAGCTCAAGTGGAGGAGTTCAAGTATCTGGGGGTCTTGTTCACGAGTGAGGGAAGGATGGAACGGGAGATTGACAGACGGATCGGTGCAGCTTCTGCAGTAATGCGGTCGATGTACCGGTCTGTCGTGGTGAAGAAAGAGCTGAGCCGCAAGGCGAAGCTCTCGATTTACCGGTCAATCTACGTTCCTACTCTCACCTATGGTCATGAGCTTTGGGTCATGACCGAAAGGACAAGATCCCGGATACAGGCGGCCGAAATGAGCTTTCTCCGTAGGGTGGCTGGGCGCTCCCTTAGAGATTGGGTGAGAAGCTCAGTCACTTGGGAGGAGCTCAGAGTAGAGCCGCTGCTCCTCCACATCGAGAGGGGTCAGCTGAGGTGGCTCGGGCATCTGTTCCGGATGCCTCCTAGACGCATTCCCGGGAAGGTGTTTCGGGCGCGTCCCACCGGGAGGAGGCCCCGGGGAAGACCTAGGACACGCTGGAGAGACTATGTCTCCCGGCTGGCCTGGGAACGCCTCGGTGTCCCCCCTGAAGAGCTGGAGGAAGTGACTAGGGAGAGGAAAGTCTGGGCATCTCTGCTTAGACTGCTGCCCCCGCGACCCGGCCCCGGATAAGCGGAAGAAGATGGATGGATGGATGGATGGATTAAAAAAAAATACTGGGTGGATTTGTATCATTATAGGATGGATGTGTTCGCACACTTCCAACACACATTTATGTTCAAACAACTTGAATAGTGAATTTTGCATCAGATGACCCCTTTAAGTACTTGGGAATAAATATTTTCACTTCCCTGCTGGAAATCCTCTCAAAAAACCATAATAGTATTCTAGCCAAAGTATCCTCAGATTTTGAAAATTGGTCACGTCTTCCTACTTCTTTTCAGGCTTGTATCTCTTTGATTAAAATTAATGTCCTTCCACATATTAATTAATTTTCTTCCATGATTCCTCTTTCTCCACCGGTGGGCTAATGGAACAGACTTGATGCATGTGTCTCACGGTATATATGGAATTGGAAACGTCCTCGTATTATACTGAATACTTTACAACAATGTAGATTACATGAAGGTCTTTCTTTCCCCAATTTTAGACTGTATGCTCAAGTCTTTTCCCTCCACCCTTTATCAGTTTGGTTTGATGCTGATGCTTCTGAGTTTTGGAAAGCAATTGAGGAATCTATTGTTTATCCGTATAAATTGAAGCATCATGTTTTATCAGAGATTCCGCTTAGGCAGTGTTAATCTCAGTTTGATCCCATTATAACCCAACTCCTCTCCACATGGAGGGATGTTGAAAGATGCTCACAACTAGTTACAATATGGCATAGGCATTTGCCTATTTTCCACAATAATAATATTTAGTCAGGCAGAACTCCATTTCATTGTCCGCAGTGGACTCATAATAAAGTAAACACTCTGGGAGATATATATGATGATTGTGGTTTAAAATCCTTCTAGAATCTCAAAACTCAATATAATCTGCCAGGCACCTACTTTTTTATGTATTTACGCATTAGATCGCCCTACTTCTATGGGGTGCCTTGGAACTCTCAACTGCCTGTTTACCCTTTGCGCAAACTAATCCTTCCTTCTGAGGAATCTCCCTCCTCTGCTTCAGTCATCTATCTATTTCTTCTTGAGCATTAATACAAACCTTTATCTATTACAACTGTTTGGGCTAAGGATCTTAAAGAGGATGTGCATGTTTTATTTTCAGATCAGGAATGGGGTATGTTTAAATTATCTTCTAAAAACCCTAATCACCAAATTATTCATTGTAAATTGCTGTATCGGGTTTACTTGACTCAAATTAAACGTTTTTATATGAATCTGTCATTTTCCTAAGTGTAGTCAAATTTTTTTGGGAGTGCCCTTCTCTCTCACCTTTTTGGACTCATATCATATTTGTTGGGTAATGAGATATGTTTGACTCTGCACCATTTATTCATGAATGACTTTTGGGACTTCACCTTGTCCGTCCAACAAAGATGTTTATAGCGAAAACGCTTGAACGAGTTGTTTTCAACCAGTTATCATCATTTCTGTCAAAGCATAATCTACTGGATGCTAACCAATCAGGATTCAGACGTGGACATTCAACTGAGACTGCGCTACTATCGGTCACTGAAGCCCTGGTAATTGCAAAAGCTGATTCCAAATCATCAGTTCTCATTCTGCTGGATCTGTCTGCTGCTTTTAACACTGTCAATCATCAGATCCTCCTGTCCACCCTCTCATCACTGGACATCACTGGGATTCCACTTCGCTGGTTTGAATCCTATCTCAATGGCAGGTCTTTCAAGGTGGCCTGGGGAGGGGAGGTATCTACAGAACATCAACTGGTTACTGGGGTTCCTCAGGGATCGGTTCTTGGACCCCTCCTCTTCTCCACATACACTACATCACTGGGTCCCATCATACAAGCACATGGTTTATCCTACCATTGCTATGCTGATGACACACAGGTATATCTCTCATTTCGACCAGATGATCCAACGGTAGCAGCACGGATCTCAGGCTGCCTGGCGGACATCTCTGCATGGATGAAAGAAAATCCCCTACAGCTCAACCTGGCAAAGACTGAGCTTCTAGTCTTCCCTGCCACTCCAACTCTACAGCATGATTTCACCATCTAGCTAGGTTCTTCTACAATTACCCCATTAAGTTCTCTCCACTGTATCGCGTCTCTTGTCAGTGTCTGCGCTTGCTTGGCCATTTGTTGTGATAAACAGGAAAGTGTGTTCAAGCACCAGCAGAAGACCGTGTAAAGAAATAATCTTTGAGAGAAGCAATCTATCAGCGGAAGTTAAAAGCAACTCGTAAGTGTATTTACTTGTCTCATTAGTGTTTAGTGCAGTTGCCGTTGCTAGGAAACGCTTGTTTTGTTTACTGTGTTGAGACGTGCTGAAATCGCGTTTGGTCTCGTACTGTATCGCGTCTCTTGTCAGTGTCTGCGCTTGCTTGGCCATTTGTTGTGATAAACAGGAAAGTGACTTCAGTTGAATTCAAAGTGATTTGTTAGACGGGTTTGAAAAGGTTAATATACCGCGGTAGTGGTCGCGGCAGCTGTCGTGTGAAGCCCTCCTCGTGTGAAGACCGAATAGTGTAAAGACCATTGACTCTACCATGCGACTCAACCGGGCAGGGACACCAGCAAGGGATATAAGTATCACTTTTTATTTATCCTCTTTCCTACTACTTGTTTCACTTCTGTTTTCATTTTTATAACCAATTCTTACTATGTAAAAAAGAAGTATCTTAGGCCTTTAGTGTTATGTTAGAATTTTTATTATACTCATACCTTTTCTTGATGTAATATTTTGACTTGTATTTAGATAAAAAAATATATTTTCATTTAAATGTTTAGTTTTGAAATGTTGTTGTATGCATTTGTCATTTTATTTAATTTCTTTATTTTCTTAAATGTGTATATATAATATTTATAGTTGTAACTTTTTATTTGTAATTGCTTTTTCTTATCTGTAAGTCGCTTTGGATAAAAGTGTCTGCTAAATGACTAAAAGTAAAGTAAAACTAAGTTCAGTCAGAAATCTTGGTGTAATTTTCGATTACTAGCTGACTTTCAAAAACCACATTTCAAAGACTGCTCGATCTTGCAGGTTTGCACTACACAACATCAGAAAGATCAGGCCATTCCTTAGACAGCATGCAGCACAACTTCTTGTCCAGGTCCTTGTCATTTCTAGACTAGACTACTGCAATGCTCTTCTAGCTGGACTTCCATCATGCACAATCAAACCTTTACAGATGATTCAGAATGCAGCGGCACGACTGGTCTTCAGCGAACCCAAAAGAGCCCATGTCACACCTCCCTTTATCTCCCTTCACTGGCTCCTAGTGGCAGCTTGCATCAAGTTCAAGACACTGATGCTTGCATATAGACCAGCCACAGGCTCAGCACCCTCCTACTTCCACTCACTTTTAACAATCTACATCCCCTCAAGACATCTGAGATCTGCAGGCGAGCGACGCCTCGTGGTACCATCACAGAGAGGCACAAAATCACTCTCCAGAACGTTTTCATTCACTGTTCCTGGCTGGTGGAATGAAATTCCCATCCCCATCCGGAATGCAGAATGCCTGACAATTTTCAAGCGAAACCTGAAAACTCATCTCTTCCGTCATCATTTGACTTCATCTTAAAAATATATATAAATAAACCTTCACTCTCTTTCCTTAACTTTGCTCTCTTTACCTTAACCTCTCACTGTCCGGCTAGAATTTTCTCTGAACAATGCCTAGAAATGTGTATTACAAGCACTTCCTGTGTCTGTTTGCCTCTTTATAATGTATCGCTTATTGTATTCCTCAATTGTAACTCGCTTTGGATAAAAGCGTCTGTTAAATGAATAAATGTAAATGTAAATGTTTACTGTTAGCTGCTCTCATAGTAGCAAAAACATTCTAGTCAACCGTTGAAATCCTCCTCACACAATGGACAGACGAACCTGGACTGTGTATTTGTTGGACATTATTGCAATGAAACTCTCAACTTCTCAAATACATTGAGCGTAGCATTAGTTCTGGCAGGTCACGTTAGTCAAGCTCATATCAGCTGACTCTCAGCTGATCCCCATCTACCTAGAGGAATAAGACACCTATCTAAGCATCCATATATAAGGTCGTCTGTATTATCAGCAGTTTTCGCATTGCTGAATAGCTAATTAAATGGTGAATTCGGAAGGCAAAACATCATCATTATCATCACAAGGAATCGGGAATTTAGCGACTGGAATTTGTTTCTCCAATGGACTCACTTCCGATTTATTCAAGTTTGTTAACTTGAACACGTGAATTCAGCAGTGCGTTCATACACTGCCAGATTCGGAAGTGACTGAGTTAGCATTACCTCACGCATCGCTACATTATTGAAATGGACTCCACGAGTTATGTGACCGACTCAAGAACAAGCTCAGATGGCAACTTCATCCCCAAGAAGGATATCAAGAAATCAGCATTCTCACCACAGCTGCTATGTTTCACTCTCTTGAACGTCTTCACTAGCTAAGTTCCTTTTAATGCTCTCAGGTTACTGGCAACATGCGTGTTGCATGGCTATCCGCGTAGCTGAGGCTCATTAGTTGTGCGGTACTGTGTTACTGGCCTTTGTTTGTCGTTGCATATGCTGCGCTTTAAGGGGGATACAATGCTAATTCATGCATTCTGAGTTGTTTACACTGTTAAGAGTTGGATTGTCACGTGCGTGCGCACTCAGCGACCCGAGCGAGAGCAAAGAGCCTGCCACTCAGCGCGTTTTGTTCATGATTCGGAAGTCATCGGCAGTGCAGCAGTACTTGCTCGAGAAGTATGTCGAGATGTGTTTTTGGATGTGAGAAAAGGATAACCTTTTCAGTGTTATGTGCACAGTGGATGCTATTTTTTTCGGGGCAGCAACGGAGTTTCACAACATGTTTGTTTGTTCCCATCACTCCGATGACAATTGTTTTATAACAAGGTATGTTCTGACACTGGATTTGCACATCGTTTGATACTTAAAGACGGAGCAGCCCCAGCAATAAAGATCCTCGTCATGACAAGGAGCTGCTGTAAAACTGCATCAAATATCCGTAAGTGCTTGCAACTCTTCAGCTCCGCCCACGGATCGTCTCCAGGAACTCAGCTGTTTTCTGAGAGAATCGTAAGCTCTTGGTTGTATTGGGAACATGCTTGATCTTAGTTATAGCTGTATTGTTGGGAACACGCTTGTCCCAGAGCTGTCTGGATGTTATTGGATCATGCTTGTTCTTAAAGCTGTAGTTGCATTGGAAACATGCTTGTTCTTAAGCTGCCTGGTCGTTATTGGGAACATGATTGATCCGGAGCAATCTGGTTGCTATTTGGAAGATGCTTGTTCTTAAAGCTGTAGTTTTAGAATTTGAAACTTTGGGAAGAAAATTTAGCCTATCTGGTGATATTGTGAACATATGGCTTAATATTTTAAGGTATTGCAACATTAATTAGGCCATCTGTTGAAGGCAACATGCTTGTTGCTATAGGTTATGTGTTTTTTGCAAAAATATTTGTTTTGGTTATTGGTTAAGGGCAAAATTATTTTTGCTTAAGGCCTTGAGATTTTGCTATCAGTTTGTGTTGGGGAATATCAGCATATGGTTTTGTTTTGGGGGGTTATCGCTGCTCTCCCTGCTCTCATCCATGCTAGGCTGCATGGATGCGCAGGGAGTTCTTGCCTAGAACAGAACCATACCGCCAATCCAAACTATATGCTAATTGTCAATCATCTTTGACGATAGTGGTCCTGACAGAAATGGATCTAATGTGAAAACTGTACATTTATGGCATTCAGATTTTAATGTTGTGTCATCTTTTTTTTAATCTTTGAGAAAATTATTTTATATGTATTTATGTATCGTCTACCAGGGGGTAGCATGGGTTTTGGTGTGTTCTAAATTTGCACAGCTGCTTTTTGTTTTATACTTTTGTTCCCAGAAGAAAATTCAATAAACAGTTATTAACAAAAATAAATGTAAATCATTCACACACACACACACACACACACACACACACACAAACACAGCCATGTTCAGTATGTCAGTATTAGTGTTTGACATACTTGAGTATCTGCAGTTTATAGTTTGGATCCTCCAGTTTATCAGAGATCAGCTGGACTCCTGATAGTCCCAGGTGATTGTAGCTCAGATCCAGCTCTCTCAGGTGTGAGGGGTTTGAACTCAGAGCTGAACACAAATAACCACAGCCTTCCTCTGTCACCATACAGCCAGACAACCTATAGACACACACAGTAAGATTATATACAGACACACAGTCCAGACGTTAAAGCAAAAACAAATTCTGAGCCTGAAATTTTTTCTGGGGGCGGGGTGGGACAGCACATGCAAAGCATGCCATGACTGTGGGATACTATGGCAAAGTTATTGCTTTCCTTATTCAAACTGAATTTTTTCATTAATATGTGGTTGACCTGAAGAATGAAAGCTATATCATACACTTGGAAAATTATTATTTTGATATTTGAATTAAACTGGGGCTGTAACTAATGATTATTTTGGTAATCAAGTAATCTACTCATTATTTTGACAATTTAGCTATTTGATATTTTTTATTAACACGAATAGACCTAAGTTACATACTAAACCAGGCTTTAGTATGACTAGTTATATATAAACTAACAATGAGGCAATAATAATTGGCTCAAATAAAATATTAAAACCAAGTAATTTTATTGAACAACACTCTTAAAATACATAATGTAATATGCCTATACATACTATTAATATAACCAACTTATGTACATTATGTATTATAACAAATACCTGCAGAAGGCACTGACGTTTCACTTTACAGCGTGATTAAACTATGTTCAAATCCATTACATTTTAATATTTGGCCATGCAAACTCATATGCAAACTATGAAACTTTTATTTTCAAACGGTGATGTACACAAATGGCATATTTATAAATAGGCTGATGTATCATCCTGTGTTGGCAAAGATTTATAAATGATTTACGTTACAAATCTAGTGAGATAATGCACACTGTTTTCCCAGATGAACGTTAAGCAATTAAATTTCACAGCATATGCCAAAGAAGAGTTAGACCCTTTCACACATACTTTAATAGTAAATTATCGGTAAGTTACCATTAAGAGATCATGTGTGAACAGGACCTTTTAAAAAATCCCGGTAAATTTTTCTGGCAATCATATCGTTCTTATGGAGATGACATAATAACACTGAGCAGTTTAAAAAGCTTTCTATGTAAATATGCGCTAGATGGACATCTTTGACCATTGCGCCTTGCAGCTTTTTGTCGGGTTTCTCCATTCTTCAGGGCTGCAACTCTGCAATTGGATACTATTGTGCGCATCTTGTGTTTATAAGAGCAAAACATTCTGATTGCTAATAATGTTAGTTTGGTTGAAAGTGAAAGCTGTGCTTCTCTCATACTATTGGTAGGTGAACTCATGGACTCAAAAGTGATATCAATAAGTATTTTTTTTTTTTATATAGGATAATTTTTTCCACAGCCAAACGCTGCATGCTGGAGATCCGGCATGGTGCCGGATAAATTTAAGCCCTGCACAGTCAGATCATAAACAGACACACAGTCATATCATCTACAGACACACACAGTCAGATCATAAACAGACACACAGTCAGATCACCTACAGACACACAGTCAGATCATCAACAGACACAGAGTCAGATAATCTACAGACACACACAGTCAGATCATCTACAGACACACACAGTCATATCATCTACAGACACACAGTCAGATCATCTACAGACACACACAGTCAGATCATCTACAGACACACACAGTCATATCATCTACAGGCACACACAGTCAGATCATAAACAGACACACAGTCAGATCATCTACAGACACAAAGTCAGATCATCTACAGACACACAGTCAGATCATAAACAGACACACAGTGTCAGATCATCAACAGACACACAGAGTAAGATCATCTACAGACACACAGTCAGATCATCTACAGACACACAGTCAGATCATCTACAGACACACAGAGTCAGATCATCTACAGACACATAGTCAGATCATCTACAGACACACACAGTCAGATCATAAACAGACACACAGTCAGATCATCTACAGACACACAGTCAGATCATCAACAGACACACAGTCAGATCATCTACAGACACACAGTCAGATCATCTACAGACACAGTCAGATCATCTACAGACATGCAGTCAGATAATCTACAGACACACAGTCAGATCATCTACAGACACACAGTCAGATCATCTACAGACACACACAGTCAGATCATCAACAGACACAGTCAGATCATCAACAGACACACTATCAGATCATCTACAGACACACAGTCAGATCATCTACAGACACACAGTCAGATCATCTACAGACACACAATCAGATCATCTACAGACACACAGTCAGATCATCTACAGACACACAGTCAGATCATCTACAGACACACAGTCAGGTCATCTACAGACACACACACAGTCAGATCATCTGCAGACACACACACACACAGTAAGATCATCTACAGACACACACACAGTCAGATCAGCTACAGACACACACAGATCAGCTACAGACACACACAGACAGATCAGCTACAGACACACATCAACATTGTGACCAGTTGACTATTAATGATCTCGTATATGTTTATTATACCTCAGTATCTGCAGCTGACAGTCTAGGCTCCTCAGTCCATCAGAAATAAACTTTACACCAGAGTCCTGCAGATCATTATTACTCAGATCCAGCTCTCTCAGGACATGGATTGAGGATTGAAGAGCTGATGACAAACTCTCACAACATGGAGGAGGGAGATTACAGCCAGCAAGTCTGAAAGAGAGCAGAACACACATATCAACAATCAGGTAATCTACAGACACAAAGACAGATCATCTACAGACATTCACAGTCAGATCATCTACAGACACACATCAACATTGTGATCAGTTGACTATAAATTATCTTGTATATATTTAAAATACTTTAGTATCTGCAGCTGACAGTTTGGATTCTTCAGTCCATCAGAAATAATCTTTACACCAGAGTCCTGCAGGTCATTGTTACGCAGATCCAGCTCTCTCAGGACAGAGTGTGTGGATTGTAGAACTGATGACAAACTCTCACAACACTGAACAGGTAGATTACAGCCAGCAAGACTGAAAGAGAGCAGAACACACACATCAACAGTCAGGTCATCTACACATAGACACAGAGAGTCAGATCATCTACAGACACACAGTCAGATCAACGACAGATAGACACACGCACACACACACACACACACACACACAGTAAGAAAATCTACAGACACAAAGTCAGATCATCGACAGACACACACAGTGATATCATCTATAGACACACACAGTCAGATCAACTACACACACACACACACAGTCAGATCATCTACAGACACAGAGACAGGTCATATACAGACAAACACAGATCAACTACAGATACACACAGTCAGATCCATCTACAGCAGGGGTGTCAAACTCATTTCCACTGAGGGCCACTTCAACATTATGGCTGCCATCAAAGGGCCGGTTATAACTGTAAGACTGTACAAACGTTACCACTCCTTAACATATTGTTAAATAACTCTCTTTATTTTATTATTAGCTACTTATTTAAGTTACAAACATTGTATGTGCATTTGTATAGATGTAAAAATATATGTTATTACTCTGTGTAATTTTAACAAATACTTTTCATTTATCAGGTTAAGAAATCCACATTACTCCATAAATCAAAGAAAATAAAGACAAATATCATCACACAAGTCATTATATAAACTTTGTTAAAAAAGTTTTGGTTACATTTTTGCTACAATAAATAATTGCGCGCTGCTAAAAATGTGTGACAGATATACCAGTTAAGATAAAACAAATAAGCCCGGTCTCATGAAAATGCATATCAATAGCACGATTTTCTGTTTCTATTTGGTGTGCGATTTGTACGCAGAGATGGACTTTGGCATGCATATGATACGCAAGTATCTGCCATACATATGATACGCTATCAATACTTAAAGTAGAAAAAAATAAGTGGCCATACTCAACCCCACTCCCCCAGCCATTAATAAATGCAAACTAAAGAACTAAAAAAGTACTTCGCAATGGATGTATATAGTGCCACAATAAATAAATTAATTAATAATTGTTTGCAATTCAATTCACATTTATTTGTATAGCGCTTTTCATGATACACTTTTGAAAAGCTGCTTCACAGAAAATGAACATTTCTACATTTATTAGTTTACAGCACAAGTCAATCTATGATACCAAACAAGAAAACATGGGGGCGCCAAAAGCCTAAGAGTCGCTTGACCTGACTGTTCCACTGCGTATTCTAAAACACCTTCAGCCAGCATCCAGTATAAACCACTCATGCTTTAAAGCAAAATGCTGTTTTTTTTTTTTACTGACATCTGTACATAAGTGGCTGTTATCTCCATCATCTCTGATGAAATCGGCTGTTTTCTCTGCATTAGAGTGGTTTTGAACTAACTGTTTGAATGCATTCACTTTCTGGAACCTTTGACATTCCATGAGTTTACTGGCTGATCTGATAACAAAAAAACTGTTTATTTAAATTTTTATAATGTATAATTTTTTTCGTTAAAATTTACTGATTCAAATTATTTACTACTCCGGTAAATGTTATTTTACCGGACAATGTGCAACGGGGGTGAGACAGATAGGTACATTTATACTGTTATGCTGTGTAAATACTGATTTACATTTCTGCCGGTGCATGCCCACAATTATGGCAACATTAAATTCAGGAGAGAAGATAATTTTTGAGCGCACACATGTAATGTCTGACCGATAGAGAGCGCGTCTGTTTTCTGTGAGAGTGAATGAATGGGAATCCTGTGACACAGTTGATGCGCTTTTGCAGGCTATACACACACACACACACACACACACACACACACACACACACACAGTCAGATCATTGACAGACACAAAACAGATCATCTATAGACACAAAGACAGATCATCTACAGACACAGTCGGATCATCTACACACACACACACACAGTCAGATCATCTATAGACACAAAGACAGATCAACTACAGACAGAGTCAGATCATCTACAGACATAGACAGAATCAGATCAACTACACACACACACAGACAAATGAACTACACACACACACACACACACACACACACACAAAGATAGATAATCTACAGACACACACAGTCAGATCAACCACAGACACACATTCAGATCATCTACAGACACACACCTCAACTACAGACACACACAGTCAGATCATCTACAGACACACACACACACACACGTATGTTTTTGTTAAAAGTGGGGACATCCCATAGGCATAATGGTTTTTATACTGTACAAACTGTATGTGCTATTGCCCTATACACCTACCCTACACCTAAACTTAGCCCTCATGGGAGTCACAGTCAGATCATCTATACACACACACACACACACACACACACACAGTCAGATCATCTACAGACACACAGTCAGATCAACTACAGACAGAGTCAGATTCTTTACAGACAGAGTCAGATCATCTACAGACACACGGTCAGATCATATACAGACACAATTACAGATAATCTACAGACACAGTCAGATCATCTACACAAACACACACACAGACAGACACAAAGACAGATCATCTACAGACACACAGTCAGATAATCTACACATACATACACACACACCATCAGATAAGCTGTACACACACACACACACACACACACACACACAGTCAGATCATTGACAGACACAAAACAGACCATCTACAGACACAGTCAGATCATCTACACACACACACACACACAGAGTCAGATCATCTACATACACGAAGACAGATAATCTACAGACACACACAGTCAGAACAACTACAGACACAAACACACACACACACACACACAGAGAGAGACAGATCAACTACACACAAACAAACAAACAAACAAACACACACACACACACACACACACACACACACACACCATCAGATCATCGACAGACACAAAGACAGATCATCTAGACACACAGATCAACCACAGATACACATTCAGATCATCTACACACACACACACACACACACACACACACACACACACACACACACACACACACACACACACACACAGACACACACACACACACACACACACACACACCGTCAGATAATCTTTCAGACCCGCACAGTCAGATCAACTACAAACACACAGAGATAGATCATCTGCACACACACAAACAAACAATCAATCAGATCATCTACAGACACACACAGATAATCTACTGAAACACAACCAGATCATCTTCAGACACACACAGACAGCTCAACTACAGAAACACAGTCAGATTATCTACAGACATACACACAGATCAACTACACACACAGAGAGAGAGAGAGAGAGAGAGAGAGAGAGAGAGAGAGAGACAGATCATCTACAGACACACATCAACAGTCGACTGTAAATTATCTCTTAATTATTCCTAATACCTCAGTATCTGCAGCTGACAGTTTGGACTCTTCAGTCCATCAGAAATAAACTTAAAACCAGAGTCCTGCAGGTCATTGTTACTCAGATCCAGCTCTCTCAGGACAGAGTTTGAGGATTGAAGAGCTGAAGACACAATTTCATAATGCAGATCTGAGAGATCACAGCCAGAAAATCTAGAAGAGATTAAATACAATTTAAGAAATAGCAAAACAATAAAGACATGTACAGAGGATTGGCAGTATTCTGTCATCAGGGAATGGAAGATGGCATGATCTGAGCATTGAATCACAATAAGATGAGCTCCTGAGAGTGCGATAATCTGATAATTTTATAATTCAGATGTATTAATATCTGAGATCAGATGAGCTCCTCACTGTTTATTCAACTAATGAATATTTAACAATTTGCTAAATGTGGCAAAGTTTTCTGAACGTATAAAAATAAAAAGTTTTGAGAGACTGCTTTATGCAAATGTATGTTTATTATTACTAAAACTATTATTTGCGCCTCCATTGCTCCTTGGGCAAAGTGTTAGTTTCGTCTCGAGCTATTAGCACTCTGTTATTGGCTGGGCTAATCAGAAGCCAGTCACAGCGACTGTTAAAGTATTTAAACTGCTTGGTTGCTGCTATAAGTTGGGAGAAGCCGATTAGTCACCAGAAGAGACGGACACAGCTTGTAAGTGTCAGTAATACTTGTTCATAGATCTGTTGTTAAAATATTTACTTGCTGCTAGGAAGGAATACTTCGTTTCCTACCTATTTTTAGTCTGCATTTTTGTTGAGGTTTATATTTTTGATTGCACTTACTGGTAATTATAACCATTTGCGCCTCCATTGCTCCTTGGGCAAAGTGTTAGTTTCGTCTCGAGCTATTAGCACTCTGTTATTGGCTAGGCTAATCAGAAGCCGGTCACAGCTGTTTTCACTCTTGCCTCTTAGACTGTGTATTTATTTGATTTCTGAGCGCTGACGCGGAAGCGTCTGCGGAAGCGTTCAGCCTCCTCATGTGAAGACAGACGAGTGTAAAGACCGACGACTTTTTCCTGCGTGACTTCAACCGAGCAACGACACCAAGCAACACACTTAAGTATCATTTCTATCTTCCCTCACACACTCTCCTTTGCTATCCTCTATCCTTCCACCTCTATTATGTGTTTCAAAACCATTCCGGTTGTCTCTCAACCACGCTCTAACATCACACGCAGACGGCAACGTAATCCTGCTAACCTGCGCCCTATCTCTACATCTTCTACTACACCTCTTTCTTTCTCCGTGGCTCTCCGGAATTGTCAGTCAGCTGTCAACAAATTAGACTTCATTTCTGCTTTTTCTTTACAATCCACACTCAGCATCTTGGGCTTGACTGAAACATGGATTCGTCCAGAAGACTCAGCAACCCCAGCTGCCCTCTCTAACAAATTCTCTTTCTCTCACACCCCACGTCAGGTTGGCCGGGGTGGGGGCACTGGTCTGCTCATTTCAAATAATTGGAAATACTCAACCCACTCTGCCCTATGCAATTACAACTCATTTCAATCTCATGCGATTTTGGTAATAGCTCCTGTAAAACTCCAGATTGTGGTAATTTACCGTCCCCCTGGCCAAATTCTAGCCATCTTCCGAGAGGAGCTGGACGGGTTGCTGTCCTCTTTCATGGAGGATGGCACTCCACTCTTAGTTTTTGGCGATTTCAACATTCATATAGAAAAGCCTTATGCTACTGACTTCTATTCACTCCTAGCTTCATTTGATCTCAAACGCCTTACCACTACTAGCACCCACAAATCAGGCAACCAACTTGATTTAATTTACACACACAATTGTACTGCAGATAACATTCTGGTACAACCACTACATATCTCTGATCATTTCTTCATTAAATTTACATTACACTTTGCTACCCGGGTGCCACCAACCCCTTTACCAGTTACTTTTAGACAAAACCTACGCTCCCTTTCTCCCTCCCATGTTTCCTCAGTAGTATCCTCCCCTCTTCCCTCACCTATTCATTTCTCATCTCTGGATGTGAATGCAGCTACTGACACTTTATGCTCTACCTTAACCTCTTGTCTAGATGACATTTGTCCTCTCTCCTCCAGGCCAGCACGGACTGCCCCTTCTAACCCCTGGTTATCTCATGTTCTTCGTGAACATCGGACCAAACTCCGAGCGGCAGAGAAAAAATGGCAAAAACAAACGACCCGTCGGACCGGAGTAGGTATCAATACTTGCTTTCATCTTTCTCCACTAACATTTAATTCTCTCCTCTGTCCCCCTTCACCACCTCCCACCACTTCTATGGGAACAGCTAATGAATTTGCAACTTTTTTTACAGACAAAATTAAAAAATCAGTAGTCAGTTTTCACCTTCACTCACACAGGACCTCCAACCAACCACATCCACTGCTAACTTACCACTAACCCTAACCCTAACCCTAACTGCTCAAACTCCCATCTTCTCCTTCTGTCCCCTCACTGAGGCGGAAGTATCCAAACTTGTCCTCAACATGTCCTCTAGACCCAATCCCCTTGCACCTTCTCCAAGCAATCTCTCCCACACTCTTACCAGCACTCACACACATTATCAACACATCTCTCCTCACAAGCATCTTCCCCTCTGCATTCAAGCCGGCTCGGGTAACCCCACTGCTCAAAAAACCTACATTAAACACTTCTCTTGTAGAAAACTACAGACCGGTCTCTCTCTTTTTCAAAAGAGAGAGAAATTTGAAAAACTTTTTCAAGATGGCGCCGAGTATGGCAGCCGTGTTGCGAGCTCCAAGAAAACTTTACAGTTTTTCATATGTTTTATTCGTTTTTTAATTTTTTTACGTGTTAGATGTTGTTAGTATAACTGTCTACGATAGACACACGCTTTTAAACATTGGTTCCTCCATCGCACAACGCAAACCGGACTTTGAGTTCTTGAATGCCGGTGGATTGTTCACAGACACCGCATCAGAATCCTTTGTCTTGGCTGCAAGACCGAAAAAACGCAGGCGGAAAAGAGGGAAGAGAGCTGACGTCCTCGTCAGACTGAGACGCCGTGCTTTCCGATCTCCTCTTCCAACCATTTTGCTGGCTAACGTTCAGTCACTGGACAACAAACTCTGTGAACTGCGGGCGCGCATCTCATACCAACGAGAAACAAGGGACTGCTGCGTTATTTGCCTCACAGAAACCTGGATGTCTGCAATAGATCCAGACTCAGCCATCGAGCTCACGGGCTTCTCCGTGCATCGCTCGGACAAAACGAAAGAGATCACATGGAAAAGCAGAGGTGGGGGCGTTTGTTTCTATATCAACATCTCGTGGTGTGATGAAAGGAACCTACACTCTTCTTCTTCTTTGGCACTCAACGGAGTCGGTCGCATTTTTCACTCCCCGTCCTCCCTTATTTTCCCTGCTTGCTCTCCAGTATTGTCTGATCTATTGAGAGACTCTCTCTGCACTGCTCTTTAAACTGAGAAATTATGGATTTGATCAACTGGTCTCTCAACGCTATTGACACCATCTACCTATTCGGAACCATGATAACAGGTCTTTTGCTGATTGGATTAGGCTTTGCCCTGGGTTATCGAAAAATTCAGGAAACGGGAACAGCTGTCCAAAGCCTCACAAGGCTGCCCGTCATGACTGAAGCAGTGGGAAGAGCGGTCAGCATTGAGACTGAGACTATTAACCGCAATATGGATTCTATCATGGAGAAGCTCACGGCTCTGCAAAAGAAAATTGATGATATTCGAGATCAGAATGGACAAAGAGTAGCTGTGGAATTGGAATGCACTCGCCTAAACAATCGCAATCTTATCTTTTTTGGCTCCCCCGTACCAGCACTGGCCCGGCAAGGTCGCTGTTGGAAATTTATCCCTGGGAAAGAACACTGCAGTGAGACGCTCTTCCTCCCCCATTCTACAGACATTGATTATAAACTACTACACACACACACACACACATATGCACTCACTTCCCCTCCCCCCATCCCTCGCCTCCGTCGCTTTGAACCAGCCAGCCTGACAGGCGGGTCTGTGGCCAGGAACGAGAATGACTGCGGGTCCGGATGGCTGCCTGCTGGAGCTGGATTACTTCCCCTGTTGCAAAGTGTGTCTATGTTTTATGTGCTTTTGCTGAGGTGTTTTTCCTGTTCTCACACTGTACTCCCCAAGGAGCATAGTCTGGGGGTTATTTTTTTCTCCTCACTTTCTTCCTGTTATGCTGTAATTTTCTTAAATTCCCTGTCTTCATGTCCTGTCTACCCCCTTGTCATATATGTATGTTATGTATGGGCAGGTTGATGGCTTATTTCACTGGTACTTGTGACTAAGTGACAATAAAGGGCTACTACTACTCTATTAGATCCTTCTGCTCCCCTGATCTGGAATTTCAAATGCTTCTGTGTCGACCATTCTGGCTACCGAGGGAATTTACAGCAATCATAATCACGGCTGTTTACATTCCCCCTCAAGCCAACACAGACCAGGCACTCAGGGAACTGTACGGGAATATAAGTGAGCAGGAAACCATGCACCCAGATGCAGCGTTTGTTATTACGGGGGACTTTAATAAAGCCAACTTCAGAACAATAGCTCCAAAATACTTTCAACACGTCACCATCAACACGCGTGGAGATCGTACACTCGACCATTGTTACTCCCCCTTCCGGGACGCATACAAGTCCCTCCCCCGCCAACCTTTCGGCAAATCGGATCACTCTTCCGTTCTGCTCCTGCCTGCTTATAGGCAGAAACTGAAACGTGAAGCACCCGCCCTCAGGACAATCCAATGCTGGTCGGACCAATCGGACACTATACTACAGGGCTGTTTTGATCACGTGGACTGGGACATGTTCCGGGCAGCGTCTGATGATGACATAGAGGCGTATTCAGATACGGTCACGTGTTTCAACAGGAAGTGTATAGAGGATGTAGTTCCGACCAAAACAATCCGCATCTACCCCTACCAAAAACCGTGGATTAACAGCGATGTTCGATCAGCCTTGTCAGCGCGGACATCTGCCTTTCAATCTGGAAACACTGACAATCGGAAACAAGCCAGTTACGATCAGAGGAGATCCATCAAAGCAGCCAAACGACAATATAAAAACAAAGTTGAAGAACATTTCAACAACAACAACCCAAGAAGCATGTGGCAGGGCATCAATAACATCACAGTTTATAAAAGGAATAAACCAGCTACTGTGAACATTGCCACCTCTCTACCGGACGAGCTTAACACTTTTTATGCTCGTTTCGATGCTGACAACACCGCCCACACAGAGAGCGCTGCCACGGCTGCTGCAGAAGAGATGAGTCCACTCTCGCTTTCTGTCGCGGATGTAACCACATCCTTCAAACGGGTGAACATCCGCAAAGCCGTGGGTCCGGATGGTATTCCAGGCCGTGTGCTGAATGCATGCGCTTTCCAACTAGCCGGGGTTTTTATAGACATTTTCAACCTTTCCCTCTCATTGTCTGTGGTTCCTTCATGCTTCAAAAAATCCACCATTCACCATACCGAAGAAAAATAAAATCACATGCTTGAATGATTGGAGGCCCGTTGCTCCGACACCCATCTTCAGCAAGTGTTTTGAGAAACTCATCAGAGAACACATCTGCTCTGTGCTGCCTGCTTCACTGGACCCACTACAATTTGCATACCGTAGTAACCGTTCCACAGACGATGCTATTGCCTTCACACTGCACACTGCTCTCTCCCACCTGGAAAATAAGTACACCTATGTGAGGATGCTGTTCGTGGATTATAGTTCAGCATTTAACACCATAGTGCCTGCCACACTGGTTGCAAAGCTCCAGACTCTGGGACTGAACAGATTTCTGTGCAGCTGGATCCTGGACTTCCTGACAGGCAGAAGTCAGGTGGTCAGAATGGGCAACAACACCTCATCTCCCCTGATCCTCAACACTGGTGCTCCGCAGGGCTGCGTCCTTAGCCCACTCCTGTACTCCCTGTACACACACGACTGTACAGCCACACACAGCTCCAACATCATTGTCAAATTTGCCAATGACACAGCAGTGATAGGCCTGATCACGACAACGATGAGACGGCCTACAGAGAGGAGGTGAGTACCCTGACTAAATGGTGTCAGGAGAACCACCTCTTGCTCAACATCGACAAGACCAAGGAGCTGGTGGTGGATTTCAGGAGAAAGAGCACAGAACACACATCCATCTCCATCGACAAGACACCTGTGGAGCGGGTAAACAGCTTTAAGTTCCTCGGCGTTCACATCACAGAGGATCTCACATGGTCCGCTCACACAGATGCAGTGCTGAAGAAGGCACATCAGCGCCTCTTCTTCCTGAGAAGGCTGAGGAAGTTTGGAACGAGCCCCAGCATCCTCAGATCCTTCTACACCTGCACTGTGGAGAGCATCCTGACCGGCTGCATCACCGCCTGGTTTGGGAACAGCACCGCTGGCAACCACAAAGCTCTGCAAAGGGTCGTGCGAACTGCCCGCCACATTGTTGGAGGTGAGCTTCCCTCCCTCCAGGACATCTACACCAGGCGGTGTATAAGGAAAGCCCGGAGGATCATCAAGGACTCCAGCCACCCGTCCCACAGTCTGCTCTCTCTGCTGCCCTCAGGGAGAAATCTCCGCAGCATCCGATCCCGCACTAGCTGACTGAGGAATAGCTTCTTCCTCAGGCTAATGAACAGTAAAACTAATACACCCTACAGCACACTCCCACTTTACGATATACCATGCACTGCACTTTAACACAGTTCAACTGGACTACACGCACACACTACACAAACACAACAATCTATCTGCTACCACTGGATACCATGCAACGCACATCCATGACATTGTGTATCCGGCCTATGTAAATCTGCTGCAACTTTTGTGCATATGTGTGTACATATGTGTACATAATGTAAAATGTGTACATAATGTGTATTGATAACTGTAAGTATGTCCAATAGTACACGGTGTGTACTGACTATATGTATGTGTATTCTGCACATTGTCTTCTGTATAAGTCTGTAAGTATGTACTGTCTATATGTAAATTGTTTCTGCATTGTCTGGAGCACGCCTTTAAGAATTTCACTCACCAAGGCACACGTGCTGTGGTGATGTGACAGTAAAAGTGATTTGATTTGATTTGATTTGATCTCCTTCCATTCATAGTCAAAACACTCGAACGAGTTGTCTTCAACCAGGTCTCATTGTTTCTTTCACAGAACAACAAACTGGACGATAAACAGTCAGGTTTTAGGAGTGGCCATTCAACTGAGACTGCGCTACTCTCAGTCACTGAAGCCCTGCGAATCGCTAAAGCCAACTCCAAATCATCAGTCCTCATTCTGCTGTATCTGTCTGCCGCTTTTGACACTGTCAATCATCAGATCCTCCTGTCCACCCTCTCATCACTGGACATCACTGGGATTCCACTTTGCTGGTTTGAATCCTATCTCACTGGTCGGTCTTTCAGGGTGGCCTGGGGAGGGAAGGTATCCAAAGCACATCAATTGGTCACTGAGGTTCCCCAGGGCTCGGTTCTTGGACCCCTCCTCTTCTCCACATACACTACATCACTGGGTCCTATCATACAGGCACATGGCTTCTCTTACCATTTCTACGCTGATGACACACAGCTCTATCTCTCATTTCGACCAGATGATCCTACGGTAGCTGCACGGATCTCAGGCTGCCTGGCAGACATCTCGGCATGGATGGAAGAACATCACCTACAGGTCAACCTGGCAAAGACTGAGCTTCTTGTCTTCCCTGGCACTCCAACTCTACAGCATGACTTTTACGATTCAGTTAGGTTCATCAACAATTACCTCATCAGCTTCGGTCAGAAACCTTGGTGTAATCTTTGATGACCAGCTGACCTTCAAAGACCACATTGCAAAGACTGCTCGATCTTGCAGGTTTGCACTACACAACATCAGAAAGATCAGGCCCTTTCTGACAGAGCATGCTGCACAACTTCTTGTCCAGGCCCTTGTCATTTCCAGGCTGGACTACTGCAATGCTCTTCTAGCTGGACTTCCATCAAACACAATCAAACCTCTACAAATGATTCAGAATACAGCGGCACGACTGGTCTTCAACAAGCCCAAAAGAGCCCATGTTACACCTCTCTTTGTCTCCTTGCACTGGCTACCAGTTGCAGCTTTCATCCAGTTCAAGACACTGATGCTTACATATAGAACAACCACAGGCTCAGCACCCACCTACTTCCACTCACTATTACGAATCTACATCCCTTCCAGAAGTCTGAGATCTGCTAGTGAGCGACGCCTTGTGGTACCATCACAGAGAGGCTCAAAATCACTCTCCAGAACATTCTCGTTCACCGTTCCTGACTGGTGGAATGATCTTCCCACCCCTATCCGGAACACTGGATCCCTGTCAATCTTCAAGCAACAACTGAAAACTCATCTCTTTTGACACTACTTGACTTAATCCAAAAAAAATATATATATAATTAACTTCTTTGATTTGATTCTTTTGATTTGTGTGCGGCGTAGGACAGCAAGACCTCGCACTTGCGCGGCAGTGCCAGCGGGTCTCTAAAACTAAATAAAGTTTAGGTGCTTTTTTGAAGGGAAAAACGTCACTAAAGGGGTCTGCAATGTTGCTAAGTTGGCAACACTGTGCATCTCCATTTCTCCACCTACGGGTTGGGCCACGGGTCAAACTGAAAATAAGCGCTGCGTTAATCGCGCAGTAATAAAATCAGTGCCGTTAAAATGAATTTGCGTTAACGCATTATCAACGTAGGCAGAGCTGCGCAACAGCTGACTATCATCTTTTCAGTTCCAATCCAAATGATTCTCCCATCTCAGATACGTGGCACTATCACTCACCTCCAGCTTAATTCAAGCTTGCATCCAACCCTCCCTCCCACCCTCATTAATACCAATATACTTAATTCCATATATTATGTCGTGCACCTTTTCTATTGGTTGTTTTTCTTTATTCTGTTTAAGATCTTTGCAGCAAGACAAATTTCCCAAGCAGTCCCACTTTCATCATCTTGATGTCATGCTGATGGTTCTGGGGGTTATTACAGACAGAAAATATTTAAAAACCCCATACGGAACCAAACCAAATGTTGTGTATAATCAATAAATTTACTGCCAGAGTAGTCCTGACTAAATTGTCTTAAAATGGCGTGACTCCTTTAAGATTCTGGCCTGTTATTAAGGACAAAATATCTTGTTCAGGAACTTTTATTTTAAAGGTGTCAGATTCATTACTAAATTTGAAACTTTAGTTAATGATTAAACACTCACAGAGCTTTTCTGCAGTTGATCACAGCTGGTTTCAGTCTTCTTCTCCCCTCATCTGAGGTGTTGTATTTCTTGAGGTCCAGCTCATCCAGCGGCTCCTCTGACATCTGAAGCATGTAGGCGATTGTTGAGCATTGAGCAGGAGAGAGTTTATTCTCTGAGTGTTTGTCTGATTTCACAAACTCCTGAATCTCTCTGGACAGAGTCTGATCTTTCACTTCCAGCAGACAGAGGAACAGATTGATGGATCTTTCAGCTGAGAAAGGATAATCATCATCATCATCTTTGATCTTCTCTTTAATGTACTGTGTGGTTCTGCTGATGCTCTCTGAGCTGTTCTCTGTGTGTGTCAGTAAATCCTGTAAGAGTCTCTGATTGGACTCCAGTGAGACACCCAGCAGGAACCGCAGGAACAGATCCAGCTCTCCATTCTCACCCTGGAGTGCTTTAATTACTGCTGATCTTAGTAGATTATACAGACAGTCTTCATCAGATCTGTAAGATCTGAATTCATGCAGTGGCTCAATATTTTTTGTTAAATAGCAGTAAAGCAGATAGAAAGCAGCTAGAAACTCCTGAACACTCAGATGGATGAAGCTGTAGACTTTCCTCTGATGAATGACAGATTCCTCTTTAAAGATCTCAGTGCAAATCCCAGAATACACTGAGGCATCAGTGACATCTATACCGCTCTCAATCAGGTCCTCCTCATAGAACATCACATTGCCCTTCAGAAGCTGTTTGAAAGCCACTTCAGCAAGTTTCACAATCACTTCTCTGTTGGACTGCAGGAGTTTCTCTGGATCTCTCTCTTCATACTTCTGGCTCTTCATGTTGATCTGAATCAGTAGGAAGTGGATGTACATTTCAGTCAGAGTTTGAGGGATTTCTGCACTCAGATCTTCTTCCAGGAGCTTCTGAAGAACAGTGGATGAGATCCAGCAGAAGACGGGGATGTGGCACATGATGTGGAGGCTTCTTGCTCTTCTGATGTGTGAGATGATTCTGCTGACTTGATGCTGGTCACTGATTCTCTTCCTGAAATATTCCTCCTTCTGAGGTTCATTGAATCCCTGAATTTCTGTCCGACGGTTGATGTATTTGGAGGGGATCTGATTGGCTGCTGCTGGTCTGGAGGTGATCCAGATGAAAGCAGAGGGAAGCAGCTCTCCTTTCATGAGGTTTGTCATCAACACATCCACTGATGAAGTCTCAGTCACATCACAAACTTTCTGAGCGTCTGAAAACAGTGTGATTCTGCTTTCATCCAGACCATCAAAGATGAATACAACTTTACACTCCTCATAAATATTTGAGTCCAGATCTTGAAGTGTAGGATGAAAGTCCAGCAGAAGTCTGTGAAGACTGTACTGATGATCTCGGATCAAGTTCAGCTCTCGAAATGGAAGAACAAACATGAAATCTACCTCCTGATTGGCTTTTCCTTCGGCCCAGTCCAGAATGAACTTCTGCACAGAGACGGTTTTTCCGATTCCAGCGATGCCTTTAGTAAGAACAGTCTTGATCTGGTCTTTCTCCTCACAAGCTGGTTCAGGTGAGGCTTTAAAAATGTCATTGCAGTAGATTGTAGTTTCTTGTGAGTGTTGTGTTCTGGCTGTTTTCTCCATCTGTAAAACCTCATGTTCTTCATTCACTCCTTCACTCTCTCCCTCTATGATGTAGAGCTGTGTGTAGATCCTGTTCAGGAGGCTTTCATTCTCCTGGAGTTTCAGTCCCTCAAATAATCTCTCATACTTGTTCTTCATGCTGGTTTTGAGCTGGTCTTTGACTCTCTGTAGTTCATCATTCACTGGTTGTGGAGGATCTCCTGTCTGATCATCTCTATCCACACTGCTGAGGAAAAAAAACTGATTTAAAAAAATGTATAAATAAATGAATTTAACTATGAAAATATTTAAAATATGAATCGTTACAGGTGGCAGTCTAGTATTTTTCAAATATTTTATTACATATCTTGACTCTGGGATCAAAATGTATTTTCCATCACTGAAATTTTGTCCATATATTTGAGGTAAAATAAAAAATGAAAAAATGAAAAATGAAATTATGTGTGTTTTCATGTGCTCTCAAATTAACTGTTGTTAGTTTCACTCACTAGTTATAATTAAAGGTGCTGTTGGAGATCTAGGAAAATGCTAACTTTAGCCAGATAGCACTGAAAGCGAGCGTCCCACCCTCCCTGAAATCGCCGTTCAAAGCCATGCCCCTTGAATGCACATAAGCTCAAAGAGAATACCAGAGACAACATTAAATTAATACAATAGGCTACATCAACGGTTTCCAGTTACAGTCCTTGCGCCCTTCCCGGTCTGCACATTTCATATGTACTGTATATCTTATCACATCCGACGGCTGTTCTATTCAACCGTAAGTCATTAACCAGATATTAACCATATCATAAGATATTCCACCATGATTCTAGTTCAAAGCGAGCATATGTGTTCCATACAAAGGGCATTAAAGTGTATGAGACGTGAATTTAATTTATTTTTATTTATAGAGGTATATTATGTCACACTTCACACTTCTCTAGTGAGTTTCGTCTGTGTGGGAAGACGCTGTGCAGCGCAAATCCGTGAATGAATGTTCCGAAGTGAAATAAACTTCAAGGGATTTTCCCTGCTCAGGGAGTAGGGATCAATGGACACGGTGTAGGGAGCATGTCAATCGGAACACAGTTCATGCACGTAGCTCTCTTCTAACAAGGTTGTTATCTGAATCAGGTGTGTACTAACTAAGCGAGATATGCAAAATATGCAGAGCAGGGAGCACGAGGACTGCAATTGTGAACCGCTAGGCTACAACATGTGTCATTCACCAGTGAGAAAACTTCATTGCACTGTTAGTAAAAGAACTACAATACCAGGAAGGAAGATCGGGTTGTTGATGTTTGCCTGCCATTCTTGCTCTGTCTGCACAGTGTGTGTGAACGTGCTGATGACTGTCACGGTCCTGCTGGTGTGCCAGATGTCACTGTGTGTTTGTTTGAGCACATGGCTTGTTATTTGTTGTTGGTGCCATGTACTCTACTGTCTATTGTCTGATCCCGCCCTTCTTGTTATCTCATTATTGTTTCAGTTACGCCACCTGTGTCTTCCTCATTGCCCTCCTCGTTTGTCTCCCCATTTATTCTCCTGGTGTCTGCAGTCCTGTGCTGTTTCATTGTTTAATGTCAGATGTGTTACGTCGTGTGTGTGTGTGTTATGTCTGTCAATACTGCAGTTCTCTGCCTGTCTGTTTTACCCCCTCGGGGTGTTTTTTGTTCAGTTTTGTTTCTTTTAATTATTAAAAGACCCACTTTCTCCTGCACTTAAGTCCTAATCCTCATCTCTCTTCCAGAACCATGACAGAACGAAACCAAAGCCAAATGAGGACTCAGCTGAGAATGGGCTCAAACCGTCCACCAGCCCGTAATGTCAGCAGCCCCTCTACCAACACATCCTCGAGTTTCAGGCCTTGAGCTCCCTCCGTCAGCAGGGCATTGACATGAGTTAGTTTGCCCTGAGGTTCAGAGGTGCAGCAGAGCATTTGGGGTACAACAATGTGGCCCTCAAGGACCTCTTCAATGGTGCCCTTGAGGAGCTCCTCAACTGGTGGAGGATGAGGGGGCTGGACCATCTGACGTTTGGGGTATTTGTGGAGTTCCTCGAGGCTGTTCCAGAGCCCGCTCCAGTCCGGGAACCCACAGAGTTGGCTTCAGAACCCACTCCAGTCCGGGAGCCCACAGAGCCCGCTTCAGAGCCCGCTCCAGTCCGGGAGCCCACAGAGTCCGCTACAAAGCCCGCTCCAGTCCAGGAAGCTCACAGAATCCGCTCCAGAGCCCGCTCCAGTCCGGGAGCCCACAGAGTCCGCTCCAGAGCCTGCTCCGCTCCGGGAACCCAGAAAGTCTGCTCCAGAGTCCGCTCCGCTCTGGGAGCCCAGAAAGTCCGCTCCAGAGTCCGCTCCGGTCCGGGAGCCCACAGAGTCCGCTCCAGGGCCCGCTCCAGCCCAGGAGCCTTCAGAGTCCACTCCAGGGCCCACTCCTTTCAAGAGGTGGTTCTCTGCTCCACCCTGGTGGCCTCCTGCTCTGTCGGCCCCGTCCTGGAACCCTGGTCTAACTCGATCTCAAGCCATCTGCCACTACACGGTCCTGGCCCACCATCCCTCCCCCTAATCCACCACTGGCCCACCCCCCTCCTAGACATTTTTCTGTTTTAGTGTGTGGAGCGTCTGGAATCCGCTCCTTAAAGAGGGGGTTGTGTAACGATCCTGCTGGTGTGCCCTGGCTGGCCACCAGATGTCACTGTGTTTGTTTGGGCACATGGCTTGTTGTTCGTTGTTGGTGCCATGTGCTCTCCTGTCTATTGTCTGACCCCGCCCTTCTTGTTATCTCATTATTGTTTCAGTTGCGCCACCTGTGTCTTCCTCATTACCCTCCTCGTTTGTCTCCCCATGTATTCTCCTTGTGTCTGCAGTCCTGTGCTGTTTCATTATTTAATGTCAGATGTGTTACATCGTGTGTGTGTGTTATGTCTGTCAATACTGCAGTTCTCTGCCTGCCTGCCTGCCTGCCTGCATGTTTTTCCTCCTCGGGGGGTGTTTTGTTATTAAAATACCCACTTTCTCTTTGAGTCCTCACCTCGTCTCTCTTCCGGAACTGTTATGACCTACAGTAATTTGTCTGTTGTTTCAATGCTGCCTTCTGGTGTTCTCTCTCTGTGTAAGTTTACATTTGTTTTCAGGAAGGCGGTTCTTGGAGTTAATCTGATGGAGCTGGCGGTTGGTTCTCATCCTTGCCTGACTTGGATAAAGGACTGCCCTAAATGCCGATCGAGGCCTTTTGTGCCATTGTACTTCTTGTCATTTACTTTGTGCCGTGCATTTGTTTGATCCTCCGAGTATTATTCTGCTCCATCTACATTATCTTTCATTTAAATGACAGATCTGATTGTATTTGGTCCAGGCCAAATTAACTATGACTATGAATTCCGATTGTGAAATGTTAACTTGTATATAGCTTATGTAAATAGATTGTAAATAATTGTGATAAGGGACGTAGGGGGATAGACGCTATTTTATTTTTTGAATATTCTTCTTTTATATTGTTTTTGGAAAAGGGAGTTAGGTAAATTGTGATTGTATTTTGTTTTCTTTAATTTCGATTTAGGAAAGCTAGTGGTTAAATAAAGAGTTATTTTTGTTTGTTATTTTGGCCTTGTCTAACCCTGATGTTAAACCCTTACCTTATTTGAAATAAAAAGGAAAAAAAATAATAGGGAATTGGGAGCTCGTGTTTGTTGTGGCGTTGTTATTACATTTTAGAAAATAAAAGAAGACTGTTGAAATTTGCTTTGTATATTTTTGTTTGGCTAGTGGTTTTCAATATAAGGGGGAGGGAATTCGGAATGTCTTCGAAATTCGAGTTGAAAAATTGTGCAATCCAACCTTCTGTTGAACAATTATATATTTTTCGTAAGGATAATTTAATTTCGATTGCTGATTTTTATCAAATTAAATTTCCTCGTAGTGCAGTAAAGCAAGAAATCAAGGAGGTGATTTATAAGCATTTGGTGGAGCATGGAGTTTTGCCAGAGGTGAGCGAAGCAGGTGTTGCAGATCAGTTGCCAGTTTCCGTGGGTGAGGGGGCGGAGTATCCCAAACCCGAGGAGATGGCCGGCATGGATCCTGTCGAGCTCCCTCCTTCAACTGATCCTCGGTTGGCAATCAGACTAAAAGAGCTTGATCTAGATTTAAGTAAGCAGCGGTACCAGAGTTAGCTGTTGCACGCACGCAAAATTGAAATCGAATCTCAACGAGCAATTAAGCTTAAGGAGTTGGAGCTCGAGCTCAGGAATAAGTCACCTGGTCGACCCACAGCTGCTGTTGCGCTCGGCGTGTGCATGCCAGCGCCGTTACCCATAGATACTTCCACTCTGAGTCCTATTCCTGCACCTCGACGAAACCAACAAGTCAACCTGAATTTGATGTTAGTCGACAGAAACGTATTGTGTCTGTGTGAACAGATTGCACTAATACAAACGTTGACAGGCAGGTAGAAAAGACAATTAAAACGCTCGGACCGAGTGTTTTTATTGGACGATCATTTCTTGGTACTACACCTTCCACAAAATATATAAATATATAAATACACTTAGACCACTTAACTTGATGATTGCTATCAGGATGTGAAGAGACTTTCAACCAGCACAACAAAAAAAATTCTGAAGACAATCAACTTTGCCCACTTTAATTCACCCACTAGTTATATGTTCAGACTCACCTGGGGTCAGAAGTCACCGGTTCATCACTGAGGTCAGGAGGATGGTGTAATGATCTGCCACTCTTCAGAGACACACAACTGGGTTCAGGGAATGAAAATCTCTCCGTCCTACAGCAGATAATGATAAACACACATCAATAACTCAGGTTTTTAGCCAGAACACTGCAGACACTTGTTTGCTTAGGTATGTAGTTGTAGTAGAAAAAAAGCAAACAGTTTGATGTTGTGAAATAGAGGTACAGAGGATGTAACAGATCACTCTTTCACTCAACTCTGAAAAGACTTTAGTGAAAAGAAACTCATCGAGCATATGCACTGAAGTGTTTCAGAAATAATTCTGAGATTCTGGCATTGTCAGTAATGACGCATAAGGCGGTACATTTATATATGCTTCTATAATGTCCTCATTTGTAAGTCGCTTTGGATAAAGGCGTCTGCTAAATGACTAAATAAAATAAAAATAAATATGCATGTGTGTATGCCAGCAGCTAGGCTATCTTCATGGCGAAATCAAAATAAATAACAAAAGTCATACAATTAAGAAGCAGTATAAAACATTTATGGTTTATACCAGACAAAATATCTACAATACATTCAGGTGATACTCTTTTAAATACATTAGTTAAACACATCTGAATAAAATTGTTGTCTATTTATATTAAAAAACAGTACAATCCAATAAACATGTTTAACAGTCATTGTAGTGTGACAGGGAAGGCATTATGGTGGTTGTTCACCTTTTAATAAATACCTCTGTGTGAGTCTTGTATGCCCTAAAAACAAGATGATCATACCTAGATTTGAAATTAATAGGATGCATTATTCTTAAACTAGGATTTATTTAATGCAATTTATTTCCATGGCATTCATCCCATTCCATCTACCACTTGTTATTAATATAAGAGTTTATAAATGGTCTAAGATCAGAGGGTGGAATTTGACACTCTGAAATATGTAAGTTGAGAGCCTCCTTTGCAGTGATGTCTGCTTTCTCATTACCAGATACGCCAATATGGCCTGGAACCCAGCAGAACAAGATAATGATGTTTTTCGTGCATCAAATATTACCATAAAAAGTTCCGGTGAGAGTACGCTGTGCGCGAAGTGGCTGCCACTTCTCATCGCTATCGTTGTTTTGTCATTTAGTCAATCGTTCATGTTGTTAATCATTCATGTTGATATATTTTCTTGGGACTTCGAGTTTGGATTTAATAGAACAGTGCTATTTGGATTTTTGTTTAAAGTGTCCGAATAAACAGCAACATCACCATATTGGAGCGTATGGATGTGTTCTCTTAGTACTCAAAGTTTGGATTTAATGGAACAGTGAGATTTGGATGTTTGGGCAAAGTGTTCGAACTTCCGAAATAAACAGCGACATCACCATATCAGAGCGTTTGGATCTGTTATGCTGATGGACTGCTGATTTTGCCATTTTTGAAACTGCTTTGCAAAGTTCTATTCAACATCTCACCTTTGAAATCGCCACGAGCCCTCTGCCTGTGATTTTGCTTTACCACTCAGCACTCACGGTGTGTAAGTTTCCTCTTTCTCATTGAGTAGTGTTTCTTTGTGGTCCTGCCTATCCGGTCTTGGCTGACGTGGAGTAGTGTGGCCCCACTTTACCATTTCCCACGAGCCCTCTGCCCTTGCCTATCCGTAGGTACCGTACCGGTCGATGCCACCAGTAAGTTTCCACTTGTTTAACGAGTTGTGTCTTGTATGGTTTGATGATTTTGTGAATCATACCTAGATGGGCTTGACTAGCGTGGTGTTGTCTAGTGTGGCTTTACTGCTTTCTGTGAGTGCTGCAAATTGTGCAAGGAGGTGTTTTTCCCTATTACTAACTTTTTGGCTTTGAGACCACTGGCCCTAATCATATCTGGGCTTGTTTTGTTTCTCATTGTTAGCATGGATCTTTGTTATACCTCATCACAGCTGCATAACCTTAATGGTTCCTCCCGTCTGGATATCTCTATATATGAATGGTGTAAAACTCTCGTAATTGCTCGTCATCCACGTTACATCCCTCAGTCAGCAAAGCGTCGGTTGATTAATGAATACAACCCTCCTTCTTCAATACCTGTGATCTGGTCGCACAAGGTCTAAACGTTACCATAGTAATCATGTGAATCTCCATCACATCTGCACTCTCACTCATACCCTTAACCAGAGATTTTCTCATTCGCCATGTTGTGTTCCACAGACACAACTGTGCCCTTTTGATCATTCATTCCTTTACTGGCATTCCATGACATTCCTTGACCTACACACTGCTGAGTGACATTATAATTGAGAGAAATATGGATTTACTATTTCCGCATGATCTAAAAGTAGCTGCCATCACCCCAATCCTTAAGAAACCTGGTCCTGATAACACAGTTCTGAACGATTTTAGACCAATATTAAACCTCCCATTTGTTACAAAAATATTTGAGGTGTGGACCGGATCTACTGGGACCTGGGAACGGCATTCCTGGCCAAAGTTAGGGAACGGGATCCCTAGGACTCAGTGGTGGGCCGGCGGGCTTGAGTCAGCAACTAAAGGTGGCGGGCTTGAGTCAGCGACTAAAGGTGGCGGGCTTGAGTCAGCGTCTGGTGGTGGCGGGCTTGCCACATGTGCTTCAGGTTGGGCTTGCCACATTAACGCCAGCTGGCTTGCCACATTAACCAATCTGGCTTGGTGAGCCACGAATGGCGGCATCGATCTCCCGTGAATGGGGATGTCAGTGACCCACGGACGGTGGCGTGATTCTCCCGGAAACGGCGGGCCTGGGAGACCCGCGGAAGGCGGCGTCAATCTCCCGCGAACAGTGGGCCTGGGGGAGTCTCGGACGGCGGCGTGATATTCCCGCAAATGGCGGGCCTGGGGGAGCCGCGGACGGCGGCGTGATATGAGGGAGCCACCGAGGCGAGTGGGCTTTCCCCGCGGATGGCAGCCATGATTTCCCCGCGAACGGCGGGCTGGAGAAAGCCGCAGACGGTGGACTCGCGACACTCGCGGTGATCCCAACGAACTCCCACGCCGATTTGCAGTGGGCTAGGGCCCACTGCCCACTGATGACGAGCGGCGACTTCCATGTCGCAGGACAAACAAACAGGAACAAAACAAAGGACTTTCAAAAAGCGGAAAATAAATTAGGTGAGTGGGCGCCGCTTACTGTATGGTCTGGTCTTCTGTCACGGTGCACACACGAGGAGGATACAGGAACATGCAGACGAGGAGTAAACTCAAATAATAGTCTTTAATGTAGACAAACAAGGCTCGGTAGGACAAGGCAAGGCTGAAACAGACAGGAACACCGGGGAATAACGAGTAGACCAGACAAAACGAAACTGAACGGGCAGGAACTTAAATACACAGAATAATCAAACGTAATGAGACAAACACAGCTGGACGAGAATTAACTGATAATCACATTAAACAAGGACAGGAAACAAACCAAATAAGGACACAAGAGGCGGGAACACTTGACACACACGACAGAGGACTGACACACAGAGCTCCCCCCAGCATGACATTTTCATCTACATCGATGGTGTCCAGATTAGGCCCTCAACAACTGCAAAATTTGTGAGTATTTTTCAACTCTACATTATGTTTTGATTCACATATTGGTCATATTGTTAAATCATGCTTTTACCAGTTGTGTAATATTGTTCATATACGTCCCCTCCCCGCTTAATTTTGGAGATGCTGAAACTGTTATCCATGCTTTTATGACCTTCAGATTGGAATACTGTAACTCCTTATATAGTGGCTTACCTCCCAACGTTATTAATCGCCTTCACTTATCGCTTTGCTACTGTTCGGACGCTCTTGCTTATCTGCGCTTTGCTCCCTGTTATTGGTGAACTCTTCACTTATTTCTGGGATGTTTCCAAAATCCCTGAAAACTCCAGTTATTAAGCTCCTTCTGAAAAGGTTTTTTTCAGCTAATCAGCGCAGCTAAATACACAGTTGAGTGGAAAGAGCTGTCCCCACCTTTCTAATTATCACAACAAAGCCTAAAACACGAATGGCTTGAGTTGAAACTTAATGCGGTCCTGTTTGCCAATGCTTAATCGCAAATTAACAGGTGGCAAACAGTCTTTGTGCACTTTTAATTGCAGCCAACGGCAAACCATAAACACAATTAGCACAAACATTTCAGATAAAAAAGCAGTAAACGAATCACTTCTCACAACTAGCAGATATTAACTCTAAAAAGCTGAAAAAATGTTTTAGGCAGATCACTTACTCGTTCTTGTCGCCTCAGCAGTCAGTATGCTTTTCCTGAAGACTGGACACTGCTCAGCGGGTTTTACATTTTTTTTTACAGTCGCTGTCCTCGCCTTTCTAATTATCACAACAAAGCCTAAAACATGCGCAATTAACACAAACGTTTCAGATAAAAAATCAGTAAACAGATAGGGTTAGAACCTAACCCTAACCCTATTAGGCAGATCACTAACTCTATCTTGTCGCCTCATCAGTCAGTACGCTTTTCCTGATGTATCACACTTTTTTGTGTGAAAAAATATATAGTATTTTTTGTGTTTTTTCACTGATCTTAAAAAAACGAGCTGGTATCGTTGGCGATACCGTTGACCCCAGAGAGTTAATGATGTGCCAAATGTTCTCTATCGGTGAAAGATCCGGACTGCAGGCAGGCCAATTCAGCACCCGGACTCGTCTACTACGAATCCATGCTGTTGTAATAGCTGCAGTAGGTGGTTTTGCTTTGTCCTGCTGAAATACACAAGGCCTTCCCTGAAATAGAAGTCATCTGGAGGGAAGCATATGTTGCTTTAAAACCTTTATATACCTTTCAGCATTCATAGTGCCTACCAAAACATACAAGTTGCCCATACCGTATGCCCTTATGCACCCCCATACCATCAGAGATGCTGGCTTTTGAACTGAGCGCTGATAACACGTTGGAAGGTCTCCCCCTCTTTAGCCATGAGGACACGGTATCCGTGATTTCCAACACGAATGTCAAATTTGGACTTGTCTGACCATAGAACACTTTTCCACTTTGAAAAAGTCAATTTTAAATGAGCCTTGGCCCACAGGACACAGCAGCTCTTCTGAACCATGTTCACATATGGCTTCCTTTTTGCATGATAGAGCTTTAGTTGGCATCTGCAGATAGCACGATGGATTGTGTTTACCGACAGTGGTTTCTGGAAGTATTCTTGGACCCATTTAGTAATGTCAATGACTGAATCATGCCGATGAGTGTCGTCTGAGGGCCCGAAGCAAAAGTCTTCGGCCTTGTCCCTTACACACAGAGCTTTCTCCAGTTTCTCTGAATCTTTTGATGATGTTATGCACTGTAGATGATGAAATTTTGCAAAGCCTTTGCAATTGACGTTGAGGAATGTTGTTTTTAAAGTATTCCACAATCTTTTTCCACACTCTTTCAAAGATTGGAGAGCCTCTGCCCATCTTTACTTCTAAAAAACTCTGCCTCTCTAAGACATCCCTTTTATAGCTAATCATGTTACAGACCTGATTTCTTGCTTTTTCAGCCCTTCGATGACCCCGTGTCAACTTTTTTGAGACCTGTAGCAAGCATCAAATTGGAAAGGAGCTCATTTAGTGGATAAAAGGGTTAAAATTACTCGGTTTAAACATTTGTTATGTTCTCTATGTTCTATTGTAAATAAAATGTTGGTTCATGTGATTTGAAAGTCTTTTAGTTTTCATTTTATTAAAATTTAAAAAACGTCCCAACATTTCCGGAATTCGGGTTGTATTGTTATAAAATATCTTCTTTAGTTTAGATACTTACGATTATGGGATGATCAGTCTTTACAGATTTAAGTCATATGACAGCACATATGCAGCCCAAGACTGGTTGCTCACTGAAGCTAAGCAGGGTTGAGCCTGGTCAGTACCTGGATGGGAGACCTCCTGTATTAATTAATGAATGAATGATCCATTTATATAACACTTTATTGTGTATTGTTGTACACCCAAAGCGCTTTACAATCACGTGGGGGGGTCTCTCCTCAACCACCACCAGTGTGCAGCATCCACTTGGATGATGCGATGGCTGCCACAGTACAACGGCACTAATGCACTTACCACACACCAGCTACAGGTGGAGAGGAGAGAGAGACATAGAGCCAATCAAGTGTATGCACTCACCACACACCAGCTACAGGTGGAGAGGAGAGAGAGTCATAGAGCCAATCAAGTGTATGCGCTCACACACACCAGCTACAGGTGGAGGAGAGAGTCATAGAGTCAATCAAGTGTGCGCTCACCACACACCAGCTACAGGTGGAGAGGAGAGAGACATAGAGCCAATCAAGTGTACGCGCTCACCACACCCCAGCTACAGGTGGAGAGGAGAGAGAGACATAGAGCCAATCAAGTGTACGCTCACCACACACCAGCTATAGGTGGAGAGGAGAGAGAGAGTCATAGAGCCAATCAAGTGTATGCTCTCACCACACACCAGCTACAGGTGGAGAGGAGAGAGTCATAGAGACAATCAAGTGATCGTTCACCACACACCAGCTACAGGTGTAGAGAGAGAGAGACATAGAGCCAATCAAGTGTATGCGCTCACCACACACCAGCTACAGGTGGAGAGGAGAGAGAGACATAGAGACAATCAAGTGTATGCACTCACCACACACCAGCTACAGGTGGAGGAGAGAGAGAGACATAGAGACAATCAAGTGTATCGCTCACCACACACCAGCTACAGGTGGAGGAGAGAGTCATAGAGCCAATCAAGTGTATGCTCTCACCACACACCAGCTACAGGTGGATGGGGATTATTAGGAGGCCATGATTGACAAGGGCCAGTGGAGGACATTTGGCAACACCCGCTTCACTTACTAACCAGACCGACTTAATTTCTGTCACATGTCTTCAAAAGCTCTTACTGAGAATTACAGAGGATCAGATGTTGATGTTTTATTGGTTAAAATGATGCCACCATCATGGAGATAAGTGTTTGCTTTATTTGGGCTCTTAGACCCTTTACTCCTGCGTTAGATCTCTTTGTATAGCAATGCCTGTGCTATTGTAAAGCAGAGAGATCAGTGCTGTACATTAAGTGCGTGTTGCTACTTTTATGATGAGTTTGTCTTCATGAGCTGGTTTGCTTGCATTTATTTTATTTATTTTTTTACTCATTAAATGTTTATGTTTTGCATAAACAACCCTGTAAAACTACAGCTGGCAAACAAATTGATGCTCTAATAGTTATTGTGAATAATTTTAAGTCCATGGAATGCATAAAAATGTCAAACTTCTGTGTTATATAGATACACAGACATCAAGAACCAGCACATGAATCTCGACAATGGCGACAAACAACAAAATGCTTCATGCTGTAATGCATGCTGTGTACCAACACAGTAAAAAAATCCCATCATGCACTCCAGTATGAATAATTATTGTCACCACTATACAATACAATAAACTCAATCTGGTTAGTAATGAGTGAAGCTGGTGCTGCTGTTATATTTAATGTCTTATTATTATTTATTTTTTTGATTTCATCTGTGGCTGAAGTCATTTGTAGTTCTTGTGTTACTCTTTTCTTGAGTTAGTCTGCTTTTTAACAGCAACTGTTCATCATTTATGATCAATCATCATTTAATTAGTCATATAATTGCATGCGCTTTCCAGCTAGCCGGGGTTTTTACAGATATTTTCAATCTGTCCCTCTCTCTGTCTGTGGTTCCCTCATGCTTCAAAAAATCCATCATTGTGCCCATACCAAAGAAAAATAAAATCACATGCTTGAATGACTGGAGGCCCGTTGCTCTGACCCCCATCTTCAGCAAGTGTTTTGAGAAGCTGGTCAGAGACTACATCTGCTCTGTGCTGCCTGTGTAACAGGACAAAAAAAGAAAAGAAACAAGAAATTAAGTGTGAATGGTGTCAAAATGCTTGTTTTGGTTAAAATGTTTGTTCTACTAAAACAAATGTTATTCTATGTTCATTGTTTATTTAAATAATGCATCTTGGGAAAAAGGGGAGGCACCTAAAGGCAAGAAGTGTCAGCCGCCATCTCAGTTCATTCGAGCTGTTGATAAGGATGGTAGGTGAAAATGTCTCTGGTCAATCGATTAAAAAATGTCATAAGATATTTTTATCAAGTCAATTATATGTCTAGAAATGTGTTTGAGATAACTTTACTCGGTATTATTGTGTGCAGAGGGGTAAATAAAGAAGTTTGTAGCAGAGTTTTGTGTCTAACAGGTGGTTGTGCACACCACGTGCTAATGGCGTCTGCTTTTCATTTCCTATATTCATTTGGTTTGTGTATTATTTTTTGACAGTTTTGTGACCGGACTAGCAGAATTTATTGTCTATTTTGTGCTCTCCATGTCTTTTCCAGGTATGATGTATTACATTTTCTTTTCATGCAATTTTGTGTTCTGTTTATAAAAGAAAAAAGAGACTGAGTCATATTCATATGTAACTAAAAATAGTTTATTGACATAAGATCTCAGTTCATTCGAGCTGTTGATAAGGATGTTTTGTGACCGGACTAGCAGAATTTATTGTCTATTTTGTGCTCTCCATGTCTTTTCCAGATCTCCAGTTACAGTAAAGTGAATGTGCTCAGCAAAACTGTTGTCGCGTGGTCATTATAAATATAAAAGAACGCACGAACCAGAGGGGTTACAATGGTGCCGTGAATCCGTTCGTGATCGACGCGACGCTGAGGGTGCGACACGGCAGAGTGAGGCTGAGGACTGACGAGGGAGGCGTGTGACTGAGTCATCGCGGGCTTCTATGCTCGCGTGAAGCAGATCGTTGAGGATCTGACGAGGGAGGAGTGCAGCAGTAACGTCGCAGTATTCGGATGGACAATTTTCCAGCTGTCAGCAGATTCTTCGGAAAAAAAAAAAAAAAAACTTGTTTTTCCAACAAACTTTCGTGCAACGGGAGGTTTGATGGACTGCAGCTAAGTGACTGTTATTGACAGAGTTTTTCTGATTAATTTATTTACTTTTAGTGTTATTTTAGCGTGATACCTGTTAGTGACAACCTGAAAATGGCTGAGGGAGGTGCAGATAGTTGGTTATTTGGGGTCGGACGGGAAAATATCTGATGCAGTTTTCTAGTACAAATTCGGGACAGAGTGAAATAGATTTTAGGACCAAAGACCATAAAGCAAAGGAGAATCTTATGGTTCCTGATGGAAACCAGACTTTCCCTGTCACGTCTACTCCCAGACCAGATAAAATGGAGATGCCTGGCGATCGTGGCGTCAGTGATCTTGGTGTTTTAGTTGAAGAATTGGGTCGAAAATCGGTGAATCAGTTACTACTAGACTTTTGTCAGAGGGTGGGTTCGCTGGGACCAGTAATAAGACCAGCACCACAAATTCTCAATGTGCTAACCTCGATTTATCACGGTTGAATGTCATTTTGAAATCGGATGAGAAAGAACCACCTGTATTTAGGGAGACAATCTGGGTAGATGCGATGTTCAGGAATGGGTTGACATGATGCAGCTCTATCTAAAGCAGATGAAATAATCAGTCACCTTATGGGTAGGGCAAGAGATGTTGTAAAAGTAACTCTACGCAGTAACCCTACATTAGACTGCAAAACACACCCAGAGTTAATATACAGCATACTTAAACAACATTTCAGTAATGTGTCCTATTCTAGTATGCCTCTTGCAGATTTTTACAGCACGTTACCTAGACATGGTGAGAACCCTGTTGACTACTGGCTACGTCTAAATAAGGCAGCAGACATTGCTGACGAGTGTCTCAGAGCTCAGGGTAGATGTATGGACAATTTGAATTCTGAAGTTGCAATGATGTTTGTGCGAAATTGTCCAGACACCGATTTGGCGCGTACATTTAAAGTGCGTCCATTAGAAAACTGGACTGCAAAGGACGTTCAGGAGCTTTTAGACAGCTTCCAGCGTGACAGCAAGTTGAGAGCAAGCACAAATGAATATGCGATCGGTCATAATGCACAGATTTCTATGCACGGTTATGAACATGTTAATGCTGGTCCTGAGTCTTTGGTAACATGTTTTAAGCAGGGAACCAGCGGATTTCACGAATCAAAGTCAGATGCCAAAGACCAGTCTAGTTTGAATCGGATGGCTGATATGCTGGCACAGCTGATTGAGGTTTTGAAGAAGAGGGAGGAGAGTAAGTCTGAGTATGTGTCTGCAGGGAGAACGCGAGGAAAGACTGCAGTTGGGCAAAGAGACTGTAAAATTTGTGGTGACGCATCTCACACTACAATTGACCATTGCAGAACTGATCACTTGTGCTTCAGATGTCATGTTGCTGGCCATTCCAAGCGTGACTGTACAAAGAAATTCCCTAATTCACGTCCTGTTTCAGATTCGCCTGGCGGTCAGGGAAACTGAGTCGCCTGCACTCGGAGAGGGGGAGTGTGGGTGATTCTGAAAATTCCCTCGAGGTGGATACTGATTTTGAAGCTCTGTTTCTCTCCTTTAAGAATATTTGTCCTGCTCCCCAGAAAGTCATCTTTCAGAATACACAACGCATTGCTTGCTCAGATACACTTTTCTACACACCTGTTCTTATTAATGACTCTCTTACCGTTAATGCCATGTTAGACACCGGCTCTATGGCCTGTACTTTGAGCGATTCGGTAGTCATTAAACTGAGAGAACATTGTGTCTGGGATACTGTTAAGGAGGAAGAAACTGATGTCGTCATAATAGGATGCGGTGGCAAACGAGTGTTCCCAAAGAGTGTGCTTGAACTTAAACTGGATGTATATGGCTGTGATGTTTTTGTCCCATGTCTTGTTGTTCCAGGCCAAAGTGATGACCTCATCTTAGGGACAAACGTCATTAAGCATCTTGTCCACAGACTGAAGGGATCTGAAAGGTATTGGGAACTGATCTCTACGCCCAGTGGACCTAATTCGGAGGGTGATGAGTTCTTGTCGATGCTGGCTGGTATACATAGATGGGGGGGCGAAACAGTTCCAGATGTTATCGGTACAGTGAAGCTTAATCACGCAGTCACACTTTCACCTGGCACAGAACACCTTGTCTGGGGCAAACTACCCGCTAAGTCATGTGGCCGACCAGGTAGTACTGTCATGGTGGAACCATCTAGATTGCATTCTGCCTCTAGAAAGGTTTTGGTGGGTCGTGTTGTTTCTCCTCTTTGGGGTGACGGCTGGATACCACTAAAGTTGATCAATCCTAGTGACAAGCCAGTAACGCTGAGGCGAAACACGAAAGTAGCGGACGTTTACCCTTGTATTGCGTTAGAGGATGTGTGTGAAACAGGGCCCGAGTCTACATTACGGTCAAGTGTTCAGCGGTCAGCTACTGAACCAGATACATCTGATACTCTAAGCAACAGGCTTCAAAAGTGTGGTCTGGAGACTGTTGACTTAGAAACGTGTGAAGTTTCAGATTTTTGGAAGGCAAAGCTGTGTGATTTGGTGCTAGAATATGAGTCCATTTTTTCAAGACATTCTCTTGACTGTGGCGAAGTTAAGGACTTTGTACACAGAATTCGTTTGTTTGATGAGAGACCGTTTCGCTTGCCTTTTAGGCGAGTTCCCCCTTCACAGTACCAGAAGTTGCGTGTTGCTCTGAATGAAATGGAAGAGAGGGGTATTATACGCAAGTCCGTTAGCGAATTCGCATCGCCTTTGGTTTTGTGCTGGAAAAAGAATGGCGATTTGCGGATTTGCACGGACTTTCGTTGGCTTAACGCGCGTACTGTGAAAGATGCGCACCCTCTGCCTCATCAAGAGGATTGTCTTGCGGCACTCGGTGGCAATTCATTATTCAGTACTATGGATTTGACATCAGGTTTTTATAATGTCCCACTACACGAAGATGACAAAAAGTACACAGCATTCACTACGCCGGTAGGGTTGCATGAATATAACAGGTTACCTCAAGGCCTTTGTAACTCACCTGCAAGTTTCATGCGGATGATGACTAGGATCTTTGGTGAGCAAAATTTCTTGTCGCTGTTGTGCTACTTGGATGATTTAATGGTCTTCGCACCTAACGAAGAAGTTGCACTGCAGAGGCTTGAAATGGTTTTCGGATTGTTAAAACAGCACAATTTGAAATTGTCGCCAAAAAAATGCCACTTCTTAAGGCGTTCTGTAAAATTTCTTGGTCATTTGATCACAGAAGACGGTGTGTCTACAGACTCCGGAAAAGTCGAAGCAATTGCTAAAATCACTTCTGCTGAGTTGATGTGCCCTGATGGTGTCACCCCGTCGGTTAAGAAAATCCAATCCTTTCTCGGTCTCATTATGTGGTACCAACGGTTCATTGAGAATTGTTCGTCCCTTGCACGACCGCTTTTTGCTTTGACTAGTGGAGTTAAGCAAGCCAGAGGTGTACGGCGAAAGGGGGCTCCTATGTCAAGGAAACTCACTCCCGATGATTGGTCTCCAGCTTGCGAGGCGTCTTTGTCTGCATTGAAAGAAGCCCTCATCGCAAATGTAGTTCTCGCTCACCCTGACTTTTCCAGACCCTTTATTCTTGCCACTGATGCTTCATCCGAAGGGTTGGGCGCAGTGCTTTCGCAACTGAGTCCTGGAGAAAACCGGGCTCGGCCCATTGCGTTTGCGAGTAAGTCACTGTCCAGAGCACAAGCCAAATATCCAGCACATCGTCTTGAGTTCCTAGCTCTTAAGTGGGCCGTATGTGATAAGTTTAGCCACTGGCTAAAAGGACATCGGTTCACAGCTTGGACGGATAATAATCCTTTGACGCACATTTTGACCAAACCTAGGCTTGACGCCTGTGAACAAAGGTGGGTGGCTAAACTCGCTGCCTTTGAGTTTGACATCAAATATGTTCCTGGGTCGAAGAACACTATAGCTGACACCTTGAGCAGACAACCTTTTGTTGACAGTCGGGTTAGCCATCGCATAGTCAGGGAGCCCTATGACAAGCTGATGGCGGAGTCAAGGAACCATACCTGTGCTGCCGTTCAGGATGTTTTCCGATTGTCCAACGCCAGTCAGCGAGTAGTTGGCAGTGCGGAGGTACAGGCAGGTGTTTGTGATCGGATGGGGCTTAACTCAGACGCAGATGTGTCCGGGAGTTTTTCGAGTGCTGAGGTGGCTGCTGTTTTTTCTAATCACCTTTCTTGGGATGAAGGAATGAGAGTGCGGGCCATTCCTTTGGTTGGATTTGTCCAGCAGGTCTCAGATGTTGGATTCGATGCTCTTCCTTCATATTCGCATCAAGACTTGAGAAATAGACAACTTGAGGATGAACATTTGCAGAGGGTGATTTTCTACGTTGACCGAAACCGCAGGCCTTCGAGACGTGAGCGTATGGGGAGCCCAGTGCTGTACGGAAGTTTTAAAGCAGTGGGACAAGCTATCGTTGGTTGGTGTCCTGTATCGTGTTTCAAAAGATCCTCTGACACGTCACAAACGGTTTCAATATGTAGTACCTTCATCACTCAAAATCGAAGTATTGAGAGGTTGTCACGATGAGGCTGGACACCAAGGCCAGTATCGTACTGTCCACCTATCTGGTCAGCGTTTTTACTGGACTGGCATCGGACAAGATGTTCGTGAGTATGTGAAAAGGTGTAGTCGTTGTGTGCTTGCGAAGACGCCAGAGCCGGAGGGAGCGGGCTTTATTGGAGTGTTAAGACTTCTGCTCCACTTGAGTTGGTTTGCGTTGATTTCTGGACAGCGGAGGACTCGCAGAATAAGTCAGTTGATGTTTTAGTGGTCACTGATCATTTTACCAAACTTGCCCATGCTTTCCGTTGTCCAGATCAGTCTGCTAGATCAGTGGCAAAGAAGCTCTGGGATAACTATTTCTGTTACTACGGTTTCCCAGAGCGCATTCATTCTGATCAAGGAGCCAATTTCTGTAGCGAGCTAATCAGACACTTGCTTGAGTTCTCTGGAGTTAAGAAGTCGCAAACAACCCCATATCATCCAATGGGAAATGGCACCGCTGAAAGATTTAATCGAACGCTGGGAAATATGATCAGAGCCCTTGAGCCACGACCAAAGCATGACTGGCCGCAGATGCTTCACACATTGACGTTTTTGTACAATTGTACCATTCACGAAACTACAGGGTTTCCTCCCTTCTATCTAATGTTTGGTCGTACCCCAAGACTACCGATTGATGTCATCTTTAAAAGTGTGTTGAGGGATGATCTGAATGTATCTCTTCCCAAGTATGTAGAGTCTCTGAATAGGGACTTGAAAGATGCACTCGCTGTTGCAGAGGCTAATGCTTTTAAAGAACAGTCTCACCAAGCCCGCATGTACAATCGCAGAAATAAGGGTGGGCATATTGAAGTTGGTGACAGGGTTCTTTTGGCCAATAAAAGTGAGCGTGTAGCGCAAACTTTCCGACAAGTGGGACAGTGTGGTGTATACTGTGGTTGATCGTGATCCTAAGACCCACATTTACAGGATAAAACACCCTTTATCTGGTCAGCTCAAAGTGGTACACAGGAATCTACTTCTGTGTGTCAATTTCCTCCCTGTGTGTGACATTGTGGGGACTAATGATGATGAGAGAGTGTTTTCTGTAGATGATGGTGCTTCTGATGAATGTTCTGTAACTTCTGATGATTCAACGCCCAATGGTGTGGATCTTGTCGTAGCTGACTCTGTGGCTGATAATGGTCTTCAGATGGAAAGGTCGGGTGACGCTCCCGATTCAGCTGAGGTTGTTGTTGTGCCATTGCAAAGTGAGGTTTCTGTAGATCCTCCTTCAGATCATTCAGTCCATCAAGAAAGTCTGGAAATGACTAATGTCTGCAATTCTGATCTTGCTGTTGGTGGTACTGTGGACGGTACTGAGTTGCCGGGCCGCAGATCAAGGTTTGGCAGATTGTTGAAACCAGTCAATCGTCTTATTTCTTCTATGAATCAGCAGACTTTGCTTCACACAAGAAAGCAAACTCTTGGTAAATGGTCCATTTCAGTTCTCAGTCTAAAACATTGAGTTGTTCAGTTTATTGTATTATGTCAACTTTTGTGTGGATATGGAATTGCTGAGATGAAGTGTAAAAGGCACTTTATTTGGGTCATAATTAGGGACAGGTGAAATGCAGCACTTTTCCTATTAGTTCTTCATGTGAACAGTCTTTACTGATCATAAGCTTGATGCTAAGAATGGTAATTCTAGGTTTATTTCTGTCTTTGAGAAGCTGTATTTTTGTATTTTCTAGGTTTATTGCATTTTGTCACATTCAGTAGGGAGAATGTAACAGGACAAAAAGAAAAGAAACAAGAAATTAAGTGTGAATGGTGTCAAAATGCTTGTTTTGGTTAAAATGTTTGTTCTACTAAAACAAATGTTATTCTATGTTCATTGTTTATTTAAATAATGCATCTTGGGAAAAAGGGAGGCACCTAAAGGCAAGAAGTGTCAGCCGCCATCTCAGTTCATTCGAGCTGTTGATAAGGATGGTAGGTGAAAATGTCTCTGGTCAATCGATTAAAAATGTCATAAGATATTTTTATCAAGTCAATTGTATATGTCTAGAAATGTGTTTGAGATAACTTTACTCGGTATTATTGTGTGCAGAGGGTAAATAAAGAAGTTTGTAGCAGAGTTTTGTGTCTAACAGGTGGTTGTGCACACCACGTGCTAATGGCGTCTGCTTTTCATTTCCTATATTCATTTGGTTTGTGTATTATTTTTGACAGTTTTGTGACCGGACTAGCAGAATTTATTGTCTATTTTGTGCTCTCCATGTCTTTTCCAGGTATGATGTATTACATTTTCTTTTCATGCAATTTTGTGTTCTGTTTATAAAAGAAAAAAGAGACTGAGTCATATTCATATGTAACTAAAAATAGTTTATTGACATAAGATCTCAGTTCATTCGAGCTGTTGATAAGGATGTTTTGTGACCGGACTAGCAGAATTTATTGTCTATTTTGTGCTCTCCATGTCTTTTCCAGATCTCCAGTTACAGTAAAGTGAATGTGCTCAGCAAAACTGTTGTCGCGTGGTCATTATAAATATAAAAGAGCGCACGAACCAGAGGGGTTACACCTGCTTCACTGGACCCACTACAATTTGCATACCGCAGTAACCGTTCCACAGACGATGCTATTGCCTTCACCCTGCACACTGCTCTCTCCCACCTGGAAAATAAGAACACCTATGTGAGGATGCTGTTCGTGGATTATAGTTCGCATTTAACACCATAGTGCCTGCCACACTGGTTGCAGCTCCAGACTCTAGGACTGAACAGATCTCTGTGCAGCTGGATCCTGGACTTCCTGACAGGCAGAAGTCAGGTGGTCAGAATGGGCAACAACACATCATCCCCCTGATCCTCAACACTGGTGCACCGCAGGGCTGCGTCCTCAGCCCACTCCTGTACTCCCTGTACACACACGACTGTACAGCCACACACAGCTCCAATGTCATCATCAAATTTGCTGATGACACAACGGTGATAGGCCTGATCACCGACAACGATGAGACCGCCTACAGAGAGGAGGTGAGTACCCTGACAAAATGGTGTCAGGAGAACCACCTCTCACTCAACATCGACAAGACCAAGGAGCTGGTGGTGGATTACAGGAGACAGAGCAGAGAACACACCCATCACCATCGACAAGACACCTGTGGAGCGGGTGACCAGCTTTAAGTTCCTCGGCGTTCACATCACTGAGGATCTCACATGGTCTGCTCACACAGATGCAGTGCTGAAGAAGGCACATCAGCGTCTCTTCTTCCTGAGACGGCTGAGGAAGTTTGGAACAAGCCCCAGAATCCTCAGGTCCTTCTACACCTGCACTGTGGAGAGCATCCTGACCGGCTGTATCACCGCCTGGTATGGAAACAGCACCGCTGGCAACCGCAGGGCTCTGCAAAGGGTCGTGCGAACTGCCCGCCACATTGTTGGAGGTGAGCTTCCCTCCTCCAGGATATCTACACCAGGCGGTGTACAAGGAAAGCCCGGAGGATTATCAAAGACTCCAGCCACCCGTCCCACAGACTGCTCTCTCTGTTGCCCTCAGGCGACGCGTTTCCGCAGCATCCGATCCGCACTAGCCGACTGAGGACAGCTTTTTCCCTCAGGCTATCAGGCTAATGAACAGTCAGAAATAACTCACCTACATCACACTCCCACTCACACAACATGCCATGCACTGCACTTTAACACAGTTCAACTGGACTACACACACACACTGCACTAACACAACTGTTGTGGCAATTTTCTGACAAACATCATCACTGAGTAAGAGACACTCTGAATCCAAATTATAATAATAATGTGTTTATTCTCTTGCAAGAGAAGATCTCCTCAGTTCTAACACACATAGCTGTAAGTCAGTCAGGAGCGAGAGAGAGAGATAGAGAGCTAGAGATAAGAAGTAGCAAGAGAGCAAGAGAGCGAGCGAGCGAGCTACAGAGAAACTAAGTTTGGTCTGTTTTATAGTCCTTTCCTTCCAAGGCCTCCTCCTTCCCTCCTCTGAAATATACCAGTTGTTTACCGATTGATGGTTATACAGAAAAGGAGGCAAATGCCCCTTGACCATCTGCGTTTCCCTACCTCTATCACTTCTCAATCATAGTAAATCATCACACAAAGAATGCTTATCTAACTACGAGAAAAATATAATACATACATCTGAATCTATGTCTCACTGTTTGATTACTGTCCATAAAGGAAAATTCCTTCACAATTCCTCTCTGTTTATCATTCTCTGATAACTGATTAATCAAACATTGTAATAATAATAGTAAAAATAATAATAAATACAAGTTCAAGCCATTACATCACACTTATACTCTTCATCTCTGATTTTCACATAAATGATCACTCTTCTTGAACCTGTGAAGTAAGTTTTTTGAAAATTTGAAAAATGCTTAGGCTGTAAATGTTTAGCAAGCACAGTAAAGATTTCATTCTATCGCCGGGCTAAATGGACAGGCATTGCTGTTGCACTCTCGGCCTAGACCGAACCCTCAGTCACAATAGTATAAATAAGGAAAAGTATAGTTCAAAGTAGGAAATAAACATATCAATTTATCACTGTTGAGTTACTCCTGTAATATAAAATGTAAATATTAAAAGTATGTAGAAAATCCCTCAGTTTCAACCCCTCTCCTTGTACGTCCTCTCGTACACAGATAACTGCTGCTTTTAACCTTCTTTACATACCAATCATTCTTAAGAAAAAAAAAAAATATATCATAACTCAATTAACACATTTCACTGTAACTTCCGCTACTTGTGTCATCATATTGTTGGTCATCAACATTAACATCATCATCCGGATAGACTGTCATTTTCACCAATTGAACAGACATTCCGACCTTAACCAGTCTCTGTACTAAGCTAGACACACATTCCATAATACATGGTATTCATAACAAAATTAGTACTACTATAACTATAATTGGCAACACCTTCAGACCTGTTGTGAAGTGTAGTATTACCAAGCAAATTGTTACTGACAACAAAGTCATTATACATGTGGTTTTATACAGGCCACACATTCCTGTTACTCTGAATGGGTGCCACGGTCTTGGACGCTCCGTTCTCTCAGTTACTCTTTATCAAAAGATGCTGTTATGACCAAAGAATGTACTGTTTTTGAAACACTAAGAGTCTTATCTGTTCTGTTGATTACAGTGTCCACCCGTATGCCGGTTGCGCCTAAACGCACAGCTGCAACGCAAGGGTTTTTCAAACTGGATCTTAGCATTTATTGACATTCGCGTTGAACCTCCTCCAGCAATTGCTCCGCCTCCGCAATGGGCGGCACCCTCCTTCATGGTTAACGTGAACCCACGTAGCCCTCTCTGACCTTCACTGCCGTGCGTCACCAGAAGCACCTGGAAAGGCTCTAGCCACCTTTTCGATTTCCAGCTCTTTCTCCTGTGATCACGAATCACCACGAAATCGCCAGGTCTGACCTCGTGCAGGAATGTCTCAGCAACCTTCCCCTGGGCAGCTTTTACCTGCACAGAAATATTTGACAACAGACAAGACATTTCTTTGCAGTAATTCAACATGTCATTCTCACACACATCCTTTGATGGCAGCCCTGTTTACCCCCTTTCATGCCCATAATTTCCTCATCTGCATTATCATACCGCTTTTGACACATGATCCAACCCATGTGTCAACTTAGCATAATGCTGAAAGAAGTGTTTGGGCAAACAAGGAATGTCATCAACACTCATCCATACACCCCTCGAGACTGCAGCCAGACGACCTCCATTGTTGTTTTCCGCTCCTGTGGAAAAAGACTGCATACTCTGTAAACAAGGGGAAATATCAGGGTTAGTCACAGATACCAAAGCACAAGTCGTTTCTTTTGTCTCCTGTGCTGCCGCGGCCTTCGCTGCCGCGTCTGCTCTCACGTTTCCTGTGGAGATAAAACTTTTATCGTTAGTGTGCGCTGCGCATTTACAGATCGCGACCTTGTCTGGTAAAAGAATGGCCTCCAAAAGCTCAGACACAAGAGCTGCGTTTAATATCGGATGTCCATCCGACTTCAAAAAAATTACCATGCTTCCAAAGTGCCCCAAAATCTATGCGTGACCCCAAAAGCATAACGCGAGTCTGTGTAAATTGTCACACACTTGTCTGCCATAAGATTACACGCCTCTGTCAGAGCAACCAATTCAGCTGCCTGAGCCGAATAATTTGATGGCAATTTGCCAGACTTTACGACTTCAAATTCAGTGGTCACCGAAACCAACCTTATTCAAGCCTGTTTGTGGATCTTTGGGCCGACCCATCCACAAAGAGGACATTGTCACAGTTTTCTAAAGGTGTGTCCAACAGGTCTGGACGTGGTGTACACACCTGTTCCTGCTGATAGACAACAGTGGTGTATCTTTTCACCGTTACATTTGGCATGTCAAGCAAAATCGTGTGATACCTCAGCCATTGGGCTGTTGATAAATGTGACGTTTTCTGTTCTTGCAAAATCATGGAGACTGCGTCTACCATCTGTGTAAAAAAAACCTTTCAATCTTGTCACATGACCTCAGCCCTTTCCCTGTTGTCAGGGCTCTCAAGGGCTTTTCAAGAAGTGCATAATTTGGAATATACGTTCGACAATATGCACACATTCCCAAGAATGATAACAATTGTCTTTGTTAAAGGTCTTGGTACATCTTTGATAGCTTTTATCCGTTTCTCAGAGATAGCCTTACTGTTTGGTGTTAGTGTGACCCAAAAAAAATGTTATCTCCTGTCTCACGAACTGAAGCTTTGTCAGGCTGACCTTGTGACCCTCTCTCGCCAGGTGGTTCAAGAGAGTTACATTGTCAGCCACGCACGTAACCTCATCTCGTGCACAAATCAATAAATCATCTACATACTGCAATAGCGCTGTTCCGCTCGATAGAGTTAATGGTTCAAGGCTCCGTCTGAGCGCTTCATTGTAAATCGTCGGAGACTCACAATAGCCCTGACCCAACCTGGTAAACGTGTACCCTTTGTTGTCAAAATCAAACGCGAACCAAAACTGACTTTTTTCTTCCACTGGGACGCTAAAGAAAGCGTTGGCCAAATCAACCACAGTGAAATACATTGCATTTTGCGGAATTTGTGACAAAATTGTGTATGGATTAGGTACGCGGGCAGCTCTTGCAATAACGGCTGAGTTTACAGCCTGCAGATCCTGCACAAATCGCCACGTGACTGGTTCACTTGTGTTAGATGTTATTTTCTTTACGGGGAAAATAGGAGTTCGCACTGGAGAATCATGACAGGGAATTATTACTCTGTCCTTCAGGAGAGACTCAAAAACCCAGCTGTATCCCTCTCAATGCCTCCTTCTTCAGGGGATATTGCGATTGACATGGCCTGTAATCAGACTTTGGAGTGATTACAACTGGTTCACAACCTTTAATCAACCCAACATCATATTTGTGTTTTGCCCACAATTTTGGAGGTATTTCTGCCAGGACAGGATGAATGTCTGTGGCAGAAATAGATCCGTGCTCATGTTCTCCATTAAAAAAACACCTGCATTTCTACTGTGTTTCTGCCCGTTTGGTTTTCAATCCAATCTGTGGCAGAAAGACATTTTCTCTAAACAGGCCTATTTCTTCCCATTTCTGCTCGGTGGCCTTGTCTACTGATAGTGGCGCAGAGTCCTCTGTTTATCAAATACAGCTGAATTTGTTTTTCTGACAGGCTATGCCGAAAGCACACACATTCACTCCAGAAAATCTTATCAAACCTTGTCAAAAACATTTTCTGCCCGTTAATCCACTCTTCCTCATATTGATATATGCATATATCAATGAATGTTATTCATTGATACTGATACTGATACTGTTCGATCTTTGCCAATTTCAAAATCTTTTGTGCCCAATCAGAATCTCTCATCTGCTGTTCCTCTCCTGTAAATCCCAAACGGGCCAGCAGTGAGTTTCAGATTTAATTTACACATTAGATCCCTGGCCATTAACGGAACCGGACAGGTTTCAGAGCACAACAACGCATGTTTCAATGCCCTGCCCCCCCTCCGTCTCACATTTCAACGGCACAGCCCAGTTTTCTGATATTCTATGCCCTGACTTCAAGTGCTTTCAAACACTAAATCCGTCATTCTTGGTTCACAATCAACCATAAAGTCTATCATTGTCCCGTTAACTAACATGGGATATCTCTGTAGCCTTAAAAACCCTAAACTTTTGTATATTCTCAGACATTCATCAGTCAACTAACATTATTCAAAACTTCAGCAGTCACACATAAAGGTTGCAAGCATGTCTTCATTGCAGATAGCATTATTCAATACTTCAACAATCACACATAAAGGATTTGCAAGCATGTCTTCATTGCAGATAGCCTTATTCAAAACTTACACACACTCATAAAAAAGGTTTGCAAGCATGTCTTCATTGCACAGAGCGGTATTTGAATCAGTGTATGTGAGCGTGTTGTGTGTGTGTGTGTTAATAAATTTTTACTTCCCTTTTTCGTAGCTTGCTGAATGCCTGTCACCCGCCCTCTCCTCTCCTGTTCTCCGTTCCTCTCCTTTCAATCCGCCTTACGCGCCTCTGGACAATCCTGTGCCCAGTGTCCATGGTTCTTGGACAACCTGCACTCCGTGCAGCCAGAAAAGTCATGTTCACATTTGTGCGCTGCTCGTGCTGCTTTAATCTGTACAACAGCCAGCTGCATCTGTCTCCCCTCTGTCACTGCGCTGCTCGTGCTTGTTCATTCAGCGTCTCGCGCTGCGGTTGTCTTGGACGGAGAAACAGTCGAGGTCGGGGCGAATTTCAATGCACCCAGCTGGGCTATTGGGTAGATGGGTGTTTTGGCGGTGCCGGCCTCACCGTATTTTCATGTGGGAAACACAAACATACTGTGGGTCATTCGGTTCTGGTCGTGCAGACACATACAAATAGACTTTCACACTTTTCATTTTCCCTTCCTGCTAACTTTCTGCACTTGCTTTTTTCTTTTTCCTTCCTGCTAACTTTCTGCACTTGCTTTTTTTCCTTTCTGCTAACTTTCTTCACTTGCTTTTTTCCTTCCTGCTAACTTTCTGCACTTGCTTTTTTTTCCCTTCCTGCTAACTTTCTGCACTTGCTTTTTTTTTCCCTTCCTGCTAACTTTCTGCACTTGCTTTTTTTCCCTTCCTGCTAACTTCCTTGAGCCAACCATCTACTTCCTTTAGCCAACAATCTACTGTTTGTTCACATTTTTAACATACATGTTTAACACATTTGCAACAACAACCTGGTTGTTGAAACCACTTTCAGTTTTGTGAGACTCAATGTTCCCTCTTCGGGAAAATCATGATGCTTGATAAATTTTTCAATATCTTGCATACATTTCTGACCATAATACATTTTTAATTTAGTAGTACACGGTGTATCATATTTCACAAACTTGCTCTGAGATATCCCCATACTGGCTGTCTTCTGCTTTCCCGTGGATTTGCTCGACGCTTCTTTAATCTACTAGGCGTCTCCAGCAGATCCGATTTTCTCTTATCCGCAATCGGATCGGGTTGCACTAGTAGTGCCCTCTTAATTGTGATTTATCAAAATCTTTCGATTTTTCCTAACCCCAATTAACCTCGGTACCTGTTTGAAACCCTCTTGATCCGTACAGATCTCAAATTAATCTCAGGTTACCTATCTGAACGTTCGTGCCCAGAGTCCTCGGTACCTGTTTGAAACCCTCTTGATCCGTACAGATCTCAAATTAATCTCAGGTTACCTAATCTGAATGTTGCTCAGATTACTCTACCACAGAAACAAATCTCAGCCAATATGGTTCAATTTCACTCTTTAAATTGAATTTAATTGTTTCTTACCAGAGATGTCGTTTTGTGCCACCTGGGTTCTTTTTGATTCCAGTGGTCGATCCCTCCGGTCCCAACAGCGAACGGTCCCTCGTCTCTCAATCTTTTTGCGAGGTAGGGTTGGAACTTTTCAGCTCCAAGGTGATCAGCCTCCGTCCGCTGTCAGGTCCAGAAGTCACGTCCAAGGAATCCCACTATCTGACACCAAACTGTTGTGGCAATTTCTTTCTAACAAACATCATCACTGAGTAAGAGACACTCTGAATCCAAATTATAATAATAAAGTGTTTATTCTCTTGCAAGAGAAGATCTCCTCAGTTCTAACACACATAGCTGTAAGTCAGTCAGGAGCGAGAGAGAGAGAGATAGAGAGCTAGAGATAAGAGAGCAAGAGAGCAAGAGAAGGCGGCGAGCGAGCTACTTTGGTCTGTTTTATAGTCCTTTCCTTCCAAGGCCTCCTCCTTCCCTCCTCTAGAGGGAAATATACCAGTTGTTTACCGATTGATGGTTATACAGAAAAGGGAGGCAAATGCCCCTTGACCATCTGCGTTTCCTACCTCTATCACTTCTCAATCATAGTAAATCATCACACAAAGAATGCTTATCTAACTACGAGAAGAAAACATATAATACATACATCTGAATCTATGTCTCACTGTTTGATTACTGTCCATAAAGGAAAATTCCTTCACACAACCTATCTGCTATCACTGGACACCATACAATGCACATCCACGACACTGCATATGCATAATCTGTTGCACCTTTGCACATCTATCTGCTGCTCAACCAACCAATCTGCTGTTAATTTATAATCTGTTGCACCTCACATTATTACTATGCATAGACTACATTATGTATAGATACTGTACATAATGCAGATGTGCCCATACGGTGTATAATGTGTAGTTGATAATTAAGTATGTCTTTATAGTACACTAAGCGTACTGAGTATATGTATGTGTATTTTGCACATTGTCTTCTGTATAGTCTGTAAATATGTACTGTCCATATGTAAATTGCTGTTGTTGTTTTTTTGCACTGTCTGTCCATATGTAAATGGTTGTTGTGTTTTTTTGCACTGTCTGTCCATAGGTAAATTGTCTGTTGTTTTTCTGCACTGTCTGTCCATATGTAAATTGTTTGTTGTTTTTTTGCACTGTCTGTCCATAGGTAAATTGTTTGTTGTTTTTTTGCACTGTCTGTCCATATGTAAATTGTTTGTTGTTTTTTTGCACTGTCTGTCCATATGTAAATTGTCTGTTGTTTTTCTGCACTGTCTGTCCATATGTAAATTGTTTGTTGTTTTTTTGCACTGTCTGTCCATATGTAAATTGTCTGTTGTTTTTCTGCACTGTCTGGAGCACGCTCATAAGAATTTCACTCACCAAGGCACTTGTGCTGTGGTGATGTGACAATAAAAGTGATTTGATTTGATTTGATTTGATTTGAATTAACTCATTAACTTTAACTCTGCTTCAGTGTTTATTTAACTCTATTTAGAGAGGGACCAAATGTTCTCTCAATAGAGTTAATTTTACTCTGGGGAGTTTACTGTGTACAGGCCTATTTCTAGATTGCCTTTCATCTCATCTCTTAGAAAATGTAGTGTCAATGCAGTTAAATATAGTTTTGGAGGCTCATAATATCTGTGATAAATTTCTGTCTGGCTTTCGTAAAAAACATTCAACTGAAACTGCCCTACAAGCCCTGATTGGTTATCCTCCAATCTTTCTGATAGGGGTTTTTCTGTGTCCATAGGAACTTACATGACAGACTCTGTTCCTCTGTCCTGTGGTGTGCCACAAGATTCTGTTCTTGGCCTTCTGCTGTTTAGTCTGTATATGCTTCCTCTTGGCAAGATTATTAGTAGTTTTAAAATATCTTATTTGTATGCCGATGACATCTAATTATATGTTTATTTTAGTCCTGATAGACTAGAGAAACTGTCCCTTCGGCAGAATTATTTTGCCTCCATTAATAAATGGATGACAGACAATTTTATGCAACTAAATAATGATAAAACTAAGGTGATGATTATTGCCCCTGACAACGTTACTCCTAAGATTAGGCATCCTCTGAAAGCAGTGACAAGACATCTGGGTGTCATTTTTGACAGGTCTATGTGTTTGAACAGTCAAGTAAAACCTGTAGTTCGTTCATTTTTTGTTCATCTTAGGAACATTGCAAAGATTAGATCTATGGTTTCAAAAAATTAGATGGAGATGCGTGTTCATGCATTTATCTCTAAACGGTTAGACTATTGCAATGTTCTGTACAGTTGTTTGAACAAATCTTGTATGGATCGATTACAAGTTGTACAGGATGCGGCTGCAAGGCTTTTGACTAGGACCAGCAGGAGGTCACACATTACTCCCGTGCTTAAGGCCCTGCATTCCCATTGGTTTTAGAGTGCATTTTAAAATTTTGGTCATTACCTAGAGCCCTACATGGTTAGACACCCTCTTATATCCAGGATCTATTATATGCACACTCCCCTGGCCGGTCTTTGAGGTCTTCTGGCCTAGACCTTTTAACTATTCCCAGAACACGTCTTAAGACAAGGGGTGACCGTGCTTTCTGTGTCATGGCTCCAAGGCTTTGGAACTCTCTCCCCTTATCATTGAGAACTCTGGGTTCTGTAGAATCTTTTAAAAAAAACACCCAAAGACATATCTTTTTGGACAAGTTTTTAACTAACAACATTGTCTGGAAGCAAATGTTTGTGATGTTTGTTGGTATTTGTACAGCTGGTATTTAACTTGTTTTGATTTTAATTTTATTGTAAAGCACTTTGTGACTCCGTGTCTGTGAAAGGTGCTATATAAATACATTTTACTTACTTATTTCAGAGAAAGTCCCACTTGATCAGGTGAAAACAGGCCATTAAATGTAATACACAGTGTCTCACCTGGGGTCAGAGGTCACTGGTTTATCACTGAGGTCAGGAGGATGATGCAATGATCTGTCACTTTTCAGAGACACACAGCTGGGTTCTGGAGATGATATTCTTTGTCTGCCCATCCTGGAGATACAGAAATAATTTATCCTTCAGTTCTGCCTTCATTTATCATGAGTCAGTCTCTCATCTCTAATATTGGATTGTATGTCACCTGGGGTCAGAGGTCACTGGTTTATCACTGAGGTCAGGAGGATGATGCAATGATCTGTCACTCTTCAGAGACACACAGCTGGGCTCTGGAGAGTCCATCATCTGGAGAGTCTTTTGCATAATTTCAGATGCAACTTTCTCTCTATTCTCCATAATGATTGACTGACACCTGGCCTGTTTATATAGAAATACAGAAAACATGACAATATATCAGTAATTTATTCTTAAAAAATGCACAAAAGACAACTGCACTGATTAAAATAATAATAATTACCTTTTCGCGTCACTCATCATGTGAAAAGTTCATCTGATTCAGGAAAACATGAGTCCTATTGAAACTCTATAAGGGACAAAGAGAAAATGAAAGGAGCTGATTTTAACGTGAGTTCAGACTGCAGTAGATCATCCACATTCCAACATTCCACCTCCCCAAATATAGCTTGTTAACTTCAAGATACGAAGGGAATCGTCAGACATGCTTTGTGGACTTTTACACTCAAAATTGACTATTAAGACACATTTTTGGTTTATAAGTGCATCAGCTGTTGTACTTGTCACAACACTTCATGTATTAAAGACTTTGAGAACCAAGAAGAGACATGAGGTTGCAAGTTGATCAGATCACTAGATATGGGCTTGTTAGGCCTGACCAGATATTGCCGAATTTTGTACTGATAATTAAATGTCATACAAATAATGACAATACACGATTAATGTCACTTACAGTTTAATCCTGATACACATACTTGGAATTGTATGCAATCAATGTAATAATAAAAATGATCAGAAACAGGCCCATACAATGTAGTTTAACGCTGTGAAAATTTATATTTAAATAATTCATTATAATATAATATAATGTAGTCTGATTAAACCCACAAAACTTCATTTCATATAAAGGAAATTATTATCACTGTGTACTTTTCAACAGTGTTTTTTTGTCAGTATTCTTACTGAATTTATACTGCAGTCACGCTATCTACGCCGAAAAATCTGTTGCGTGCCTACATGACATTGCGTGGTGGTGATGGTCGATTTTGAAACAAGGCTACATGACGCTTCGAAACCTTTGCAAATAGTTTGTTTAAAAAGAGTGGTTCGGAGCGCGTATCAAACTGCCAGATTCAATCAATTAAAAAATAATAAGCTAATAAAAAAACACATATTATTCAGACACTTCTTATTTAATGGTATTCAAATTAAATGTGGGGGGAGTGTCGCGATTAATGAAACGTTCGTGCCTATCACACCGTTGTCGGCCCCCGGCAATGAAAGTTATAATCTCTAATGTGCCCCTGTTCGTTGGTAATGAGGGTATCATTAGAGAACTGACTAGATTTGGTAAAATAGCCGGCGCTGTAAAAGAGATTCCGTTAGGTTGTAAAAATGCTGCACTAAAACATGTGCTATCGTTTAGGAGACACGCTTACATGTTCTTGAGCTCTCCCACTAAAACGCTCGATGTGTCGTTTCGTGTATCTCATGGAGAGAGCTCATATATGTTGTATGCTAGCACGGAGACTTTCGGTGCTTTGAATGCGGGGACATTGGACATAAACGTTTCTCTTGTCCGCACAAAGCGCGTAATCCTGAAGGAGAAGGCCCATCGGATGAGCCTCAGATTGTGACGGAAAGTACACCACAACAACCTGAATTTGTATTCGCCTGAGCAGATTAATGCTTTTTTGGATGAGACAAAGGGAAGAAAAGTTGAGATTGGCAAGTTTTTTTCCAGCTAAAATAAAATACATGTTTTTTGTATTTATAAATAGTTATGCACCAAATGTTGGTAGGGACAGAATTAGACTCTTTGAGGTGCTAAAAAATACTCTGGGTTCTCTTTCACAAGAAGATTTTGTAATCATTGGTGGAGATTTTAATTGCACCCTTGATTTTGTTGTTGATAGGCAAGGCAAGGCAAGGCAAGTTTATTTGTATAGCACATTTCATACACAGTGGTAATTCAAAGTGCTTTACATAAAAGAAAGTGAAATAATCATTCACAGCAATAAAAACAAGGAGTTAAAAATAATAAAATAATAAAATAAGATAGGAATGGAGAAGAACCACATCCTTTATCTGTGAAAGTTTTAAAAGCAATAACCACTCAGTTATGGTTAGATGTGTGGAGAGAATTATTTTTTAATTGTGAGACAATATAGCTGGATTAAAGTGGCATTAGGTCGAATTAGTGCTGCACACTTTGATTTTATATACAGAATAATAAGTGTAATAGAGTGATGGGGGCATATATCACGCCATGTATTATCTCTGACCATCAGCTGATTACTGTGAATCTTATTTTGTCGAAAACAAAACCACAATCCCTTTATTGGTGTTTAAATGTCAGATTAATTCATGATGTACATTTTTATGAGAATTTTAAATTGTTTTGGAATTCTTGGGTTGAGCAAAAAAAAATTACTTCAGTGGTGGGAAATAAGAAAAACTCAGATTAAACTTTTCTGTCAACAATTTCTGGCATACAGCTCATGTAATTTTAAACATGAGATGAAAAAACTAGAAATATATTTCAATAATTCAGAATAGTTTAATTAATCAAAATGATGTAAATCTACAAGATGATCTTAATCAGAAGAAACAAGAGCTAAGTAATCTGTTAAACGAAAAAGTAAAAAAGCTCTTGTTAGAGCACATTATGTTTCTCTACAGGATATGGATGCTCCTACACAATTCTTTTTTAATTTGAATAAGAAGTGTTTTTATACTAATCATATGCATGCATTACGTACACCTGAGGGAAATATGACTTCAGATCCTTTGGAAATGAGGAGACTAGCGGTTGATTTTTATGCGAACTTATATGCCAAAGAGTGCACAGGAAATCTTGTTGCAGATGAACTTTTTAATAACTTGCCTGTGCTGGATGAAGGAAACGCAAAGAACTTGGACTCTGATCTGACTTTTGAGGAAGTTACAAATGCGGTGAATCAACTTTCATCTGGTCGTGCACCAGGAATCGACGGAATACCAGCAGAATTCTACAAAACTTTCTGGGGAATAATCGGAAACGATCTTTTTAAAGTTTTACAAGAAAGTTATAAGGCAAAGGTTCTACCAAAAAGTTGTCAACGAGCAGTGCTCTCTTTGATCCCAAAGAAGGGAGATCTTTGTCTGCTAAAAAATTGGAGACCAGTTGCTGTCTTATGCTCCGACTATAAAATATTATCAAAGTGTTTGGCAAATAGACTTAAATGTGTTCTTGATGTGTTAATACACAAAGAAAAAACATATTGCATACCTAAAAGGTCCATTTATGACAATTTGTTTTTAATGAGGGATATTATGGATTATGCTGGGATGTACAAGGTTGATTTTGGCTTGCTTTCGCTAGATCAAGAGAAGGCTTTCGACCGCGTTGATCATCATTATCTTTTAAAGTTCTTGAGTGTTATGGGGTGGGTGAACAATTTTTATCATGGATTAGAATATTGTATACTGATGCTGTAAGTATGGTTAAAATTGGAGGAGGTTTAAGTGTACCAATTCAAGTGAAAAGAGGGATAAGACAAGGTCCAATGTTGGGTCAGTTGTATGCTTTGGCAATAGAGCCTCTACTTCGTTTGTTAAGAATAAAATTATCAGGCATTTTAGTAAGTGAGAAACCAGGAGCTGAAGCTATTAAGCTCTCTGCGTATGCAGATGATATAACTGTTATGGTCAGAAATAGTTATGATATTCAAGGCTTAAAAGAAGCTCTAAAGATTTATGAAGGAGCATCATCTGCCAAACTTCATTGGGAAAAAACAGAAGCATTATGGTGTGGCTCTGAAGGAAGCTCTTTACCTGACCTCCCAGAAAATGTTAAATGGGGGAAGTCAGGGTTTAAATTCTTAGGAGTGTATCTTGGAAAAGATGAATATAGGATGAAAAATTGGGAAGGTTTAGTAGAGGGAGTGCTTGTTAAGTTGTCTAAATGGAAATGGTTGCTACCCCAGCTATCCTATAGGGGAAGAGTCCTGATAGCTAATAATCTTATAGCTTCCACCCTTTGGCACAAACTGATGGTTTTAGATCCACCAAGAAATATAATAGATGAAATTCAAAAGTCTCTGGTTAAGTTTTTTTGGACGGGACAACACTGGTTAAAAGCTGCTGTCCTCTATCTTCCAGTCCTTGAGGGAGGACAAGGATTAATTGACATTGATTCTCGAGTTGCTGTCTTCCGTCTGCAAGCGGCACAACGTCTTTTATATCATCAGCATCAACTGTGGATGGATGTAGCATGTGCTTTACTGCGTAAATACAGAAGAATGGGCCTGGACAAGCAATTATTTGTTATGTCTCTCGGAGGAGTACATTTGGATGGACTAACTGTGTTTTACCAGAGTGTATTGCAATCATGGCAGACTCTATCGTTTTCAAGAGAATGGGATGGATCTAATCAGTGGGTATATGATGAGCCTTTATTTTTCAACCCACTTATCTCTGTTGAGGAGTTGTGTTCTGACACGGTGAGGTCGGCAATGTTGAAAGCAGGAGTCTCCAAAATATGCCATCTACGCAGGGGACTGAGTTGGATATCTGCAGAGGAACTGGCTCAAAAGATGGGCTTCAGGTCTGAACGCTTTATCAAGAAATTGTTATATGACCTTGAGGAAGCTTTTCCTGCTTCAGTAAGACTTTTTATGAAAACTGCTCCTGTGGAAAATTGTAACGCTGGAATTAATACGCGCTTTCCAGAATTGCATGTTTCCATAAAGAAAGAAGACTGGCTGGAAGATGACAAAACATTGCTTTCTATGGATACTCCGGAACTGAATATTTTTAGTATTTTGAGCAGACAAACACTTTACAGAGCTTGTGTAAAAACTATCAATTATCAACATCTAAAAAATGTAAGAGACAGTAAATGGACAATGATGTTTGAATCAGGTCCTTCCCCGAAAGGTAGCTGGCGGTCCCTGTACAAAAGGGCCATTGAAAAGATCTTAAAATGGGATTTTAGTTACAAACAGACACAAAGCGCTCCTTAATGTCTCAGATGATGAGAGTTGTCCTTTTTGTCAGGTGTCTGAAAGAGTTTATCATCTTGTTATCCACGTTTGGAGCTAATTTGAGGTTTTATAGAAAACTGGAGTATACAGTTAATAGGAAATTTTTATCAAGAATTGTTTATTTTTGGTCCTAAATATTCGACAAACAACAAAGATTAGTTGATTAGTTAGATGATTAGTTGATATTCCTGTTATCGTCCACTAGATGGAAATATTAACAAACATAGGTAGCAGATACATAAGAGTAAAGTCTGAACAAGTGATAACCAGCTTGTGGGTTTATGAAATAAAGAGGCTGCACGCCAGTTCATACATTTACTTTTTCAGACTGTTTATTCAATGAACACCACATGGTACCAGGAGTATACTGTCCTTTGATACAACAGAGATAGATGCTGTTAAACCACCGGAATCCTTGAAACTCACCGGGAATGTAGACATTAGTTGGCGGACATTTAAGCAGCAATTCACGCTGTTGGTCTGGATGTTAAATCAGATTCACGGAAAATAGCATTGCTCCTGACAGTAGCTGGTCCTCAAGCAATTGAAGTATACAATACTTTCACGTTCGTGGACGCTGCTGACAGAGGAAAATATGACGAGGTCATAAAGAAATTTGATGACAAGAAAAATGAAACGTATGAGAGATATGTGTTTCGCTCACGCACTCAATCACAAGGAGAAAGTTTTGACTCTTTCTTGACTGATTTGAAACTAAAATCATAAACATGCAACTTCGGAATCTTGACCTAATCTATGATCAGAGGTCAAATTGTCTTTGGAATTTAATTCAAGAAAATAAGAGAAAGACTCCTCAGAGAAACGGAGTTAACATTAGATGGTGCTGTCAAGATTTGTCATGCAAGTGAACTTGCTTTATTGCATTCTAGAACTTTCAGCGATAAAGAAGACGACACTGTTGCTGACAGTCCAGTAGTCGGCGCTGTTACTCACAAAATGAAAAGGCCGAGTCAAAAAGCTACTCCAAGGGCAAGCACAGATACATTTAGCTGTAAAAGATGTGGTTCAAAGCATCGACCTAAACAATGCCCAGCATTTGGAAAGCAATGTGCAAAATGCAAAGGCATGAACCATTTAGCTAAGGCAGAAACAGAAAGCCCTCCAAAAGTGACAAAAGACAAACTATGACAAACAAACAAAAATGCTGAAAGTGTTATCAAAGAATGACATTGTGAGAGTGGAAGATGCAAACTGCTGGGACAGGAAGGCTGTTGTTTTCCAAGATCATATGTTGTCAGAACAGAGAATGGACAAATTCTTCGGAGAAATCGCAGAAGCCTCCTTAAGACACAAGAAACAAACAAAACACTGCCTGACAAGAAAGGAGAAGAAATTCTGGTCTCACCTGAAGAACAAGTACCACCAAGCAATTCTTCTTTGTATTATTCCATACCCTTGGATAATGGTCAGTCTGAAGAAACCAATGATGACTCTCCTATACTAAGAAGATCATCCCGCATCATAAAGAAGCCTGATCGACTTAATCTGTAAATGACTATGCCTAGTTACATTTTGAAAAGCACTAAACGAATGCTTTGTTTTTTTGTTTTAAATGGCTGTTTGGTGACAATTTGATGTTAAGTTGCCTTTGTTGTTTAAGCACTACAGTTTGTTTTATTTCAAAGTGAATAGTTGATGTTATGGCAATAGTAATATTTACTTTTTCAGAGTGTTTATTCAATGAAAACCATAGCAGTGTTTCAAACGCGGCCATCACTACACGCAACGCCATGTAGGCGCACAATGTATTTTCCGGCGTAGATGGCGTCACTCCAGTGAATTAATGCGCACGTTAAATAAACAACTCATTTTCTGTGTATCAACTGGAAAAAGGGAATCAAGCTTTACGTCTTGCATTAAAAAAATGAAATAGTTCTAGTGGATATTCTGTTTTGCAAACAAAAGCGAGCCAACAAATGAACCAAAAGGTACACGGATCAAACCATGCACATTAATAATTCAGGTTAATAACGTGCACATTTGATATGATATAGAAGCAAAAAAACTGACCTTTGAGTGAAATTCATGAAAGTTTTTGAGTCTCTGAAATGGTGTCCTCTCACCCATGATGTTTTGACTTTTGCTTTCGGTCTTGAAGGAGAGTCGCTGCCTGTTCCTACCTGCAGTAGTTACACTACTCGTACACTGCAAACAATGCTTTTCTTACTTAGATTTTTTTTTGTCTTGTTTCCAGCCAAAATATCTAAAAATTCTTAAAGTTAAAATAGTTGTCTTTTTGTTTTTAGAAAAAATGGTCAAAACGAAGTGAGTTTTTGCTTAGAACAAGCTAAATAATCTGCCAATGGATTATTTAGATGGGCACACACAACATTAATTAGCTTTTTTCAGGCAATACTCACTTAATTTGGACTTTTTTTGACAACAAGACAATCAATTTTACTTGTCTGTAAAATCCTTATTGATGTAAGATTTTTTAGATATTTGGGCTGGAAACAAGACAAAATAAAATCTAAGTAAGAAAAGCATAAAAATAAGCTGTTTTATGGACGGTAACTGTAATATTATTACTGAAGTCTTATAAGTAATTAGTTACACTACTAGTTAGCGTATACAATACTTGAGTAAATGTAACTAATTACAGTATCTTTTCGGATACTTTGTAGTTGTACTCAGTATCAAAGATATTAAAAACCTTTACTCCACTACATTTGCAATGAGTGTTGCAGTTACACATTACATTTCACATGGTGCCTAGATTTTCTGCAGCAGTTTATTTATGCAACAAAAGATGTGATATCACCAACTACAGGGCACTGAAAGACTATCTCTTGTGTATTTTGCCCTCACTCACCCAAACTTGTCAGCAAGGTTATTTTAAGTGAATGCGAGCTCTTAGCAAGTAGATGTGAATCACAGGTGTTTTATATATGAGATGAACCGAAACAGCAAATCCAGTGCAAGACTTTGACTTTTTAATTTTACTTAACATGATTTTATCTATCCTTTATACTTTTTGTATGGTTTATTTATTTATTTTGCGGCGTTCAGTTTATTTTGGTTTTAGAAAATAAGCGTGATTGCTCTCCTCACAAATCAGCTCTTGTTTTTGTTGCATTTTCTGTGCCTTATCCTGGACTTTTATGTCACTTCCTGTCTCCTGTGACGTTTGTAGTCAGTTTGTATCTTATCTTGTTCAGCTTGTTAGCCTCCTGTATGTATAGGTATACACACACACACACACACGATTGACGGCACCAGTGCAGCAGGCGAGCTTCAATATGGAAAAGCTTACATTCAGGGGATGGCCATTATATCGATTTTGTCAGGAGAAAAGATGATCTGAACACAGATGTGTAAGTAGTGGCATTACATGGCTTCCAACATCCCTCTGATCCCCATATAAATTATATTACCAATTAAAAATCGTATAAACTATAATACTTCATAATCATATATGGGCAAATGAGAAACAACTATAGCTACAATTAGCTTCAAGCTACACATGATAATACAACACTTTTACTTAAGTCACTATAAATCACCATTGAGTGTTTGTAATAACTTCTGACTGCGATCCAATATGGATTTCAGTCAAATTATGAGGTAGAAATATATTCCCAGACAGCAACATAGTGTTGGCCCACATCTGGCCCGTGTGAAATCCATGCGGGCCAGATGTGGTCCGGATCTTGGCTGACACTGCTTGCTGTCTGGGTTGTTAGTAACATTTTAGAAGAATATTATGGGGAAGATAAACAATTACAACTTATGTAACTAGTAGTGTAACTAATTACTGTTGCCAGAAAGTAATTATACTTTTGAAATAACTAGTAACAAGTAATAAATTACATTTTTGGAGTAACAAGAAATCTTAATCGCATAGTCAATTAGTGATTAAAAATGACAACGTAGTTCTGAGTAAAATCACATTAAAAGGAATCGAGAAACAAAAACAATGGCCCGGTTTCACAGACAGGACTTAAGACTAAGCCAGGATTAGGCCATAGTTCAATTTGGACATTTAAGTAATTTTTAGAATCATGCCTTAGAAAAAAACATCACTGGTGTGCATCTTGAAACAAACAAAGGTACTGATCTATTTTAAGATCAATAAGTGTAATTTTCTTTCAGTTAAAACAGCTCAGACTTACATTTTTGTCTAGGCTTAAGCCTTGTGAAACCAGGGGCATAAGTAGCCAAACTGACTTACACGGCTGTATAACTGATTGAAAAGTTAACACATCTGGTTAGATAGTTTAATTGTTTTCTTCTTCGATTAACATTATCAACGTTCGAGTTCAGCAGCTGAAGCGGTTTCAGTTACTTAATTATTTGTGAAATGGCTACTAAGGATTAAAAGGACTAACCATAACAAAACTTGCAGATTTAAATTAAAGGGAAAAAAATTCATGGAAAGTCAAAACTCTGTTTTACATGAAACCCATGTTTCACTAAGGTTATTCTCATCTCAACCTAATAATTTAGGGCTGTTACACAACGGTGTATCCTCTAAAAATACCACGTTCACGTTCTTGTCTTACAGGAGAAATTTGTGCATGAATATGCAGATATTCACACCTGTGACCTGACGCATGCAAATCAACCAGTATCGCTACAGAAAAATGTAAATAAGCGGGAACTTCACTTAGGCAAGGCTAGGCATCAGTGTTGCCAACAGATAATTAAACTCACAAATGCGCATTCATGTAAATAATCTCATTCTCAATTCTCACTTCAAAGGCAATTATCATTAGATTCTCTGTGTTTTAAATGTCATTTACAATTTTAATAAAATATATTTTTTTTATCTGCACAATACCGCCATGATGTATAAACACTTCACAATGAAAGTAATGCATCTTCATTTCTCATACAGTAATGAGAATGAGATGATTTGCGTTTAGTGAGGAAATGTAATTAAATTTGACAATAATCCACATCTTTTCTTTGCATAAAATATAATTTCTTATTGGCTTTTGTGGTGAAATATGAGCTGGACGTGTTCTTGACAGGTTTTGTGTGATTATGCATGTGGTCAGGAAGCTTCACACTTCCCTTCCTCTCCATTGGCCGGTCCGTCTCTCTCTCTCAGGACGGCGAGCAGCACTTTGAGGAGCGTGTTCTCCTTCAGCAGTTCTTCAGACGCGTCTGCGAGCTCCTGCAGTCTGTGAACGGTTTCGCTCAGCTGCCGTGTTTTCTCCCTGTATAGCGTCTCCAGCCGCCCGCTCTGCTCCTGCAGCTCGGCATTCTGGGTCTGCAGCGTGTGCGTGTACAGCGTGAGCCAACGGTTCTCCCTCCACAGGACGGAAAGCTGCTGAGAGAGACGCTCTCGGGCCCGATGCAGAGAAAACACCTGCTGCTGCAGCGCCTGAAGCTCCGCCTCCAGCAGCGCCCGAGGCTCCGCCCCAGTGCCTGACTCCTCCTCCCAGGGGGCGTGGCCGGTGTGCTGCAGAACGAAGCGCAGCAGGTTGGGGACCGTCATGGGCGTGTTTTCTGGAAACTTCACACTCATCTGCTTCCTGGGAGAGACGGTGATGATTCAGAATGGAAAAGAGACCGGTTTAACCGACATTAAAGAGAGTGATTGATGAGTTTGTCACCTGTGTCTGGGGAAAAACAGCACAGACGGTAGATGATCCACCATAAACTCCCAGGGCAGATCATTACGGCCGACATTCACTCTGAAACGACAACACATTTACTCTCAGTCCCTCCTGAATGCACTGACGTGTGAAGCGTAAGCTGCAGTTCCACACCTGGCCACCGTGAGGGCGCTGTTTCCCTGAAACAGACGAGCCAGCTGAAGAAACACGTGATTGAGAGCCGAGCAGAAACCACACCAGGCCGAGTAATACAGCAGCAGCACGTCCTGATGAGAGACGAAGAACATCACAGATATCATCAGCTTGTGTGGACACTGATCTTGTTGTGAACGGACATTTATTCTAGATAATATATTGACTGTGCTGTTTTAGCTGCTTGTATCACTCATACTCTGTTTACGTTAGCTTATAGCTTTGATAAAGAGCAGCTGCTCTCACCTTCTGTGAGTCCATGACGGTGTGCAGGAAGCTGTCTGAGGTCACTTCCTGTATAAGGGACTGGGTTTGCTGCTGCTGTTGTTTGTTTCCCACCAGATGTCTGTGTAAAGGACTGTAGGACGCGCTGAAGTTCTGGATGAAATCAGCTACTCCACACATAGAGAGAACAATTAATACTGCTGCAGAAACGTGTGTGAGAGTGTGTGAGCGTGAGTGAGAGAAAGTGAGTGTATGTGTGTGTGTGTGTGTGTCTCTCTCAGCGCTTCACCTGCTGAGCGGTTTACTGAGCAGCACCTCATGACTGGAGTCGGTACTGTACACACGCCATATTAACACCACCATCTACACACACACACAGAGACGATGCAGTGTGACAACTCATCTGCTGTGTGTATGTGCGTACGTGTGTGTGTGTGTGTGTGCGTGAGAGAGAGAGAGAGTGTGTGTGTGTCTGTGTGAGTCAGTATGAGTTTGTGTGTGTGTGTGTGTGTGTGTGTGAGAGTCTCTCTGTATGTGTGTCTGTGTGTGAGTCAGTATGAGTGTGTGTGTGTGTGTGTGTGAGAGAGAGTCTATCTGTATGTGTGTCTGTGTGTGTGTGTGTGAGTAAGTGTGAGCGCGCCTGTGTGTGTGAGCGTGAGTGAGAGAAAGTGTGTGTGTGTGTACTGTGTGCGCGCGTGTAGTGTACTGTACCCAGTGCGTCCGTGTGGTTGAGCACATAGTGTGTCTCGTCTCTGAGGTTGATGATGGTGATGAAGGGCAGGTCTGCGGACGCCCGAGTCTCGCGCAGCGGCCAGTGCAGCTGAGAGTCCAGCAGGTAGAAGCGCAGCGTCTTGTTGGAGCGGCACTGCAGGCCCGTGATGGAGTCCGGTGGAGGCCTGGGGACGCTCCTGCAGCAGACGCTCCACCGGCCGAACGCAGCGTACGAGCTCTGGACACTCCTGCAGGAGGAGAGACTGACCCGCTGCAGATACAGATCCAGAGCCCAGCAGCGAGAGACACACAGCTCACACACGCTCGCTTCCGACGAGAACGACAGAGACTGACAGCAGCGCGGGAACCAGTCCTCCTCTGAGCCGCAGTGATACTGCAGAGCCACAGCGCTCACCTGAGAGAGACACACACACACACACACAGAGAGACAAAGACACACACACACACAGACACACACACACACACAGAGACAAAGACACACACACACACACACACAAGCACAGAGACACACGCACACACAGACACATAAAAACTAAGCGTGCATATTACTCTAAATCCACAAATTGATATACCTACATTACATAAAAACTGATTCCTACTTAAAACATTGTATGATATTGTAATATTACGTCACATTATAATATTTGTAAGACACTATAAAAGAGTTCAAACTGCTGGAGGAACCTGAGTCAGCAGCTGATTGGCTGCGAGGGGATTATGCGGGAGGAAGGTCAGGAGGGCGGGGCCTTTCTGTAGCTCCGCCCAGTGAGTAACTCTTCGCTCCGTGGCTGAATCCAGTGAATGACGCTCTCTCTGTTCTCAAACACCCAATCACAGACGGCCTGTGCAGTGAAGTTCCTCTGCGTCCGCGGGAAAACCTGCGCTCATAAACACAGAGCTAGCGTTATACTTCACTGTATGAGCATATGGTCAATCAATATATAATTATTATTATCTCACCAGTGAGCGGTTCAAACGCCGGTGTAAATACACGCTTTCATCCTCCCTGAGTGCCACGCCCTCGGCCACCGCCTGATTGGTCACCACAGCGAAGTGCACCTCCCCCTGCTGATCTGCACCAATCAGAAGGCAGCGTGTGAGAGCTGAGCGTCAGTGATAGTGAGGTGTGAGGGGGTCAGTACCTCGTCTGAGCGCATGCAGAGCGGACAACAAGAAGATGATGTAACCGGCCGGCTGAGGAGACGAGCTGAACCGGAAATAACCCACCACAGCCTGCTGGAGCGTGCGCACGCACACACACACACACACACAGAGAGAGAGAGAGACACACACACACACAGAGACACACACACACAGAGAGAGACACACACACACACACACACACAGAGAGAGAGACACACACACACACACACACACAGAGAGACACACACACACACACACACACAGAGAGAGAGACACACACACACACAGAGAGACACACACACACACAAAACCTTTATTTTGGAGGCGATGAATCGTTCGAAAGCACTAATAAAAATATTATTATGAATAGATTTTTAACCAGTATTAACATAATTGAATGTTCCTATTATTACTATAAACCAGTAGAATGAATGTGTGTGCACCTGGTGCTGTGTGAGGAAGGAGTGCAGGGCTGTAACGGAGGGCAGGTACGTGAGCGGAGTACAAACTCTCTGAATGAAGCTCTCCAGATACTCAGAGCGGACCGGACCCTTGTACTCGATCGGACCGACCTTCACACACACACACACACACACACACACACACACACACACACACACACACACACAGCACACACGCAGCGCACGCACACAGACACAGACACACACACAGAGAGACACACACAGACACACACAAAGACACACACAAAGACAGACAGACAGACACACACACACACACACACACACACACACACACACACATTGTGCAGAGACAATCTGCTTTATTAAATGCATATAGAGATATGCAAATATCTATGCAAATATATTTCTGATACCATTAATTTATATACATGAACAAAGACAGGTTGGGGGGTAATGCACTGCTATGTCAGCGTTTTGGGGTCAGTGAGCACCTCTGAAGTTAGGACAGCTCTGGTCTATATGTATATCTAGTTGAATGTGACACAGCTGATTGGCTGACACAGACTTCGGTCCCTGAGGAAGTTGTCTCAACACACACACAGCTTCACACACACACACACAAGAGACATGATTACACACACACAGGAGAGAGACACTGCAGGCTGACACACACACACACACACACACAGAGACACACACAGAGACACACACACACACAGATAGATGAGAGACAACACACTGCAGGTGAGGGTTACACACATCAGCACACACACAGGTGATCAGTATATGATATTATAGTTATACAGAGAGACACACACACACACACAGAGAGACACACACACACACACACACAGGTGACACACACAGATATTAGAGACACACACACACACAGAGACACACACACACAGGTGAGGGTTATGGGACACAGCACAGGTGACAGTATATGACACACACACACACACAGAGTGTGTTTACACACAGGTGAGGGTTATGGGTACATCAGCACACAGGTGACAGTATATGACACACACACATATTCAGAGGTGTGTTTACACACAAGGTTATGGGTACACATCAGCACACAGGTGACAGTACACACACATTATAGTTACACAGAGGTGCACACACACACACACAGGTGAGGGTTATGGGTACATCACACACACACACAGGTGATCAGTATATGATATTATAGTTATATTCAGAGGAGACCTGCAGGTGAGGTTATACACACACACACAGCACACAGGTGATCAGTATATGATATTATACACAGAGGTGTGTTTACCTGCAGGTGAGGGTTATGGGTAATATCACACAGCAGGTGATCAGTATATGATATTATAGTTATATTCAACAGGAGTGTTTACCTGCAGGTGAGGGTTATGGGTAATATCAGCACAGGTGATCAGTATATGATATTATAGTTATATTCAGAGGTGTGTTTACCTGCAGGTGAGGGTTATGGTAATTGATTTATCAGCATATGATGAGTTTTAGGTGTTATGGGGTAATACAGCAGTATTATCAGATATGATATTATAGTTATATTCAGTGTGTTTACCTGTGAGGTGATGATTATGGGTAATATCAGCACACAGGTGATCAGTATATGATATTATTATATATTCAGAGGTGTGTTTACCTGCAGGTGAGGGTTATGGGTAATATCAGCACGCGGGTGATCAGTATATGATATTATAGTTATATTCAGAGGTGTGTTTACCTGCAGGTGAGGGTTATGGGTAATATCAGCACACAGGTGATCAGTATATGATATTATAGTTATATTCAGAGGTGTGTTTACCTGCAGGTGAGGGTTATGGGTAATATCAGCACACAGGTGATCAGTATATGATATTATAGTTATATTCAGAGATGTGTTTACCTGCAGGTGAGGGTTATGGGTAATTTTTCATCCACACAGGTGATCAGTATATGATATTATAGTTATATTCAGAGGTGTTTACCTGCAGGTGAGGGTTATGGGTAATATCAGCAGGGTGATCAGTATATGATATTATAGTTATATTCAGAGGTGTGTTTACCTGCAGGTGAGGGTTATGGGTAATATCAGCGCAGGTGATCAGTATATGATATTATAGTTATATTCAGAGGTGTGTTTACCTGCAGGTGAGGGTTATGGGTAATATCAGCACCTGCAGGTGATCAGTATATGATATTATAGTTATATTCAGAGGTGTGTTTACCTGCAGGTGAGGGTTATGGGTAATATCAGCACACAGGTGATCAGTATATGATATTATAGTTATATTCAGAGGTGTGTTTACCTGCAGGTGAGGGTTATGGGTAATATCAGCAGGTGATCAGTATATGATATTATAGTTATATTCAGAGGTGTGTTTACCTGCAGGTGAGGGTTATGGGTAATATCAGCACGCAGGTGATCAGTATATGATATTATAGTTATATTCAGAGGTGTGTTTACCTGCAGGTGAGGGTTATGGGTAATATCAGCACGCAGGTGATCAGTATATGATATTATAGTTATATTCAGAGGTGTGTTTACCTGCAGGTGAGGGTTATGGGTAATATCAGCGCGCAGGTGATCAGTATATGATATTATAGTTATATTCAGAGGTGTGTTTACCTGCAGGTGAGGGTTATGGGTAATATCAGCACACAGGTGATCAGTATATGATATTATAGTTATATTCAGAGGTGTGTTTACCTGCAGGTGAGGGTTATGGGTAATATCAGCACACAGGTGATCAGTATATGATATTATAGTTATATTCAGAGGTGTGTTTACCTGCAGGTGAGGGTTATGGGTAATATCAGCACACAGGTGATCAGTATATGATATTATAGTTATATTCAGAGGTGTGTTTACCTGCAGGTGAGGGTTATGGGTAATATCAGCACACAGGTGATCAGTATATGATATTATAGTTATATTCAGAGGTGTGTTTACCTGCAGGTGAGGGTTATGGGTAATATCAGCACACAGGTGATCAGTATATGATATTATAGTTATATTCAGAGGTGTGTTTACCTGCAGGTGAGGGTTATGGGTAATATCAGCGCGCAGGTGATCAGTATATGATATTATAGTTATATTCAGAGGTGTGTTTACCTGCAGGTGAGGGTTATGGGTAATATCAGCAGGTGATCAGTATATGATATTATAGTTATATTCAGAGGTGTGTTTACCTGCAGGTGAGGGTTATGGGTAATATCAGCGCGCAGGTGATCAGTATATGATATTATAGTTATATTCAGAGGAGTGTTTACCTGCAGGTGAGGGTTATGGGTAATATCAGCACACAGGTGATCAGTATATGATATTATAGTTATATTCAGAGGTGTGTTTACCTGCAGGTGAGGGTTATGGGTAATATCAGCACACAGGTGATCAGTATATGATATTATAGTTATATTCAGAGGTGTGTTTACCTGCAGGTGAGGGTTATGGGTAATATCAGCACACAGGTGATCAGTATATGATATTATAGTTATATTCAGAGGTGTGTTTACCTGCAGGTGAGGGTTATGGGTAATATCAGCACACAGGTGATCAGTATATGATATTATAGTTATATTCAGAGGTGTGTTTACCTGCAGGTGAGGGTTATGGGTAATATCAGCACACAGGTGATCAGTATATGATATTATAGTTATATTCAGAGGAGTGTTTACCTGCAGGTGAGGGTTATGGGTAATATCAGCACACAGGTGATCAGTATATGATATTATAGTTATATTCAGAGGAGTGTTTACCTGCAGGTGAGGGTTATGGGTAATATCAGCAGGTGATCAGTATATGATATTATAGTTATATTCAGAGGTGTGTTTACCTGCAGGTGAGGGTTATGGGTAATATCAGCACAGGTGATCAGTATATGATATTATAGTTATATTCAGAGGTGTGTTTACCTGCAGGTGAGGGTTATGGGTAATATCAGCACACAGGTGATCAGTATATGATATTATAGTTATATTCAGAGGTGTGTTTACCTGCAGGTGAGGGTTATGGGTAATATCAGCACACAGGTGATCAGTATATGATATTATAGTTATATTCAGAGGTGTGTTTACCTGCAGGTGAGGGTTATGGGTAATATCAGCGCGCAGGTGATCAGTATATGATATTATAGTTATATTCAGAGGTGTTTACCTGCAGGTGAGGGTTATGGGTAATATCAGCACACAGGTGATCAGTATATGATATTATAGTTATATTCAGAGGTGTGTTTACCTGCAGGTGAGGGTTATGGGTAATATCAGCACACAGGTGATCAGTATATGATATTATAGTTATATTCAGAGGTGTGTTTACCTGCAGGTGAGGGTTATGGGTAATATCAGCCAAGAGGTGATCAGTATATGATATTATAGTTATATTCAGAGGTGTGTTTACCTGCAGGTGAGGGTTATGGGTAATATCAGCGCAGGTGATCAGTATATGATATTATAGTTATATTCAGAGGTGTGTTTACCTGCAGGTGAGGGTTATGGGTAATATCAGCGCGCAGGTGATCAGTATATGAAATTATAGTTATATTCAGAGGTGTGTTTACCTGCAGGTGAGGGTTATGGGTAATATCAGCGCGCAGGTGATCAGTATATGATATTATAGTTATATTCAGAGGTGTGTTTACCTGCAGGTGAGGGTTATGGGTAATATCAGCGCGCAGGTGATCAGTATATGATATTATAGTTATATTCAGAGGTGTGTTTACCTGCAGGTGAGGGTTATGGGTAATATCAGCGCGCAGGTGATCAGTATATGATATTATAGTTATATTCAGAGGTGTGTTTACCTGCAGGTGAGGGTTATGGGTAACATCAGCGCGCAGATGAGCAGGATCGCTCCGCAGCACAGCAAGGGTCTCTTCGCCATCTGATCCACCGCCTGCCGGAGCTGAACCCGGAGCCGCTGCAGCATCACAGCCAGCAGTTCATCCCGGGA